>OX439379.1:24016323-24493137 GCA_949319315.1 Zelleria hepariella
GAAGCTTACATATTCTTGCTAGGCCAGACTAGATTGGCCTAGGCTAAACTGGTTTCTCCTTAAGAGCTTCGGGTAGACTAGTTTGGCCTAGGACATACCGGTTTATCCATACGACGTTCGGATAAACTAGTTTGGCCTAGGCGAAACTAGTTTATCCTTAAATCGGGTTTGGCCGGTAACATATACATACGCAAACGCAATAATCTAGCGCAGTGTTGCCAGGCCCATTTTACGAAATACGGTTTTAAAAAAACGCTACCGAGGTGCGAGGTAAAGCCTAACAAAAGCCGCACAGGCCGGACACCGTTTAATTTGGCCGGACACTCGATCAAAAAGCCTACCTATGTCCGGCTTTAGCCGGACGCCTGGCAACCCTACCTGCAACGATAGAAGTGTAAGCATAAGTGTTGTCGTTTCCAGGTGCTGGCGCCGCAAAGTATCATGTTCCCGGGGCTGCACCCGATGGCGATGATGTCCACCGGGCGCGGGTTCTGCGGCGCGACGCCTCCCTTCCCGCCGCCCATGTTCGCGCCGCTGGCTGGCCAGGGCTCGCAGCAGGGCGCCGGCGACTCGCAGGTACATACACTGGCTTCCACCCACCACTCACTTCTTATTTCTTACCACGCCGCCGTTTGAATATTTAGTATAGGAATGAAACGTGTGATAGTTCGGGATTCCTGCCCCGCTTCGATGCCAGGTGCCAGTTTCATAAAACTACAATTCATAGTTTATTATGAAAATTCGATGTTGTACAACTTTACTGTATATTGAGTAGTCGGATAGTAAGCTAACCTTTTTTGATACCTCTTTTATGTCAATCAGCTACTCATGTACATCGAATTGTCATAATAATCTATGATATTTTGTAGATGTATGAAATTGGCAACAGACCGCGACGTGACTTTTATCTACGCTTGCCCACAAGAGAAAGAGACTCATTCTCTCTACGGGAACGGGAAGTTATGTTAGTGTCATGTCTTTTCACGAAACGCGATAGAAGTCTACAGTACTTGTCATGTCTTGTTATAGACTTGCTTGCTTGCCTTCAAAATCTTACAATGTTAGCTTTTGCGACGTATTTCCCGTCGAAGGCTTTTCGGCTTTCACGCCGTGTAATTCGAGTTGTGCTTGCGCATCATAGACGGTGCGAGTCCGACTCGCACTTGGCTTGTTTGTCTTTTACATCCGACCGATAACGAAAAGGATGTTTTAGGTCTTCAGATCTACGTCAGCATTGCGTAGTTTTCGAAATGAAGCCTTTTCACCGTGGGGACTACCAGGTGCCAGTTTCATAAAACTTCTAGTTTACAATTCGATCTACATTGAGTAGCCTATTAGACATTAGAAAGGTTCCAAAAAAGGTTATTATACTAAGCGACTACTCAGTGTACATGGAGTTGTCATAATAAACTATGTATTGCACTTTTATGAAACTGGCACCTGCTTTAGTCGACCGCTCGAGCGGCGAGCCGGCATTGTATTCATCATCGAAATCATTACTGTTTCAGGAGACTGCATTCCTGTATATCCCCAACTGTGCGGTGGGGGCCATCATCGGGACAAAGGGCTCGCACATTCGCAACATTATTAGGTAAAAAAAATATACCGTTAGTGAGGGATTGTCTGACATCTAAAAAAAATAATAAAATAGTTCTAAAAGCTGTGACAGATTGCGTTGATCCGACATGGAGTCTATCACAGAGTAAATTAGTGCTTACTACAAAGAAAATATTCCTTCACTTCATTGCTCTGTGACTTCATCTTTCATAGCGCATCGTCGTAGACATCATTCCATTTTGGTACATGAAAAAGTGCACAAACTGGCATTTAAAAAACCATTGTCTCGCCAGCGACATCTAGTTACACATTTGGAATTACAACTCATGAGCTATCAGAAAATCGGCCATTGTATGTCGTTGGCTTGTGCTGTGGAACTTGTTTTCTGGAAGCGCTAATCTAAGTCCTGTTCACATTGAAGGTTCAGCACGGCTTCCGTGAAGATCGCGCCACTGGAACAAGAGAAGCCGGCTGAGGGGCCCAACGCACAGCAGGAGCGTAAAGTGACCATAGTCGGCAGCCCGGAGGCGCAATGGAAGGTACGAAACCAAATCATTATTTAAGGGGGCTAGGCTGTGTTTGGCGGCGGCGGGATTTATTTCTAGGTTCGTTGTGCTTTCCCCGTCGCCTTAAAAGCAAGGATCGGAAAATTTTCTGTTATCGTGACTCAGCACCTCGACGAGCGGGTTTCGCCCCGCTTCGAAGAACGCCATCTTGCTTTATTTAATTGCGTAAAACATTTCAAGATGGCGCTACGCGGGCTGAAAACGCTTGTTGTCGATGCGTTACACTGCCGGCGCCGATCAGTCACGCATGCCATGTTTGACTAATTTGACCGGTAAAGTTTCCGATCCCTGTTTATTTTTTTGAAATGTGGCGCTCGATGCACGCGGTGCGTGTGCGCCACACCGACGTACAGTACGGTCAGCACGCTAGGATAACGTTTTTTGGCCGATTGACGCACTTATAAGGTTCAATTTTTGTTTCACGACAATAAAATTATTCTTTTCATAATATTCTTAACAACAAAACAATAATTAAGCCGATTTGTATTTTTTGCTCAAAAAACCAATAGTTCGAGAAAATCCCATAATCAGCTGAAATGAAGAATGTCCGTGGGTCGGTTAAATCACTTGAAACTTTATGACCGTGTAGCCTACAAGTTTAGAAATACGCCCGTTTTTGTTTCATTCAAATCGAGCCAGTAGTTTTAAAGTTACGACGGTTTTAGTTTCCGTCCTTTTGGAGTTTTTCGCGCGAGCGCGGCAAACTCGCGTGACGTCACTAAACAGCTGGCACCCGACACATACACCGTAACACTCATTCAAAGGGCTGTATCTTTGGAACCGTACTAGGTAGCCAGTTGAAATTTTCAGAGATTATGTTTTATATAATGGATTACCTAAGAAATAATAAAAATCAAAAAATATTAAAAAATAAAAGGGGTCCCCATACAAAAAACGTTGTTTTATTCTTTTTGCTCTATAGAAAAAACGCTAAGGCATACAAGCATCAAACTTGGTGTGATTATAGGGCTTACTCCATAGTATAACAAAAAAATATAAAAAACGGTCAAGCGCGACTCAGACTCACGCGCCGCGGGCCCGTATAACCAGTTTTTTTTATTGTACGGAACTCTCAGTGCGCGAGCTCTACTCGCACTTGGCCAGTTTTTTGTGTGTTTAGTCAGTGTTACAGTAGTGTTTTAATATAATATTACTTATTTATAACGTTAAAAATTCGCTAGGGACAGGTTTTAAAGCCCGGGTTAGTTAGTGCTATAAAAATAAAATTAAAACGTATATTATTACTTAGCTATAGATGTGGATGATGGCTTTGAAAAATGACAATCCGATATAGCTTTATGAAAGAAGTAAATTAATATTAATAAGTAATAAAACTAGTATAACCTAGGCATAGGCACATTTATACTCATACAAAAATAGTGGGCAACCATTAACTCGTCTGTTTTAGGTAAGTTATCGGATTGTCATTTTTCAAAGCCGTCATCCACATCCATAGCTAAGTAATAATATATTTTTTGTTATTTTTAAAGCACTAACTTACCCGTGCTAGGGAATAGCTAGCGGCTTTCAACCTGTCCCTAGCGAATTTTTAACTTTATAAATAAGTTATATTATATTTAAACACTACTGTAACACGGACTAAACACACAAAAAAACTGGCCAAGTGCGAGTAGAGCTCGCGCACTGAGAGTTCCGTACCGCCATACAAAAAAAAACTGGTTATACGGACCCTCGGCGCGTGCGTCCGAGTCGAGCTTGACCGTTTTTTATATTTTTTTGTTATACTATGGAGTAAGCCCTATAATCATACCAAGTTTGATGCTTGTATGCCTTACCGTTTTTTCTATAGAGCAAAAAGTATAAAACAACGTTTTTTGTATGGGAACCCCTCTTATTTTTTAATATTTTTTTATTTTTATTATTTCTTGGGTAATCCACCATAATAAAATATAATCTCTAAAAATTTCAACTGGCTACCTAGTACAGTTCCAAAGATACAGCCCTTTGAATGAGTGTTACGATGTATGTGTCGGCTGCGAGCTGTTTAGTGACGTCATAGCAGCTGACGACCGCGCGCTCGTCGCACAGCTAGTTTAAAATTAAATATCTCGAGAACTATAAGACTTATCGAAAAAATTGTTTCACCCAACGTTTCCATTTTTAATAGAGTGTATGGTAAGGTAGAAATCAAAAGTTGATGGTATTCTTCATTGTCGTGAAATCAAAATCGCTAAAAAAAAATAGCTCAGTTGTGCTACAAAATTAAAACAAACATCTGTGAATATTGTGCATTTTCGGCCACGCCACTTTCATTTAGCCTTAAGCCTCAAAGCTGCTATGGGGTTTGGGTTATCCTGGCGTGTCCCTGACTCCCTGACGGCACAAACCTGCGAGTACAGTAACCCGTACCGGTTTAATTCACGTAAAAGGTTACCGGCTGTCCTTTTATAAAAAATGATGTTATAAAAAAAACCTAATTCTTGCAATTAATAACCGTAAAGTAAAAAAAAATCCATTGCTTTGGATTGTTTTTTTAAATAAATTCCGCTATCGTAATATTCTCCAGCCTCATTATATTGCTATACGATGAAAAATTACCATGAAATGTGGCCGTACACTCGTGTAAGACTAGGTGAAATAACTAAAAAATACTCTTTTTAAACAGTCTTAAACGAGTGTACGGCCACATTTCATGGTAATTTTTCATCGTATGGCAATTTAATGAGGCTGCAGAATATTACGTTAGCGAAATTAATAATAATAAAAAAAAACAATGCAAAAAAAATGGGATTTTTAATTATTTTTTTTGCACCTACGTACTTTATAAGTTTTATAACATATCAAAAGGGCAGCCGGTAACCATTTACGTGAATTAAACCGGTACGGGCGACTGTACTATTAGAGGCTTTTCTAAAGCGGGTAATAGGGGGACGTCCATTAATCACGTGATATTTTTAAGCCACTTTTTAATCTAGAACTAGATATTAAAGTCCGCTATAGGTACCTGTCTCAGGCCCTCCTGTGTGCTTATTCTGTAATCAACACAGTTGCTAGTCCTCAAAACATATTTTATTATCATAATCAAAACATTTATTTTTATCGTGCGTAAATCGCCAATCCGCGATTTACGCACGAAAATATAAATAATAACTGTGTGGAGTATAATTCAGCCGACTATGTGTTCTGGTCTACGAAAGAGTGGCACTGCCCAAAAAGCTTGTCGTAGACCAGAACACATAATCTGCTGAATTGTTGTTGTTCTTTTGTTTACAATAATGAAAATAATACTATGTTATTGCCGCGAACGAAAAATCGCTGAACAAAAATAGCTCAATTTAGCTACAAAATGTAAAAAACTGTAAAAATTTTGAATTTCCCGCCATGTTGCTATCGTCTACCCTTAAGCTTGAACTCTTTGCCCAGCTAGTGGGACATGTGGTCTTTTTAATATATTTTCCCGCAAATAAACCGGTTTTGAGGACTAGCCACCGTGCGGATTTTTTTTTACAGAATAATCACGCTGCTCCCATGCGGACAGTTGAGTTGAGTGTGTGTGTGTTGTTCGCAGGCCCAGTATCTCGTGTACGAGAAGATGCGCGAGGAGGGCTTCATGTCCGGCTCGGACGACGTGCGGCTGACGGTCGAGATCGTGGTGCCGTCGTCGCAGGTCGGCCGCATCATCGGCAAGGGCGGGCAGAACGTGCGCGAGCTGCAGCGCGTCACCGGCTCGCTCATCAAGCTGCCCGAGCAGCCGCCCTCGTCAGATAGCACCGGCGACTCGCCCCAGCAGGACCAAGACACCACCGTGCACATCGTCGGGCCCTTCTACAGCGTACAGGTATGTGTCTGCAACCAACCGATCCCACTTCTGATGACGACCATAGACAACGGCTCCAACTCGCCGGCTCACAGTGGAACCAATGTATAGGGGCAGTCGGATATTCGCGAATTTTCAAGAAATTATTATAAAATAATAAAGTTTTTGTAATCCATTACCTCATGCCTTTATAACTTGACTAGCTATTGCCCGCGACTTCGTCCGCGCAGACTTAGTTTTTTTTTCTGTTATCACATATAGCACTCAGCGATAACGTAGCTTCCCATTAGTGAAAGAATTGTTTATATCGGGTGAGTAGTTTTGGAGAATCAGAATCAGAATCAGAATTATTTATTTGTCAAACATAGGTATAAATTATGAATAGGTGTTAAAAAATAGTACGTCCTCTATGTCTTGCCAAAAGGCGTACAAATTTAGTTATTTACATTGCATGCAGATAACTTATGAACTATGAACATATAGAGATTACCCCCTACAAACCTAAATACTTACAAACTATTCCTCTTTATAATATAAGTGTAGATATATAATACACTTCTTCATAACTCTTGTATTTCGGGAGTTATTTGAGAAAATGTGATATTTTACTATAAAAGTGACTGCATCGAGCTCTCTGCCTCCTGATTCCGGCCTTGGCTCGAACTTGTAATTCAGAGCTGCAATAGCGCGCCATTTACAAGCGAGCGAATCTTATTTATTTTCTAGTTATATTTGTGCATTTGCTTTAGCGAATTGAATTGTATTACTATTTTAGGCTTATACGTAGATTATGACTGAATGCATGTAGCGGCTGGTGTTTTGAGTGGATAGTTTTATGATATTTATACACAGCAGACATGTAGTTACAAGTCCATTGTGTTTACAAAATAAGTGAATTTGCTGTGAAAAGTAGATTGGTAACGTGATTTAGCAAGTAAGACGCGAATATAATATTTACGCTATGTAAAGAGAACTGGTGCAAAGCGAAATTTTTGTTTCGATCTGTGACGCACTGTGTGAATAATGAGGTTTTTACATTTTGTAGCGATCATCTGAAGCGGGATGAAACGCTGTGGGATCGAATGGCCTTTAATCGGGATTCTGTGCCAATGAAATATCGCTCACGGCTATCTTGCCTTCTGTTCGATGTGACACTTTAGGTGAGTTAAGCTTACTCTTCTAACCCACGACTGGCGAATTCTGGTTAGTTAAAAAAAAATCTCCTATCTTCAATAAAAACTCCGACCTCATTTGAATTAGGTCGCTGGACTAACGTAACTACATGTAAGTTGTTTAGCATTGTGTGTGGATATGACGACTGCTTGGATTTGTGGATTGTTGTGATTCGTCGGATGATGTATTAGAAGAAACAGAATGTGCAAATTTTTATGTTATTCAAATATTTATAAGTAACGCATTGAATGGTCTTTCCTGTGTGATAGTTGAAATAAGGTGTCAGGATGGTTTAAGGGCAAGCCTAGTCCATCTAAAGCAATGTCCCAGGCACTGCAGTGCCGAGTGGTCTCTGCACCTATCTATTGTGAGTAGAGGTGCCACTGGACGCTCTATAAACCATCTCATTACGTAGATGCAAGCAAATGCCTTGGTTTTTAATATTTATTTATTTATAAGCAATGCATCTCCCGCGATATTTTCTATTAATTTTATTAAGTTTCAAATATTTTCATAAAAGTACGTACATACTTGAAATTAAATCAAATAACCAAAGTTGTTGGGGATTTCAAGAGCCTGTAAGCGAAACCGCTGTGCGACGGCCGCGCGATGCGGTTTGTTTATTATGTTGTTAAGAATCCCCTGCAGCTCTGCAGAATAAAAAAACTATCGCGGAACTTAGTTTAAAAGTAGTAGTTCCGTGATATTTTTTTTATTACTAGGAATATGAAAATTAAAAGTTAGTCCACATGTCGATAGCTTAATTATCTGTGTCTGCAACTATATTTCATCGCCGAAAGTTGAATCATTCTCTTACAATAAATTAAAGTGTCGAAAAGTGCGAGCGAGAGGGCTGCAGAGCTGAAGGGGATTCTTAAGTGTACTGTCCGGCTGATGGAGTGTTAAGAGGAAGAACTAATTTTTTCGAGGATTTCTAACTGAACTACTCAGATCTAAATGCTATAAAATATATTAAATGTTGGCAACGAAAACTAGAAAGTCTTATCAAGTATTGTTGTGGCGGGAAACATGATTGGTGAAAGTTTTCTCGATGATTAAAATATTTGAAGTGACCTCTCGAAACCCCCCATATTGGTCATATCATCGAATTGAAAACGCTTTTACGTTTTAATTTTATACTAATCCCTAGAGTAACTCTGTATCTAGATTATCTACAGGGTGCACACTAAGTCGATAGCGGAATTTTAACTAGGCTGTCTACTGGTCAATACAAACAACTTGTCGACGACGACAAAAATGGAGCGAAAAAAATAACAGCTGTTTCATACATTTGGCGCAGTACTGAGTCGACCTTTTGTATGGAACAGCTGATATTTTTTTCGCTCCATTTTTTTCGCCACCTAGTACAAGTTGTTTGTATTGATCATTAGATAGCCTACATAAATTTCCGCTATCGACTTAGAGTGCACCCTGTAGTATGTTGTAAAGGAAATGTGTTCGTTTTGATGTAAAGTGAAAACGCGCAAAAATTCCAACAATTTCGTCGTACCAAACCGCCACGCTGCGGTGTAACTTATTACTTGTAATATATCGATGATCCTCCGTGCGAAATTCCCTATTGCTTGCTAATCTCGATTCGTACCTACCTTATTGTTTATTTGTTTGTTCCAGTCTGCGCAGCGACGCATCCGCGCCATGGTCGCGCAGGCCAGCGCGCCCGGCCGCCACCGCCGCGCCGCGCCCTCGGCCGCCGTACCGCCACAGCAGTAGACGAGCCCCGACCGACCCGACCGCCCCCATAGCCCACCACCCGTCACCAACCACCCGCCGCCCTGCCTCACTATTACTTTATCAGATATTAATCCACGTTTTGTGGCATTTTACACTATGTTAGCTCACTCACGATGTTCCAAAGGGCCCTTTCATACAACGATACTTTTTGTGGATAGTGTTTGAACGACTTGATTAACTTGACCATCACGCGCGACTACCTAATTATATTTATTAATAATTGGAGTGATGTAGGTAGATATAACGGAGAGCTCCTTGCTGGGCGCCGCCGCCGCGCCGTCGGTCAGGTTAGTGAGTAGAATGTGGAGGAAGAGGCTCCGAGTCTCTACGCACGTTATTGCGTTGGCAGCATGCGTCCAAATATTGTTGTTGACATAATTATATTGTAGTGAATTATAATTAAAGTACTATTGATTAATCCATATTTTATCCCGTAATTATCTATGTTGATGAATTAATATTTAATATATATTATTCATATACACTATTTTTTTAAACGATAGTGCCAGTATAATGATGATAATACATAGTGTCGTAAATATATTTTAATTGTTAATATTGTTTTTTCATACCATGTTAAAATCTGCTACATTGTAAAGACTTCTCATAGACTGCAATAGTTAACAGTTATGTTTCCTATACACATGTTAAATAGCCATAGCGATAGTACCATACCATTGTATAATAACAAGAAAGAAGTACATTATTATGTTTTGTTATCAAGTAATAGATTAATCTGTTGATTTGAAAGGGTGCGTGGGATAAAACAGATGGGAACGGATAAAAATTAAACAGCGCTATAACCGAGGCTCAATGGACAAACGAAATGCTTCACGAGTAAATTGTAAGAATATTCCTTTATACGATACATAATGTTTCTGCATGCATACTGATGAAGTGTGTTATACAATGGTCTATAGAAAGGTTGTGTGCATTGAGTGTTAATGAAACCAATCCAAAGATTGCGGCCGATTGCTTGTTGAATCGGCACGAGTTGTGTGACGAGCTTTGACTAGACTTACTGCCGACGCGGCTGCGGCCGCGCTGGCTGCCCACGCGGTTGCGTTTGCGGCTGCGGCTGCGTTGCGGCTGCTGAGCGGTTGCGCTGCATGCCGCCCGAACACGGAAGTGCTCAATCCACCTAAGATGGATGGAATTATTTTTGATATAATAGTAATTATTGGAGAGTAAGGAGTAAACGAATGAAGTTTTTAATTTGTAAGTGACATTTGTTGATCGTTTTCTTTGTAATTTTGTCTTTGTTAGCTTTGTAATGTTTCCTTGTATTGCATCTGTATCTGAAATGTAAACGATACCGTAGCGTTAATGGTGCGAATGGAGCGTCGTCGTATTGTTTGATCCAAACGTGATACGTTTTTGAAGTGATTTGCGTTGTAATTGTGCCAAGTGAGATATTTTAACTATGGGAGATTAAGATTAAGTGAATAATATCAAAATTAATGAAGACATAGATATTTATATATATTTATATTATTGTGATAATAATATATGGAAGTTTTGGCAAAGTATGTTATAAGAATGTCTACATTCTTATTTTCAATTTTCGAATCATGTTTTATGATTGAATTTGTTGGTTTAGTAGTAAAACAACCGGTGTGTAACGACAGGTACCTACTCAGGTGGCTACACACTTGTTTTTAAAACAGGCGAATCGTGCGCATAATATTCTCAAATTATGTTTAAAAAAAAATCTTTCACCCTCATTTTGCTCCAGAAATGGTTTTATTCAGTAAATGCATAGATTTTCAGCACGAATGAGTACTGTTTATACATCGCGAGGCCATATTACGCAGTTTTGTATAATGCTTCCACATATTATTTAGAAGGATCTGTAATCTCACATTGGCATTCCATCGATACGTTCTGGCATTATACACTCAAAAACGCAATATAATGTAGTGCGTTCGTAGTTATTTAATGCTGTATCGTTGTGAAGGTTTCACCAAGTCAAACAATAACAACCACACCCGCCATCATACAATTCATGCTTTACCAGTGTGACAAATAATTTTAACTATTGAACACAAAAGACAAATCTCTACGACCGATGGCTCAACGGCGAATGTTGTAACGATAAATAATGACACAAGAGAACTGCACTGATAAAATTTATGACATTTTACAGCATGACTATCGAAATTGTAATATCTTATATTATATGAAATTGACTATCTTTAAAGCATGGTATCGAGGTACCTATCACCGATATTTGAAAATGTTTTAAAAACGGGGACTGTCAGAAACATTTGTAATAGGGTCTTAACCTTCGTAGCTGGTCCTGCTGTAGCAATCTTCTAAGTTTATTTACTTTGTGAAATTGTTGCGGTGTAGTTCTCCATTACATGCTACGGATATTTTCAAATCAATCTAGCTTATACACAAGACTGTTACCAACTTACAGACAGATCTTATTCTTTATCAAGTTAACGTTGGGCTAAAACACGTTATAACCCGTGTCATTAAAGAAAACATTTAGGATGAACTTCAAAACAATCTCCTTCTCGCTCTAATTAATACAATCAAAGCGAGACAACGCTAGTTTTGAAGTCCATCCTAAATGTTTTCTTTAATGACACAGGTTACATCTTACATCAGCCAACCTAAGGTTTTTTGATATTTTCACAATACATTACGAGTATGTAATTTATTGTGTAAATATGTATGTAACTTACAATATAATACCTATTTGTTTGGACCATAACTCTTTTGCTACACTTAAGTTCTCATATAGGTTTATCAATGAAGAATGTACAGTCGGACACACGCTAGGATACCCCTTTTTGTTCGATTGGCGCCCTTATGCCGCGCGCGGTAAGAGCTGCCATGGGGTATCTGTGACTGGCCGACCGTACACTTTCCCTCTGTACGTGGACGAATAAAAACCCGAGAACTAAGTGCGAACAATGCCCGAGATAAACATAAACATCTGTCTCTGACGCGAGCCAAGGGGTAAATACCAATACGCCAATAGGCGTTGTTCTAATAGATCGCGATTATGGCGCGAATAAGTAACGCGATGATGAAACGTCTGAGTCTGCAACGCAATGGTGCCAAAACGGACTTCCAGCTGACTGCTTCAATAACGATTTATTAATGCTGTCGGTTCTTTTAATGTTTTGTATTACATCAAGGAATATTCTGATTCTAATTATAGAGGATTAGTTCGCTGGTTGTAGAAGAAAAAAAAGAGGAAACCCCGATTTTTCGCTTCTACTGGGACGCCATCGATACGCCATAGCGTTACAGACTTATGCCCCTAGGCCTCAAGTCTGTACGCAGTGGTATTTGGATAGGTTTCCAGTAGCTAGGAAAAATCCGGGTTTTCCTCGTTTTGCTACTACAACTACCAAACTATTCCTTTAGAATCCGAATATTCTCTATTGTAGGTACTGGAAAATCATTAAAAGGACAGACAGTATTAGTAAATCGTTATTGAAGCCTACAACTAGGAACCTATCGAGACACAACTGCGTTACAGACTTGAGGCCCTATGTCGAATCCTGCTAGCTTAACATGGACCACCAAGTCGCCCGACACGACATCGAAAGAAAATTATATCATCATATCTGTGAAGTCGCCGCTCATGCTAACTCTACTGATGGTCTATGTAATACTCGTGTTCGCGTAGCTCGCGTCGCTTATTCGCGCGATAATTGCGTTCAGTTCAGATAATGCCAAGTCGAGCATTTAAGAATCCCCTGCAGCCCTCTCGCTCGCACTTTTCAACATTTTAATTGATTATAAGAGAACGATTCAATTTTGGACGGTAAAATATAGTTTCAGACGTAGATAATGAAGCTATCGACACTTTTGATTTCACATTTCTAGAAAAAAAAAAATTACTGAACTACTACTTTTAACCGAAGTTCAGTGATATTTTTTTAATTACTAGGAATATGAAATCAAAAGTGTGTTTACATGTCGATAGCTTTTTCATCTGTCTGTCAACTATATTTTTCGTCCAAAGTTGAATCATTCTCTTACTTATAAATTACAATGTTGAAAAGTGCAAGCGAGAGGGCTGCTGAGCTCCAGAGGATTCTTAAGACATCCCAGTCCACGGATCAATGAACAATTTAGATTTATTCTACAGCGAGTAATCTTCGCTTGTTAACTTTACTGACAGGTACACACGACAGCACGTCGACGCTTACATGCTAGCACTCTACTCGGCTACGTTAGGGGCAACTTTATATCAAAAGTGTACAGTCTGACGTGCTGTCGTGTGTACCAGTTATTGCAGAGGCACGCTAATACTTTAATGAGATTAGCCTCTGTACGAGAATATTACTTGCTATAATATTTTTGATGTTAAATGGAGTTTGTGTATGTACAATTTAAAATTAACAAATGATACAATTTGATGTTACTTTCTCGGTAAAATAGGATATAAAACATGTATATGTTTATTTGTAATTATTGGATATTGCTTGTCATGTGTTTCGTGTGGCGAGTTTACACATAGATCAACAGCAGAAACCGACTCTAACTCAGCAAAGACAGATGCAACGACCATTGTAACACCAGATACTTACCAGCCACATTGTTCGAAATACATCGGCTATCTTTATGGAGTATTGTAAACAGTTACTCTCAGTGCAACAGGAAGAATGTACATATAGAGGCATGTTGTTAATTCCTTCCAAATATAAGAAAGAGGGTACATTATGATTTGTTTGTAATGTGTTAGGAATGCAGAAATAGTTTTAGTTAATTGATTGATTGATTACTAGTATCGTTCGTTGTGGAGTAGTGTTAAGTTGAACGCGGCGCGTGGGGCCGGCGGCCTCGAGACTGAACTACACCCCTGCCGCCGCGCCCTCGTGTACATTACTTACATGTCATTTTCGCTAATATACTTTATCATTCTTGTTTAATGGTCTACTGTTAATTATTTACATTTATATTACTTTCTCATGTGTGTAACCGCTAATTTGTGTATATGGTGTGTGATCGACTGATTTTATCGATTTCATTTTTTGCATGACTGTACTTTTAAAATTGTAATAGTTATTGTGAAACACTATTATGGTAGAATTTTAAACTATTCAATGTTGTTTCATGAAATTGTCGAGCACACATTGCATTATATGGTAATTTGATTAATTTCATTTATTTGTTAATAATTTTTAATTCACTGAGTCGGGGTTGTGTATGGCACTGAATGTTGTAGTTACGCCCCTTTCGACCCCTAGCTGAAGTTCCACAGAGCATTATGGTATGTGTGTATGCGCTTGTTTTTTTCATTGTTTGCTGGTCCCGCGCAGAGGGGGGTCCCCCAGCTGCTGGCTGTGTGCTTCAGCGCGAGTACATTACCTACAATATACTTACTGCAGTACACCAACCAATCATAACGCGCGAGACCAGCTCTCCATTCTACAATAATGCTCGAATCGATTGTTCAGCTGTCATTGAACAGTTAAAGAAAGCATGCGCAGTAAAACCGGACCAGAAGTATACAAAACCTGTAAACTCAAGTCGGGATTGACTATAGTTCATTAGTCATTACATACCAGCAGGAGGCAGGTATTAAATGTTTCAACTTGTCAGGTTTTTATATTTCTAGTCAATATTATTAAATACGTGTAGGAACACGATGTCGAGGAGCTATTATTGTTGCCTCATACAAATATAAGGTCCAGTTCATATACCATTTATGTTTTCAGTTTATCATTGTAAACGATAGCAGGAATAATAAACAATACTCTGTGTAGAAAAGAAAGCGATTGGTGCATGCCGTCCAGTTTGTTAACTCTTAGGCCCCGTCCTAATAGGTCAATGGTCAACACTCAACATGGTCGTACGATCATGATTTCGACGCGCGATTTTGACGCGCGGTGGAAAAGGCTCGTCGCGCGATGACTTGCGAGCTGCAATAAGTGTCTAACCACACTATGCCGAAAATCCGCGACCGAAGATCCGAAGTTCTATCCACACATTATACGCGACCGAAGTTCTATCCACACATTATACGCGACCGAAGTTCGGTTCGATTTCTTTAGAAATAAGTTCGGCCCGAATTTCCGTCGCGTAGTTTCCGCGCTTTTGGTGTGTCATACAGCCGAACACGTCGGAACGTAAAATCAGCCGCGGAACTTCGGTCGCGTATTTTCCGTATAGTGTGGTAAGACATTTAAAAGACGTGTATAATCTCGATGATTTTCAGTGACCAATTAGGACGGAGTGGATTTGAGTACTTGCAGTGAATTCGGTCGAGATAGGCATTTTTCATTTAACACATGGACTGTGGTCGTAGACGAGTTCAATTTTGACATCTTTGTTGCAGGCAATAACCTTTTGTAGGTATGTCTATTACGGAGTATTACTTATTATTCTTCTGCCAATAGGCTGTACGTTACACAATATTGAAATTCAACGAAAAATATCTTGAATTTGTACTGTTATTTTTAGAACCATTTTATAATTGGTATAAGTTCTGAAACTAATAACTACCTCAATATTACTAAATGAATATGATAATTATCTTTGTGCATGTTTTTGGGAACCGAATTTTAAAAGATACGAAAATTCAATGTAGTATAAGAATGCTATTTTAAACATAGTAATGGAAATTGTCAAAATTTGGTTTCTTATCGTAATAAAATATGAAATTCAGACTACCTTTCTTTTTACCCGACTACGCGAAGCAAAAAGGAGGGTTATGATTTTAGCAGCGTATGTATGTATGTATGTATGTATGTATGTGTGTATGTATGTATGTATGTATGTATGTATGTATGTATGTATGTATGTATGTATGTTTGTGTGTTCATCTGTTCCCTCGCAGAGCCTAAACTACTCGGCCGATTTCAACAAATGAGGTGTCGTTAGATTCGTCTTAATCACCCAGGTAACATAGGATAGTTGAATTTTGAAAAAAACAAAGATGGCGGCTTTGCTGCGCCCTAAAGTGGTGGACCTAAAAATAAAAATTATCGGATACCATCGTCATGGGTATCAAATGAAAGGGCTTTAAAAGACCTTTTCAAAAATGTATAACACATGTAGCGTCAACATAACAAATAGAACAAAAAATTCCAAAATGTGTTTTATTTTTGTCTTTCTTGGTTCTATTTTGGGTGATTGTCCAAATGACTTACTAAAAAGCCCAAAAAAAAATAGAAGTTAAAAACTAAAACCCGACTTCTAAAAGGCTTAAAACAAGACCTGCTTATCCTTAAAATAGACTCATAGATAATTAATCGTAGTCGGAGGACACCACATTCGCATTTGATAAACCGATGGCCTCCGACTACGATTAATTATCTATGAGTCTTTTTTAAGGATAAGCAGGTCTTGTTTTAAGCCTTTTAGTAGTCGGGTTTTAGTTTTTAACTTCTATTTTTTGATTATATTCTACCTTTCTTCGAGTTTGCGACAACTCTGACAAAATAAAAATATTCGGACACTTTATTTTGTCCGAGTGGTCGCAAACTCCTTTCTTCGTTGTTTGTAACTTAGGCCAATAGTTCAGAGCGCACTAGGCGGCCAGGCCGTAGCGGCCAGTGAGATACACATAACACACCTAAGTATGAAATCGCCATGGGCCACGCGCACCAGGCTACAGACGTGCATGCCCTCTGAGGGACCACATTGGATTTTTTAGTTTCCAGACCTATGACGATTTAGTAATAGATCCCAAAGGATTGTAGAAGAGAAGCTTGATTTTGTAAAAGTTACCGTTCAATATTTATTACTTGATAAATGTGGTCCCTCAGTCCGCACCCTTCCGGACCATTAGGTTGAATTCTCAAAATGTTGAATTCCTATAATGTTGAACTCTCACTTAGTTGAATCCCAGAATGTTGAATTCTCATAATGTTGAGTATGCAAAATGTTGAATGACAGATTCAAATTCTTAAAATGTTGAATTCTCGTTATGTTGAACCTCTTTAGTGAGGTGATTGGACACTTTTCATAAAAAATAAAACTATGTCCAACTACATTTGACATAAAGTAATTTTTCAAAAAATATAAAAGACTGTCATCCTTTGCTTTACCGAAACTCGCAACAATATTTTTTTCATCTCCCACGCTCCGAAAGTTTGCTGTTACTAGTAACTTAACTTGCGATCGTGTAAAATCCGAATTTAAACTATCTGCATTTTTGTGCGCTTCGAAATTCGAACTCGACTTAATATGCCTATTAAAAAGAAATCTAAGGAACTTCTTTAATTTGTGGCGTTGCCTAGCAACGGGTTGTTGTTTTTATGACACTTCAAGAAGACACGATTTGTAATCAACAACCCGTTGCTAGGCAACGCCACATACTCCTTTGTAAAGATGCAAAGAAGAAGGAAACTCATTTCATTAACCTTATCTACCTATGTCTATTGTTTGTCTCGCTTGGCTAACAAAATCATTTTCTCGCTTCTGTGTGATGAAAAGTTTTGTGTTTCGCACGAATGCAATATTTTTTGCGTCTCGAGCTTACATAGGTAAGGTAGGTGCCTACATAGAGGTTAGTGAAATGAGTTTCCTTCTTCTTTACTTCTTCACAAAGGAGTATGTGGTATGTGGCGTTGCCTAGCAACGGGTTGTTGATTACAAATCGTGTCTTCTTGAAGTGTCATAAAAGCAACAACATAAAAGCAACAACCCGTTGCTTGGCAACGCTACAAGTTGAAGGAGTTTCTTTTTTTTTTTTTATTAGGGCGATGAGTTCAAATTTTGAAGCGCACAAAAATACAAAGTGGTTTAAAAAACTATCTACGATCGCATGTTTAAAGTAACAGCGTACTTTCCGAGCATGGGAGATGAAAAATATACATATGAAACTAAAATATTTTAATTTTTAAGTTGAAGTTCAAAATAATTTTAAGGAATTATGTAATGTTTGGCTGAAGAAGCTTATATTTAGTTATTACCGAAACTAATTAATAAATAGTAGAATTTTAAAATAAACGGCTTTTCCTTTATTAAAAAAAGCTAAGACTTGAGCGTAATATACTTCAACTTTGTGCTATTCAACGAAATAGGAATTCAACATTTTGCTTATCCTAATTCAACATTGTAGGACTCAGAAATACAACATTATAAGAATTCAACATTCTGGGATTCAACTAAGTGAGAGTTCAACATTATAAGAATTCAACATTTTGAGAATTCAACCTAATGGTCCGGAAGGAGTCCGCACATGTAGATTGTCGAATCTCTGAATGTGGTAAAGATATCCTCATAAGGTAAACGATAATATTTAGCAAAGAATTTCTTAAAACTAATTAGTTCGATAAAAACACTTTTGCAGTCTGAAAAACACTACAAAAACGAATTGAAGGTGGTCCCTCAGAGGACCGTTAGCACATATTTGTTATTGTTTTAACTTTTAATCTAAAACGCATAAAGCTACAAGTCTTCGATAAGTTTTACTTAAAATATTAAACTCTATAATCGCATGACTCATTAGTTTGTATCTTATGGTATCGTGAAACAGAGACGGTTGAGAGGTGGTCCCTCATACGGCACATTTTGCTATCGTTAATAGCTATTTTCATGTAATAGAATGCACTTACTCAAGTAAATTAAACACTATCTTTTACTTAAAAGTTTCTGCTAAAAAATTGCGTTTATTTTTTTACGCTAATTACACATTTTCATTCAAAAATTAATATTTATAAGTCTTACGTGGAAATCATGCGTAGGGTGACCACATGATCAACCTGATGTTAAGGCCTTTGCATCTACGTAATGAGATAATTTATACAGCGTCCAGTGGCACCTTCAAACTAAATGAGTGAAGAATGGCACCTTCACCTACTCAGATTTAGATATTTATTTTTTTCCTAAGTAATGTAACATTATATCAGCGAAACACCATATAATGAGCCGTTTTCAACACAAATTCACAAAAGCATTTCATACATGGCGCCTACAGGGTGCGACCATAAAAGAACCGGAAAACGGCTGTCAAAATTAATCTGTGCTAAGCGAATTTTGACAACCGTATTCCGGTTCTTCTATGGCCAAACCTGTAAGCGCCCATCTATGAACTGCTTTTATTTGTTCTTTGAAAACGGCTCATTACCTTACACTACCGAAAAACAGTATCCAACATTAACCACTTTTTTATACAGGGTGTCCCAAAAATTGTGTCAAGCGGAAGTCCAGACATAGAGCACCCCTAGGGCTACCCGAATCACCCCCATGTATGTGCAGCGATTTTTTGATGTTTAGAAGTTATGAGGCTTTTAAGGTTTTTTTGGCAATCATTACCTAGCATTGGTTTTGATTTTTTTTTACTTTTTTTGTATTTAACTTTTTAAATATTTTTTTTCTTTATTGGGGTTTTAGATAACGAGTCTGTCACAAAAAAAAATACTTTAAACTTGTAAAAGATACCGCAATTTTGATCCAAAGTTCAAAAATGCCGTTTTAAAGAAAACGCCATCGAATAATAAATAAAAAATAATTAAAAAGTAAAATACAAAAAAAGTTAAAAAATTAAAACTAATGCTAGGTAATTCTTCCCCTAAAAAACCTTAAAAGCGTCATATCTTCTAAACGTCAAAAAATCGCTGAACATACATGGGGGTGATTCGGGTACCCCTAGGGTGTTCTATCTCTGGACTTCCGCTTGACACAATTTTTTGGGACACCCTGTATGCTGGAGTCAGCAAAAAAACTGTAGAATGTTCCTTATTATCGAGCGAGAGAGGAGAGCCCTGTCGACCAGAGAGAACGTGATTGCCCGCAGGTTCTCTCCGTGTTACAGGGAGGTGAAAGTGACACTGTTTAGAGCTTACACTTCCTTCTACACGAAGAGCTTGTGGGTAAACTATACTCAAGGGTCGTACAAGGCTCTTCGCATCCAATACCACAACGCGTTCAGGGCGTTGATGCGGCTGCCTCGTCACTGCATCGCCTGGGGCATGTTCGCGGAGGCGCGGGTGGATTGTTTCTACACCATCATGTGGAAGCGCAGGGCATCACTGGTGAGCAGAGTGCGGGCCAGCTCCAACAGCTTCCTGGCGATGATCGCGAGCCGTGTTGACTCCGCGTATATCAACCACTGCTGTGTAGGCTCCAGGTGGTGCGTAACAAACTGTATTAATACCCAAACTATCGTATTCTAGCTATAGGTTGTTACTAACAAAGATAATAAGCAAAACAAAATGAATCTTGTTATTTGAAATAACTTAATTATTGAACGAGCGAGCGAAGCGAGAGAAGTTCTCCGAGTCTACTGGAACAATCCGGCGTTTGTATGTTTGTATGTATGATTGTTTGTATGAATGATCGTTCGACGATAACTTGAGTAAAGGTCGGATCGTCGAACGAACTTTAATACATACATACAAACATACATACATACAAACATACAAACGGCGGATTGTTCCAGTAGACTCGGAGAACTTCGCTCGCTTGTTCAAAAATCAGGTTGATAGTGTGGTCACCCTACGCATGATTTCCACTTACGACTTATAAATATATTTTTTTTATACGAAAATGTGTAATTAGCGTTAAACAATAAACGTAATGTTTTAGCAGAAACTTTTAAGTAAAAGATAGTGTTGAATTTACTTGAGTAAGTGCATTCTATTACATGAAAATAGCAAATAACGATAGCAAAACGTGCCGACTGAGGGACCACCTTTCACCCGTCTCTGTTTCACGATAGCATAAGATACAAACTAAATAGTCATGCGATTAAAGTGTTTAATATTTTAAGTAAAACTTGTCGAAGACACGTAGCTTTATGTGTTATAGATTAAAAGTTAAAACAATAACAAATATGTGCTAACGGTCCTCTGAGGGACCACCTTCAATTCGTTTTTGTAGTGTTTTTCTGACTGCAAGAAGTGTTTTTATCAAACTAATTAGTTTTAAGAAATTCTTTGCTAAATATTATCGTTTACCTTATGACGATATCTTTCCCTTAGGCCACGTGGTCCGACCGGCTTGTTCGATCGGTCGGACGACCAATATTTTTTTTTACTGATGGTTCGATTGATCGAACTTCACGGAACTTCTAAGTTCTTGTAGTCCGAGTGTCGAACTACTAGGACTTTTACATTTCCTTGTTGTTCGAGCGATCGGGCCATGAGGTCGGTTTTTTTTCCTGTTGGATCGATTTATCGAACCATGTGTAATCGAACCATACACTATAGTTAGTCCCGGTCGGACCACGTGGCCTAAGGGATATCTTTACCACATTCAGAGATTCGACAATCTACATGTGCGGACTGAGGGACCACATTTATCAAGTAATAAATATTGAACGATAACTTTTACAAAATCAAGCTTCTCTTCTACAATTGTTTGGGATCTTTTACTAAATCGTCATAGGTCTGGAAACTAAAAAATCCAATGTGGTCCCTCAGAGGGCATGCACGTGGCTACAGCGGCCAGGTGCCCGCGGCCCCCGGCGACTTCACACAAATGTGTGTATCCCACTGGCCGCTGCGACCAATTCTCGGCAATCTCTAATGTGACTTGTTACTAAGGTTTTCTTCGTAGAATCTCGAATGCGACATACCTGAGAATTAGCCCCCAGGCCGCTAGTGCGCTATTATTGACCTGACCATCTGAGAGTGGGTGAGATATTTTGTTCTCGAACATACTTTGCCTTTCGGACCACTTGTATGTACAGTCGGGCACACGCTAGTATACTCCTTTTTACCCGACTACGCGAAGCAAAAAGAAGGGTTATGATTTTAGCAGCGTATGTATGTATGTGGGTATGTATGTATGTTTGTGTGTTCATCTGTTCCCTCGCAGTCGGCCTATTTCAACAAATGAGGTGTCGTTGGATTAGTCTTAATCACCCACACAAAGGATAGTCTAATTATGAAAAAAAAAATAACAGTTTAAAAAAACACGCTTTTATAGTTAACCGAACTAAAAAGTAGAAAATAATTTTTAATTACAAAGAGTTTAAAATTATAATAAAATTTAAGTTATTAACAGAATAATACAATTCAGAGTAAAAAGCGTGGGGTGCTTGATATTATATTAAATGTTACAATCATTCTATTGGAAACTATCTATGAGATGCACCCCACGCTTTTTTTACTCTGAATTGTATTATTCTGTTAATAACTTAAATTTTATTATAATTTTAAACTCTTTGTAATTAAAAATTATTTTCTACTTTTTAGTTCGGTTAACTATAAAAGCGTGTTTTTTTAAACTGTTATTAATTTTTAATTTTTTAGTTCCATTTATCATTTTTTTGTAATTTTTTGACATTTTTAGTACTCAAACCTCAGTTGGCTCCTTAGAGTCTTTTGATCCCTACATGAAAGAGAATCGATTGGCATAAAAAAAAATTTTTTGGTCGTTTATCATTTTTTTGCTGACCGTACATTTTTTTCCAAAATCTGTGAATGCAGTTCATAATTTCTCAAAAAGTTATGAAAGGTCTCCTAAGAACTTTTTACTGTAACTATAACGGTTAAGGTACCTGCCCTTACTGCCCCGTCTCAAAAATCCACCCTGTATAATGGCACTGTCGGGGTATAATGGGAAACTGTTATCAAATTATTGCATTGTCATTGGTCCTTGATACGTATGCAAAGTTTCAAATTAATCAGACTTCTGGAAATTGGTAAAAATTAAGCTCAAAGATTCCGTTACATACATACAGGCCAAGCTAATAAAAGCGTGTTAATAAAAAAGATGGCTGTGCTGCGCCCTAAAGTGGTGGACCTAAAAATAAAAATTATCGGTTACCATCGACATGGGTATCAAATGAAAGGGCTTTAAAATACCTTTTCAAAAATGTATAACACATGTAGCGTCAACATAACAAATAGAACAAAAAATACCAAAATGTTTTTTTTTTGCCATTCTTGGTTCTATTCTGGGTGATCGATCATCCAAAATGATTTACTCAAAATCTCAGAAAAAAAAATAGAAGTTAAAAACTAAAACCCGACTACTAAAAGGCTTAAAACAAGACCTGCTTATCCTTAAAATAGACTCATAGATAATTAATCGTAGTCGGAGGACACCACATTCGCATTTGACAAACCGATGGCCTCCGATTACGATTAATTATCTATGAGTCTATTTTAAGGATAAGCAGGTCTTGTTTTAAGCCTTTTAGTAGTCGGGTTTCAGTTTTTAACTTCTATTTTTTGTTCGATTGGCGCCCTTAGGCCCGGTTCTCATGACAAGCGCTTAACGCCCCTCCGGCAACTTAGATCCCATGTGTTCGAAAAGGAAAAATAAATGTTTTTCGATCCCATGGGATCTAAGTTGCCGGAGGGCTTAACGCGCGTTTACAACTACATACATTTTATTCAGGCCGTACACATGCTAACGCGCGTTTTATGTATGTAGCTGTAAACGCGCGTTTCCAACTCATGTGAACAAGGTCTTACGCCGCGCGCGGTAAGAGCTGCCATCCATGGGGTATCTGTGACTGGCCGACCGTACCACTAGCCCGGCCCCCTTAGCACGCGGGCCATTTTGCCTACTCTCAACAGCCACTTAACACTACTGAGGTGACAGTGAACATGAACAGTGGCTAAGGTGACAGTTGAGAGTAGGCAAAATGGCCCGCGTGCTAAGGGGGCAGGAAACGAACAAAAAATAGGAAAAATAATTCCTCTATTCCCACCTGTTCTGTTCCTTTGTTCCCAGTATGTCACACCACCTTATGTTACACTGTGACATACTGGGATTTTTTTTCCCATCATGTCACACTGTAACATGCTCAAAATAAAATAAAAAACTGGAGTCCCAGTTTGTCACACTCTCATGTCACACTGTAACATGCTGCGAACATTTAAAAAAACTTGAGTCCCAGTTTGTCACATTCTTATGGCACACTGTTATTTACTGGGAATTGACTTTTAAAATAATTCCCAGTGTTCACGCCGAGCTCCTGCAAAAGCTAAAAGCAATCGACCCCAGTCGACATCGCAACATACACACAAATAATCAGGCGCTAGAATCAGAATCAAAATTATTTACATTGAATAATCAGATACTTATTGCTATCTAATACTAAGTATCTAGCTACTTTTTTTTCTCCAGCTTCACTAGCTCTGATCGTTCTTGGAGAAGAAGCACGGTAAAGAAACTCCAAGGATCTCGTGCTTAAAAAATAATACATTTTTTAATGCAGGTAGGAACTTAAAAAATAACACATTGGTAAGTGTGGTGATCGTGCGCTGAACTGGTTTAGTGCCAGACTTCTTTGTCATTTAGATAATCATCTATTCTGTAATAGGCCTTTTGGCACAAAGTGTGCCTTACACATTTTTTTTAATCGGGCCTCTGGTAAAAGAATACTAAGAAGATAGTAACAAGTCCAAGTGACATATCGCCCATTTAAAAGAATAACGTGTTATCTCCAAAATGACAACTTTACAGGAGACGAGTTTTAAAGTTAAAAAAATCATAAGTTCGTAGGAAACCATTTTTCAACAAAGAATCTACAACAAATAAGTGATTTACAGCAAAATTCCTAATTAATAATTTAAGCTCCAAATTTGACCTCTGAAAAAAAAGTTGGTCAAATATCACATTCTTCCTGAAAATATAGAAATAAAGTGACGCAGTAAATTTATTTGTCACATTGTTGATGATATTCTTTTTTAAGTGGCTTGTAGATAAATACAAGCCACTTAAAAAACAATTAAATAAAAACACACTGTTAAATTTAAGACACAATAGTTTAATTAGGAAAATATTGCAAAAAAATCGATACTTACTAAACCTAATAGCAAGGTGGCGCGAAAATCAAAAATTTCACAGACTTTTACATTTTGTAGCTGAACTGAACTATTTTTGTTCAGCGATTTTTCGTTCGCGAGAGTAAAACCGTATTATATTCATTATTGTAAACAACAGAACAACAATAATTCAGCCGATTATGTGTTCTGGTAGCAGTGGTACTGCCCAAAAACTTGTCGCAGACCAGAACACATAATCGGCTGAATTATTGTTATTCTGTTGTTTACAATAATGAAAAGAATACGGTTTTATTCCCGCGAACGAAAAATCGCTGAACAATAATAGCTCAGTTTAGCTACAAAATGTAAAAAACTGTGAAAATATTGAATTTCCCGCCACACTACTATCCTCCAGCTTTAAGGGTAGACGATAGCAACGTGGCGAGAGATTCAAAATTTTTACAGTTTTTTACATTTTGTGGCTAAACTGAGCTATTTTTGTTCAGCGATTTTTCGTTCGCGGCAATAACATAGTATTCTTTTCATTATTGTAAACAACAGAACATCAATAATTCAGCCGATTATGTGTTCTGGTCTACGACAAGTTTTTTGGGCAATACCACTGCTTCGTAGACCAGAACACATAATCGGCTGAATTATTGTTGTTCTGTTGTTTACAATAATGAAAAGAATACGGTTTTATTCTCGCGAACGAAAAATCGCTGAACAAAAATAGTTCAGTTTAGCTACAAAATGTAAAAATCTGTGAAAATTTTGAATTTCCCGCCACCTTGCTATCGTCCACCCTTAAGGCGTAGCCTGTTCTGAGTTGTACAGAACAACAGTTGTACAGGCTAACAGCAGCTCTGTTCCTTTTATAAGCTGAAATAAATCACATTTTGTTAATAAAACGTACCTACCCACATTGCGTTTAGGGTTCAAGTAACGTAGCGTGAAGGCAATTTAAAAATTTCTCAATTTATCCAATGTTGTACCCAAACTGAGATATTTTTGTTCAGCGATTTTTAGCTCCCCCCCTACCCATCAGTACTTTTAGTATGTTGTTCAGGACACTTTCCTCTACAACTGTGCCAAAAATTGGCTTTACACGAATTATTTTTTCTATTCAGCATTTTTTGGTCTTCGTTGCTCAGGCTATTAGCGTAACCCCAGCAAAAGTTGTTCACCAATCTTAACTAACAGAGATTTGAGTCACATAGAAAATTAGTGCATCGTCTCCTGTAAATGTTAGCAAGAGATGGAATTTGTGTGTCCTGTAATTACAGAAAAAATTACAAAATAGAGAGTCACGCATAAGTCTGTACCCGCCCCTACTTGCTGAACATAACAAAACAAAAACATAAATAAATCGCTAAATCCAAAACCCGGGAACCATAAACGCAGCAATCACAAATAATGTAACTAGGTATTTTAGCTAACTTATCCGTGAATTTAAAATTAATTATGGCCTTTGTCATGATCGTTCTAGTGGTAGGACCTACATTATGAACACGAATTAACCAAGACTCTTACTAGGGAAAGTATGTAATCTCTTGGAAAGCTGGCTATAGTGATAACAAACCTAACAGTGAAAATAATAGAATATTGAAGTAATTAGTTGTAAAGTTAGTAATAGTGTTCAAACAGACGTAAGTAATTAAATGAATAAACCTTCCCTGCCTTCTTTATTTCTAGTTTTAATTGCCTAAAATGATAGAATTATAATGCTTAGGTAAAGGAAGCTTTTAGATAAAATAAAGTAACGTCAATAACGTAGGTATGTATGCCGCAAAGTTAAAAGTACCTTATTCTTAGACATGCGCGAAACAGTGCACTTCGAAGTCATGATATATTTCATGACATTTCATGCCGCGTGATATTACCTTATATCATGGCACCAAACATGACACATGACAATTCACTTCAGCACACGTCATGAAATGAAACATGACACGCCATGAAACATTACACGTTATGAAATGAAACATGACACGTCATGAAACATGACACGCCATGAAACATGACATCATGGTATTTCAGCACACTTTCATTGCAGTACATTTATTCATTTCATGACATCATGGTATTTCAGCACACTTTCTTTCATCGTTTCGTTTCGTCTCGTCTCGGTTCGGTTCGTTTCGTTTCGATTAATTTTATTTTATTTTTTTATTTTGTGAGAATAGATGTGACATTTGACGCAAACATTATTTTATCCTTCGAGATGTATCTGTTACCGGCCAAACCCGATTTAAGGATAAACTAGTTTCGCCTAGCCCAAACTAGTTTATCCGAACGTCGTATGGATAAACCGGTATGTCCTAGGCCAAACTAGTCTAGCCGAAGCTCGTGAGGAGAAACCAGTTTAGCCCAGGCCAATCTAGTCTGGCCTAGCAAGAATATGTAAGCTTCAGGATAAAATAGTATGGCCTAGTCCGAGCTGATATTGACGAATGATTAGGTATGAATGTTACCATATCTCGTAAACTAAGAGGTTTAGCGCAAAAATAATGAAATTTTCGAACCCCTTAATAACCCCGGAACCAAGCCTTTTACTTCTATACGTGTTCTAAAAACCGACATACAGGGTGTTAAACATACAGGGTATTCTTGAAAGTGTGACAGACAGTCGAAAAAGATTTAAAACAAAGGTTAGGTCAGTAGTTTTGGTTGGCGACACACTGGCATACCTCTTTTTGTTTACGAATGGTCCTTTAAACCGGACAAAACCGGACATACCGTAGACTTTTTGAATGTAGACTTTTTCAAATTCGGCCTCTAAATGCGTCCCCTACTGTTCAGATAATTACCTACGGCGGGTTTGTTAATTTAAAAAAAAATACTAGGGTAGCATAAATAAGTAGAATCTGTGTTACCCCTACTCAAATAGGGCAAGGTTAATGTGTGCCAAAAATTAGCCCTCGATCTTCTTTTGTTTTAGAGATATTTGACATAATAATACCAAATCATCAAGGTATTTTTTAAATTAAGATTTTAGGTAATCCGCGCAAGCTAGAATAACCAAATAAAATCACGATGAGTGAGGATAAAATAAACTATTAAATGCATATTTTTACGGAGAGCCCTACTATTAAACTTCAATAAAAAAACATAGTTATTTTGTTTACACGCATTTAGGACCAAATGAAGGTATTAAAATGATATCCAGCTTTCTGGAAATTAATTCCTGGAATTTTTTTTATTTGACTTCCTATACTAGATTGAAACTGATTATCAATTTCGCGATAGTTAGATTTTACTTAGACTTCATTTAAATACTATAAACTTTTCTCAGAGATTTTCCATTGAATTAAAAGATAAATATTAGAAATTCGATAAAGTGAATAGATTGTATGCTAAAAATGATACAAACATTTTTGTTTGTTGGTAAAAGGACAGCTCCGACCCACTGAACCTAGTAAACCTCACCTCTTGTTGAATTGGGTTTCCCTCCAACTTTTTTTTCTCTAAAATAATTACAGTTAACTTTACTTTATTCATTGAAATAATTTATGAGTACCACTGGTTCGGAAAGCACTTATCATGAAGAAAAGAACCAGCAAGAAACTTCACAAGTGTGCTTCAAGATATTATAATATAACAAAGTTATGTCTTCTATTTTGGACATACATTGTTATTAATTTCTTCTTTAAAATTTACATTTAATATTGAGCAAATTCTATGTTCATTTGCACTTCTTTCTTGTGCTGAACAAGAAATATTCGTAAGTATTTAATTTACTTAAGTTTCAAATCCAATAATAAAATACAGGCAGGGTCTCTGCAAAATTTACATTATTATAATATAAATCTTTATTTTAGTTTATTTTGTGAATGAATAGACTTCCTTTTTCTATCATTTCACAATGCAAGAATTTACAACTTGAGAAGCAAATAATTATTCCATAAATTTTTGAATAAAAGTTTTAGTTTCAATAAAAATATACCCTTAGGTAAATTCAAAAAGTCAATAGAACTAATTCTTCACTAAATAGCTCTGATTCTAACAAATAATTCCATTTATTTGGAGAAGTAGTTTTTAGATTTCTACCTTCAGATATTTCCCATTAGATTTTTCTAAAAGGTTCACAGCTCAAACTCGGCTCAAACAGTTCGGATGCGAAGATGAATATTTATTTATAATGGTTATGAAAATGTTTTATAACACTTTATAATTTTATAATATCAAATTAGTCTCTTTTTATTAGACTGAACAGAACTCTATTTATCTATTTATCATCGTGCTGAATATTCATAAGGTAAGTAAATTCTTTCCTAGAGATTGGATCGAATGTTACACCAAATCTCAACCCGTGAAATGGAGACATTGAATCATATCAAAAACAATCCTTGTTTGCTAGACAATTTCACCCGCATGGTATGAAGATTGACTAAGGTAGTGCTTTGCTTGACCTCGGATAATTTTCAATACAAAACACTGACCCACCCCTCAAGCCAAAATTGATGCAAAATTCAATAAAGAAGTTATTTGGAAGGTTAAATTGCCTAACTAAGTTATTGATTCCCAATAAAACGCGATCCCTAGCCTCATGTGTCTATTGGGCAATAGACACATGAGCCTATCCCTCTAACCCCGCAATTTCTTCTGTGTTGAGACAAGCTAGAAGCTTTCAGCTTCACATTTACTTTAAACGTGTAGTGTGTAATGTCAAATCCTCGGTTGTGCAATGAAGATTTGCTAGCAGAGTGAAATTAACCGAAAGCGCTGCGGGTTCGCAGCTAGGTGTGTACCTAAGTGTGTCCTCGAACTTCGGTCTCGGCCTTCATTCCAGCTTGTTCATCAAGGGCCGCAATGCTAACCGCGCTGTGATGGCCTGGAGCTGCACTACGCGGCGCTCTGTCGGCCGAGTCCGCTCCATCAAAAGCGCTTTAGCAACGCATCCATTACAGACCTTTGTTCCCTATGGATCCAGTGGCTAGATCCGTAATGGATCCAACGACATTTTACTTTCTCTTTAGATCCAGATTAAAAAAATGGATCAAATGAGAAAGTAAAATGTCGTTGGATCCATTATGGATCTAGCCACTGGAACTTTAGGTATTTTACCATACAGACCGCGGCAGTAGGTAATGTACTAGAGCGCAACTATACAGATAATAACGATGAATACCGTATCATTGTTGCTGATTTTCCTGGTGATTTTGTAAGTACTACAATTATCTGTATTACTAGCTTTCCGCCCGCGACTTCGTCCGCGCAGACTTAAATAAGAAGTTGCCTACATCATTTACCATTATCAAATTAGCATGAATAGAGTCATGGGTGTGTAAGCTATCTCTATTTCAAATGTCATGTAATCCGTCGAGCAGTTTCAGCGTGGAAGTGGGTGTGTTTGTGACCAAATATCAAGTGAATACAACAAAAAAATTAATTAATAAAACAAACTTTAAACCGTTTGGTCGTTTTAGGGTTATCGTATCTTTTTTTTTCATGGTTGGTAGTTTTGCTTTAAAACATAACTGTAGTTTAAATTTCAAAGTTGTAGCTTAAATGGTTTAGGCCCAGCACTGCTACAACACAGGGAAACATCTTCAAGGTTTCCATCCATTTTAACCCTTCATTGGCTGAGATGAGAAAAATGCTGAAACACGTGTTTAATTATTTCTTATTTAGTATACGAATACTTAGTTTCAAACAAATGAGACAAGAAAAATGTTAGTTCATACAAACTTTGAACCCCTGTTTGGGCGTTTGAAGGGTTAAATTATGTTTTTTTCTTTATTACGGTAGTTATGCTATAAAATGCAACGGCACATTCAATTTCAAAGTTGTAGCTTTAATGGTTTAGGCCTGGCCTTGATACTACTTGAGAAAAAAATCTTTAAACTTTTCTACCCCTTTTAACCCTTTAGCGGGCAGACATTTTAAAAACGCTGAAATAGGTATTTAATTGTTTCTTATTTAATATACAAATACTAATATTCATGTAAATCGGACCAAAAAAAAATTTTATTTCTTACAAACTTCGCTTCCGGTTTGGGCATTTGAAGGGTTACAATTATATTTTTTTCCTCATGGTTGGTAGTTTTACCACAAAGCGCTACTGCAGTTTCATTTTCATAGTTATAGCTTAAATGGTTTGGGCCTGACGTTGATACTACATCAGGAAAAATATTCATACATTTCAACCTCTTTTAACCCTTTAACGGCTAAAATTATACAAAAAGCTGAAACAGGTGTTTAATTATTTCTGATTTAATATACGAATACTAGGTTGCAAGTAAAACCGGTAAAAAAGTTTTTTTTTTTCATCTATACTTTGGACCCTATTTTTACCGCCTTAAGGGTTAAACTTGAAGTAAATCTATCTTAACCCGTAGCGTGTCTACAAATTACAACTATTGTAAAATTTTCATTGTTGTGGCATTAGCGGTTTTGTTCCAGCATTGATCGTAACTGGTGAAAAAAATCGAAAAACTTTGGCACCCATTTTAACCCTTAAGAACATAGAAATGAGAAAAAATCTGAAATAGGTGTCAAATCATTTTAAAAAAAAGTACGAAAAACAAAAATTTAAGAACAAAAGACCAAAAATTTTTTTTTCCCATACACACTTTCAGCTCTATTTTGACTCACTTATAGGGTTAAATAAAAAAAAACACTTCTTAAATGAACCCTCCACCATATAACGCAGCTTTTGTCCAAATTTCATACTTATAGGTTCAGCCGTTTGGGCTGTAGCGCGATGTGTCAGTCACCCTAAGCCTTTTATACAGGGTGTCTCAAAAAATAGTGTCAAGCGGAACTCCAGAGATAGAGCACCCCTAGGGGTACCCGAATCACCCCCATGTATGTTCAGCGATTTTTTGACCTTTAGAAGTTATGAGGCTTTTAAGGTTTTTTTTGGGAAGAATTACCTAGCATTGGTTTTTATTTTTTAACTTTTTTTGTATTAATTTTTTTAAATATTTTTTTTCTTAATTGGGGTCTTAGATAACTAGTCTATCACGAAAAAAATTATGATTATCTTTAAACTTGTAAAAGATACCGCAATTTTGATCCAAAGTTCAAAAATGCCGTTTTAGAGAAAAGATCATCGAATAAGTTAGTATGGGGAGAAAAAAAGTAGGGGCCTGAAGGATTTTTTACTAATTTCAAAAACTTTCTTAAAATCTGACCCTTCAGAATAGCACAAAAAATCTGTCACTTTATGGGCCTTTTATTCGAGTAATTAGCGGTCAAAGTGAAAAAACCGGAATTAGGAAAAATTTAATTTCGATCGGTTTTATTTTATCTTTGTTGATTCGGACAAAAAAACATAGGAGACAAGCTTAAAATCATCTCACCAAGAATAAAAAACGGCCAGGTGAGAGTTCTAGACTCATGCACTGAGGAGGGTCTCATTGTATGGCGTTACCTAACCCTCAGCACTCGCACTTGGCCAGTTTTTCACTTCCTGGCACGCACCTATATAATAATTATAATTAAGTACTTACTTTTTCAGTGGATGTGCTTGTGGCAGAGGTCGAAAACCTTTAGTTAGTCCAGAAGAACAAATGGCTTTATTTCGGAAATATGCAGCTAACTTTGAACATAACTGTACTGCAGTAAGAACATAATTTTCTCTGAAAACACACAAATAAAAAGTACCACCAAAATTAGGTAAAAATGTATCTGTTGAAATTGACTGATTGGTTGATTGTTTTTGATTGTTGATGTGAATTTTGAGAATTTAAGTTAAAAATTTTTACGTACTATCTTTAAGAAAGATCTAACTTTAAGAGATATACAACTATACAACAACTTCATGACCTTACTCGACAGTGGCGCCAACTATTGAACAGAATATGTTTAGTTATTTATTATTAATTTTTAAGGAGTTAATTTGTGTTTCAGTTAGTGTTTTGTGGTTATCCAAATAAATGGAAGTCTTATAATAATTATCTTAAAAATTCATATTGGTTTTTTTTTAAAAGCTATTATTATAAATATTAATATATTTTAATTAAATTTAATTAAAGTTAAAAAGGCTTTCAATTTATTACTTCATAATTTTCAAATTATTGTGTAATTGTTTATTTGGAATCTTTAGAACAAAAAGTAATATAAATAGAACGTAGAAATCTTACGTAACAAGCATGTAAATGTCTTATATAGCAAGAAGTTAAAAATATTCCTAAAATCTGGTGGATCGTGTGGTCACCCTACGCATGATTTCCACGTGCTACTGAACAAATCCTTTTTTTTATGTGAAAATGTGTAATTAGCGTAAAACAATAAACGTAATGTTTTAGCAGAAACGTTTAAGTAAAAGATAGTGTTTAATTTACTTGAGTAAGTGCACTCTATTACATGAAAATAGCAATTAACGATAGCAAAACATGTCGTATGAGGGACCACCTTTCAACCGCCACTCTTTTACGATAGCTAGAAACTAGTGAGTCATACGATTATAGTGCTTAACATTTTAACTAATACTTGTCGAAGGCACCTAGCTTTGTGCTTTGTAGACTAAAAGTTAGTTACAAATAAAACAAATATGTGCTAACGGCACCTTCAATTCGTTTTTGTAGGGTTATTCTGACTGCAAGAAGGGTTTGCATCGAACTAATTAGTTTTAAGAAATTCTTTGCTAAATATTGTCGTTTACCTTATGAGGATATCTTTACCACATTCAGAGATTCGAAAATCTACATACAATGTGCGGACTGAGGGACCACATTTATCAAGTAATAAATATTAAACGGTAACTTTTACAAATTCAAGCTTCTCTTCTACAAATTGTTTGGGATCTTTTACTAAATCGTCATAGGTCTGGAAACTAAAAAATCCAATGTGGTCCCTCAGAGGGCATGCACGTTACCAAGTGACATATTATGATTTGTTTCTTACACAGTTTTTTTGACAGATGTCAAAAAATCTATGAAAAATCAATCACATGTCAATTTTAAGCTGTCAGGATGGTATGGGTGCTGGGCAAGCCTACTCCATCTAAAAACAATGTCCCAGGCACTGCAGCGCCGAGTGGTCTCTTCACCCATCTAGTGTGAGTGAAGGTGCCACTGGACGCTGTATAAACCATCTCATTACGTAGATGCAAAGGCCTTAGTTTTGTTGTCAATTTTGACATCTGTAAAAAAATCTATGAAAAATAAATTTTGACATCTGTCAAAAAATCGAAAAATCAATCACATGTCAATTTTGACAAGTGTCAAAAAATCTGTATAAAAAAGAAATCATGTCACTTTGACATCTGTCACTTGGACTTGTTACCTACTTGTTGAAAGTCACAAGATCTGTGTTTTGTTTGTTTTGTGTTGGGATTTAACATTTTAGAACATAACACTGTAAAAACACTTTCAGACCCAGTCATGGGCCGAGGCCCTTATTAAAGGTATCTTATTAACGGATTTTTAGTTACCTACTCATTTTGTCCAACAAAATACATTCCGTAAAACAGTCCGGAGTAATGGATTATAGAGAGCTTTTCTCAGATATGTGAAAATTTTCAATTTGTTTAGTGTATTTGCCCAGCACCTATACCATCCTGACAGCTTAGTCGACCAAGCCCACAGGAAAGACAGGTCAATACGTGTGGAGCCAACTGAGCCGCGGATTTCCTCACGATGTGGAAATCCGCGTTAGCGAGTGGTACTCCATCTAAAACAATGTCCCAGGCACTGCAGCGCCGAGTGGTCTCTTCACCTATCTAGTGTGAGTGAAGGTGCCACTGGACGCTGTATAAATCATCTCATTACGTAGATGCAAAGGCCTTAGTTAGTGTATTTGATACGTACGAGGGGTGTTCAATAAGTAGTGAGAATGAGGTATAAACTCCTTGGTTATAAAGAAAATAAGTACTGGCTGGCATAGACCACCTATTTGGTATTATAATAAAAAAAAATAAGTGATCGTCTTTTGTTTTTTTATTCATAAACGATTGTTGTTTGTTTTGTATCGGAATAATCTGCTTAAAATGGAGAAAATTGAAATTCGGGCGGTAATTAAATACCTTTGTTTGAAAAATTTTACTACTGACCAAGTTAATCAAGACTTGCAAAATACATTAGGGGTTCATGCTCCTGCTTATTCTACAGTTGCGCGTTGGTGTGCCGAATTTAAGAGAGGAAGAACATCGACTAATGATGATCCACGCTCTGGGCGCCCTACGACCACAATAACGGAACAAATGATAAAAAAAGTGGAAAAAATTATTTTAGCAGATCGTCGAACTACTGTGCGTTTTATAGCTGAAGAAGTAAAAATTTCGATAGGTAGTGCACATAGCATCATACATGACCGTTTGGGTATGAAAAAAGTATCCGCACGTTGGGTGCCTCGAATGCTGACAGCAGAACAAAAACAAACCAGGCTGAGAATATCACAAAGCTGTTTGGATGTTTTACAACGAGATCCTGAACAGTTTTTGGCTCGATTCTTAACAATGGATGAAACATGGCTTCATCATTACGATCCAGAAACAAAACAACAATCCATGACTTGGAAAAGGCCATCATCCCCAACACCTAAGAAATTCAAAGCAATTCCATCCGCTGGTAAGGTTATGGGTTCCCTTTTTTGGGACAGCAAGGGGGTGATAATGGTTGAATACCTCAGTCATGGAGCCACTATTACGGGAAGTGTGTATGCAGAACAAATAAGAAAATTGCGTGATGAAATTCGTGAAAAACGACGCGGTAAACTTGCGAAAGTTGTGCTTTTTCACCAAGATAACGCTCCAGCTCACAAGTCCAGAGTTGCCATGGCTGCAATCAAAGACGCTGGCTTCGAATTGATGTAACATCCCCCATACTCTCCAGACCTTGCTCCTAGTGACTTCTATTTATTTCCCCGTTTAAAAGAACATCTTAGAGGCCAGAAGTTTGATGATGATGATGGAGTGATCGCCGCCGTACAAGAGTTTTTAGAGGGTCAAGACGAGGACTTTTTTAAAAATGGAATATTAGGTTTAGAGAAGAGATTTTCTAAATGTGTATTATTAAAAGGTGACTACGTCGAAAAATAAAATAAGTTTTGTCAAAAGTTAACTGCATCTTATTCATTCTCACTACTTATTGAACACCCCTCGTAGATGCAAAGGCCTTAGTTTCTTTGCGCGCGGGCTAATTCACTATGCCCAGCGCCTTAAAGCCTATAGTTCAGACCAGGGGGCCGATTCCGGTCGCTTATTGGCACTGAAAGTTCAGTGAAACTTCACGACCCTGTCACTTTTGACAGGTGTTGGTATTCTGATGCGCCATTTTACCGTCGTTACTTGGCCGTTACCCATGTTTCGATGGATTCGTTAGGACCAATTTGACAGTTGTTTTGTCAAATATGACACTATTTGTATAAACCAAAGACAATATGCAACCCAAAGTTCGCTGAAAGTTGAGAAACCATCAAATTCGGTATTCTGCTATTTATTTGACGTAAGTTCAATGTCCTCTGACAGATTTTTACGTCAAAATTAGCCATCGAAATAACATAGCCCTAGAGGTAATTCTTTTCACTGGATTTTCGATTTTACATAATTTTATTGGTTTATATGAATATAACTATGAATATAATAATAATCTCCAGCTACCGAGGGATGACTTGCGATGTTTTAAACATAACATGCCTTACCCAAGGGATTATCGAAGGCCCAACCTATGGCTCGGTCTAAGAGCGATGCCACACGGACGATGTGGCTGCGCTGCGTCGTCGCAACGCAATGATTTCAAAGCAGTGAATGCCACACCAGCGCTGCGTCGACGTAAACATGCTATTAAATACTGCGGCCGCTCCGTCGTTTCAACGCAGATCCCTTCCACACCTCTCCTTGTGCGTTGCGTCGCCGTCCGTCACTTCAACGCATCGTGTGGTCCTTTATATTATATAGAGCGTCACCACTCAGTCGACGCAGCGCTAACGCAACGCACACACAACGCCCGTGTGGCATGGCTCTAACGGTGGAAGTCTACAATATAGGTATAATATGAAAATAAAATTCAACACGGAATCACCCATTCTTATTTATTTCACATAGGTATAATGCAAGTAATTTCAGGAGCTGCAACAATATTGAATGTTTTTTAGACAAAACTTTGTACTTCAGCCGAACGCCCCTTTCCCTCTTTCTTGCACATAAATTTCAATCAGTCTGAAGATGATTACACTTGATAAAGGCATGGTAGGTAAGTAGGTTTGATGTGGAAGGGCACTTTTATTCCACTTTCTTGATCGGCACACGCTGCTGTAACAAAAAAAAAAAACAAATGTACGGTGGAAACAGAAAGGATGTATATTCTTGGTATATTAATATTGGTTTCGTACGTACCATTTACGTGCGTGGCTGGATTAATTCTTAGCAAAATTATCCTTTTTTGCAAGATATCAGTGTGAAATTACTGTTTATTTTTGGTTTGAAAAAACTCTGTCATGCACGCACAATCAACACTTAAACAGCTTGTTACCATGACAACTTTAAGGTGTTCTGATACTTTGTCTTTATTCAACTCATTTCAATGATGTTTCTGACGATGGACCTCATTTCAAAATTAATTAGAGTTTATAAATTTGTTTCTGAACGTAACGAAACTGGTTTGATCGTCTGTAAATGCCTTTTTGCTAGTATACTAGCAACACCAGCTGCGATCGAAGTTCATGGTCTGGCTTTGGTTAGCAGAATACGACTAAATAACCATGGAAGTTTGATAGAAACTCAATAATCTTTCGGTGACCGCTTTGACATGAGAAATAGTAACAATTAAATGGAAATAAAAGTATCGCAATATAAAAAACAAAAAATTTAAATCGTTTTGAGTCGAGGACCTATGGTAGCTTCTTTCTCATATTCACGCAGTAATGATAAAATAGATAATAATGCATTGTTTACAAAAATATTGTCACGTAATGTTTGACATTTTGCATAACGTCACGTTCTACACAAACTCTGTGTTGTGACTATGTTCTTTCTAAACAATTTTATCTGCGTGTATTGTAATGGCATTGCATCTAGCCAAGCACGAAAACTCTAAAAAAAAAAACTCCATAGTACGTGACACTATTATCTTTAACCGCCTTCAAAGAAGGAGATTTCTCAATTCTTTTGAATCTTTTATTTTAATTTGTATGTAGGTTCCCCGATTACTCAAAGATGCCTGAACCGGTTTGGAAAGTTCTTTTCTTTTGTTTGAAAGGGAATAATTTCAGAGATGATCCCATTGAAAAAAATGGTAAAGATCTGATGAAGAACTTCGGAGCTTGAGACCGGAACTCCTCAACAGAAAGCAGAAAATCACTCTGCATTAGTGCAATAGCTTAATAACAGTGAACCTTTTCAACAGTGATTACAAATCATAACTAGCTAATATTTCTTTCCACGTCACTTAACTACTGGAGTCGGTGAAAAGTTTTTTGCGGAAGCCTTTCTAGAAACCATAAATATATTTGTAGAGTCAGCAAAACACTAAGATACCCCCTTTTGTTCGATTGGCGCCCTTATGCCGTTCACAGTAAGAGCTACCATGGGGTATCCTAGATTGTGGCCGACCGTACATTGTATGACAACATAGTTATTAAATTCCGAACGTCTCTGGCCAAGACAAAATGTAAATACTTATTTTAATTTAGGTTATGAAACGAAACATAATAAAAAATATTTTATCTTATCTTTATCTTGTCTTTATTAAATTGAGATATCGGCCAGCGTGTTGGGGACCTTTGGATCGGAGGTGGCCCGGGGCGGGTTATTTAGTTAGGTATTTTGTGTATTTTTCTTTTGTATTTTGTTGTTGTTTTTTTACTCTATTGTGTGTGTGTGTAGTTTGACGAAGCTTGCGGTGGATTTGTTTTATATTTTGACATGTAAATGTTTTTGAATGAATAAAGTAATATACCAGATAGCGTTACAAATAAGGTAGGTAAGTATGTATGATAATAATATAATTAAGCAGTCGCAGGGCACCGACTCCAATAGTTAAATTACATAAAAATTAATAAAATATTTTTTTCCTACGTACCTACCTAGTGCAAATTTGAAGTCGGTTTTATTAATTTTTTCCCACTTGTGAATCGCGATATACTTTGTCATGCTTGCAGTTTTTTTTCATATTGTGGATGAAATCTTAGGTTCCTTTATTAATTATTTATTGCTCTCCTGTAAATGTTCTGCTGCCATCCGTACCTACCAGCCCCCTTTTGATAGTTTCTACCACCAAACGTTACTACAATATATTATTAGAAGTAGACAAGACTGCACGTAGACCCATAAACTCTCGTTGCAAAGTTTCCCGTTACGTAACTGAATAGAGTGCACGCGTGTAAAGGTCTACATGCTGTGTACAAAGAAAAACAATTTTACACATAAAATTATCTTATTTATTTTAGGAAACACGATATCAATACACTGAAGAAGTCGCACTGTTTTTTATCCAACCTTTGTTTGTATGTTTCTCCAAAGTTCCATCAAAGTAGAGAAGCGAATGATGTAGATTGGAGCTTTGGGATGGACCCGCACGTATTGTATATCACGGACTGCCTGCAGCATAGAAGGTGGCAATGGAAAGAAGATCCACGCCACGAAACTGATGAGGAAGTTATGTAGTTGATTTATGGCCTCCTTCCCCGTATTGATTCGCTGCATCCCGTATGCAAATGGTTTACTATTGTCGTGATTTTCAAATAAATATTGCAGAAAGTGTCTTTGTAGGAATTGTTTGTTGTTTTTATGCAATGACAGTAGCATTTTTTTTATTGTGCACACGGATGTCTTCCACTCAAAAAAGGTCGTCGGCCGTCTAATAAATAAGACAGTTCTCAGTTGTGCCTTGGGTTTGACCGTTTAAAGCTGCCCTTAGATTTTATCTAGTGTCATTGAATGCAAGGGCTTAGCAGAATACCGATTTGGCAGCAGTACCAATTCGCCGTTATAACGCTGAAAGTTCGATAGAATTAGCCATGCAGCTGTCATGGATCAAGATGCTTTATTGGCACCCTGATAAACATGAAAAGCCTCAAACATCTTTTAGGTCAGTCAAATTAAAAAAAATCCAGGAATTAATTTCCAGAAAGCTGGATATCATTTTAATACCTTCATTTGGTCCTAAATGCGTGTAATCCGAGTTTGCACCGTCCCAGGAGGTGAGCTCTACTTTTGGGGGCCAAAAAACCGTGAAAGGCTATAGCAGGCTAAGGAAACAAGATTGGCCCACGAAAGCGATCTGGCAGATTTTTATGGTGGTGCACCGGTTTAAGCCAAGGTTACTGTGTGCCAAAAATCAGCCCTTGATCTTCTTTTGTTTTAGAGATATTTGACATAATACCAAATCATCAAGGTATTTTTTAAATTAATATTTTAGGTAATCCACGCAAGCTAGAATAACCAAATAAAATCACGATGAATGAGGATAAAATAAACCATCCGCCCTCGGTAAAATTCGCATTTAGCAAATTTTACGGAGGGCCCTACTATTAAACTTCAGTCAAAAAAACATAGTTATTTTGTATTAGTAAATTTTTTTACACTTGCCGCGGAGGTTTATCTCCCAAAAAAATATCTAAATAAGCTATTAAAAACTTCTACAAGTGCATACAAAAACATTTTCAAAAATCGTGGTGCGTCATGTCAAAAAAAAAACATTTGTAATACCACTATGTTTTTTTTATTGAAGTTTAAAAGCAGGGCCCTCCGTAAAAATATGCATTTAATAGTTTATTTTATCCTCATTCATCGTGATTTTATTTGGTTATTCTAGCTTGCGTGGATTACCTAAAATATTAGTTTAAAAAATTACCTTGATGATTTGGTATTATGTCAAATATCTCTAAAACAAAAGAAGATCGAGGGCTAATTTTTGGCACACAGTAACCTTGGCTTAAACCGGTGCACCACCATAAAAATCAGCCAGATCGCTTTCGTGGGCCAATCTTGATCCCTTAGCCTGCTATACCCTTTCGCGGTTTTTTGGCCCCCAAAAGTTAAGCTCACCTCCTGGGACGGTGCAAACTCGGATTACACGCATTTAGGACCAAATGAAGGTATTAAAATGATATCTAGCTTTCTGGAAATTAATTCTTCAAAACGCTTATTTTGAGTTTAATTTGCTTCGCCTATTTTTGAGAGCGTAATTAACGACATCAAACTCAGCAAAGATCACTTGGAAATATTTTTCTCTTCCATACGACTCCTGTAATACGGCTGTAATGATAATCCCAATGTCAGACAATTTAAAGGGAGCTACAGGAAACTGCTCACATATTTGGAAATCGAATGTGTTTCTACTGGGAACTGCGACCCATTGGTCCCATCATCTTGAATTGCAAATCCAGTTCCCAAATTATTAACTTTACGATTCCATATGAACGCCATAACGAAGATGAAGATTCTTGCGTTTCCTCACTGGACGTCCTCGAGAAGTGTGAAACTAATATCACGGCTCTTGCCAAAACAGTTAGAAATTGAACAATTAAATAAATATATCCGGTAATATAGCCTATACAGGGTGTTGTTTTGTAGAGTGACACCAGGCTCAGCAGGGGTGATTATTAACATGATAGTGAATAACGGCACCTACCTCAACGCTCGGATCCTGCGCACCGGCCACTTCCCCTCCGACTGGAAGGTTGGCTTGGTAATCCGGGCAAAGGATGATGCGCAAAAATGTATGGAACCTGGGACCACCCTCCAATAGCAATAAGATAATAATATTATTATAATAATATTATTATCTTATAATAATATTATAATATTATTATCTTATAATAATATTATAATATTATTATCTTATTGCTATTGGAGGGTGGTCCCAGGTTCCATACATTTTTGCGCATCATCCTCCAAACGGACAATTGTAACAACAAAGCTGTCGTAACAATTGTTGTTCCAATTGAAAAGACCTATCCAACGACATAATTATATCTTATTGCTATTGGAGGGCGGTCTCAATCTGCGCATCATCCTTTCATGATTCTAGGTGCGGGAAGTACCCTATAGTCTTATAGGTTTTGATTCCCTTGCAAGTCGAAATATGCTGCATAAACGCCGTATCACGTATGTTTTGATTGTGTGAACTTAGAAGCTTGATTTTTTTCACAGTTCTACGGGACTGCAAGCGTAAGTATTTGATATACATTTCAATTTGATACCTTCACGCTTTCCTCAAAAAAGGGTCGTGCTTGAAAGACAGACAGACTGACAACAAAGTGATCCTATACCTAATGGTTCCTTTTTCCTTTTAAGGTCCGGAACCCAAAAAAAGTGAAAATATAATTTTTTATCACATAGAACTAGTCGGTCCCCTGCAAACAAGGACTTAAATAGCTTTCTAATCCCGGATAAGTAAAATTGATTTGATTTTGGAAATTGTAAGTGAAAGTTCAAATGATCGCAGTCGCAGACAACATTGAATGAGATCAATCATGAATTCATGAACAATGCATGGACAAGAAACTGGCAGTACGAAAAAATAAAAAGCGCGCGAGCCAATAAAAGGTGTGCGTCATTTTTATTTTGGTAAAAAAAATGTTTTCATAGGTAAGTGGTGGCGGTTTGTGAAACACTGATTAATTTTGTAAAAATACAGATAAAAATAAAGAAAAAAGTATGAAGAACGTAACGTGATTGTCATTGTAAAAAATATGTAGATATTTGTAAAATTTTGGAGTGCTGGCTCTTATGCTACTCGCTGCAGCAACAACAAAATTGTGGCAAAGAGATAGCTCAAGTCTTATGTTCAATCAAACAGGAACCTCAAAGCGCAAATACACACGGATTTATTTGTTGAATGACGTGCCAGTAAAAAAAACTTTGTTTAATAAGTTCGTACCAAATATCACAGGCGCGTATTGATGTCGCACTGAATAAGAGGAAACTCTGCTCGGAAACCATTGGAGATAAAAGCCAACAGAGGAAGCGGTGGATCAAAGAAGTTGATGGTTTTATGAAAAAGTTTCCAACTTACAAATCACAATGCGGCGGAAAGGCGTCTGAAAAGAAATATCTGGCGAGCAATATGAACTTGCAAATAGTTTATGACCTGTACCATGAATGATCAGCTCATCAGCCTGCCCTGACAGCATTTACTGACACATCTCCTCTTCAAGAAACCGCACAAAGATTGCCTTCGCTGCGATGTTTTTGCTTTGAGGAAGCAAGGAGCTACATTCAGGTGAGCAGCTAAAACAAATAAAAGAAGAACATAATGTTCACCTAAGCCTTGCCTCGGATGTCCGTAAACATATTATGAAACATTCGAACCACAAAATTTTCCATGCACTCCAACAAATGTCATGTACTTAGGTACTATTTAAGACAACTTAATTTCCATAATATCTAAAAGTATGTAATATTAAGTAGTTATTTAGATTTTAAGTGATATTTAAGGCGCTGGGCAAAGTGAATTAGCCCGCGCTCAAAGAAAAATGCACAAAATCGATTCCTGTATCATATACAATAAAAAAATCGAAAATGTTCACATAACAAACCCTAGAATTAGGTGAGAGCTATCTAAAACAGCCAGTTTTGTGTTGATATCCATAACAGATTGCAAGATATTTTGTCTAAAAAAAAGTGCGCCGCCTATTTTTATTCATCCAAAATATCTTCAAATGTTTATGAATCTCAACACAAAACTGGCTGTGTTAGATAGGTCTCACCTAATTCTAGGGTTTGAACGTGAAAATTTTCGATTTGTTTAGTGTATTTGATACAGGACTCGATTTTGTGCATTTTTCTTGGCGCGCGGGCTTTTCACTATGCATGGCGCCTTAAGTTAGGTAAGTTAGCAGTGCCCTAGCAGGGTCCTTGTTTGATACTCTTAGTAATTAAAACCGAATCTACAACAAGTGAGCTAAATACATTTTTCTTAATTATCTTATCTCATCTTTCAATGAAAAGAAATCGGCGATTTATAGACAAAGAAATATTTTTCCCCAAGTAAATAAAATTTGCACAACGAATGCAGAAGAAGTACTTACAAGTACCGGTACAGTTTGAAAATGTTTTGCTTGATGACTACTTGCATAATAAAATTCGCATATTAGCTTTTAGCTTGCAAGACGCTCGAACACAGTTGAAGACTTCGACAGATTATTTTATGGATGGAACATATAGGGGTTGTCCCAAAGCTTTTAGACAGCTTTTTGTCATACAAGCAGACATGGGCAGCAATAGTGTATGTAACACTAACATAGTACCATTGGTATTTGTCTTTATGTCCCAGCAAACACAATTCTTTTCAATCTGATTAAATCCCAGGTCCCAGAGTGGAATCCTAAAAAAGTGTCAATCGATGTCAAAAAGCTGTTATGTACGCTTTGTTTCAAATGAATGTCGAGATTAATGGCTGTCATTATCACTTCTGCAATGCTCAAAATCGATGGCTCTTGGGATAAAAACAACTGAAGCTAATAGAAGAATTGACGCTCTGTTGTAAACTTGCATAATTACCTGAAAGTTACATGGAAGAAGGCTGGAGTTACATAAAAACTGAAAGTTTAGAAAATGAAGGTTTAAGAAAATTTGTGTATTCAAAAATATTGGATGCAGGATGAATATTTTAAGATCTGGTGTGTATATGGACTACCTACGCGGCATCGGACAAATAATAGCGCAGAAGGCTGGAATCACAAAATAAATTAAAGCTTATCTATAAACAAAGTAAACCTTTTACAAATTTGACATTTACTACATCAAGAGTCTTCACTGACTACACTACTAAATTGCAATCGCCTGAAAACACGTCATAAGGGACCATCAGCAAAACGCTTCAAAAAGAGCATCGAAAATAAGTTACGAATGCATCTTAAATGCCCAAATGCAGCTTATAAATGTTTGCGCTAAACCTCTTAGTTTACGAGATATGGTAACATTCAAACCTAATCATTCGTCAATATCAGCTCGGGCTAGGCCATACTAGTTTATCCTGGAGCGTACATATTCTTGCTAGGCCAGACTGGATTGGCCTAGGCTAAACTGGTTTCTCCATACGAATTTCGGCTAGACTAGTTTGGCCTAGGAAATACCGGATTATCCATACGAGCTTCGGCTAGACAAGTTTGGCCTAGGCTATATCGGTTTGTTAGACTGGTTTGGCCGAGGCGAAACTAGTTTATCCTGAAATCGGGTTTGGCCGGTAACATAATACAACAGAAGTAAGAAAGTAAGATGTAGCCTGTACAATTGTACATGTCCCACTAGCTGGGCAAAGGCCTTCTCTCAGAGAGAGAGTTCGAGCTTAATCACCACGCGTGCTCAATGCGGGTTGGCGATTTTTGCGTTGAGGGTATAATGCCTCATACGCTCAGGTTTCCTTACGATGTTTTCCTTCACCGTCAGCGAGTGGTATTGCTACTACAAATTCACAAATGTACGTAACTTTTGAAATTAAACAAAGTCATAGATACATGCCCGCACCGGGTTCTTTGTTTCACCAGCGCGAAAGAAACGACTATTGTTTTTGTTTTACTGTCATGGCGTTGTTTGTTATACGGGTCATTCATCCACTGCACTAATGCCCGGTTTCTGAATTGAGAATTTTGCTAAATACTTTACTATCGTTCTGCCACGATCTTTTGTGAGAAATCTACAGAGACAGGACGATACTTACTACCCATTTGCTAAGCAAATTTTGCTTAGAGAATTTCTCAATTCAGAAACCGGCAGTAAGACTTGTATCGCCATCAGTAACATATTTGAGTAAAATCGCATTATCCGCTTTACCTCGGTTATCCATTTTGCCCGGGGTTCCCCTATAGAATTCGCGCTAGCTAGAATATGTTTCATTTGCAAAGTTTTATTAGATTTAGCTTCTTCAATAAAATTATTATTAGGGGTCAGTTCAAGCGGTTGGTCAGGTGATTATTTTCCATCGCAACTTAATTAAATACCACCCGACGCCACGGTACGCCAACCGAGGCGCGCACACTTATCTGGTGTTCTTTTTGGTTATCTGTGATCTAGTTTGACATTTATTCTTACTATAAGACAGCACCATCTAGAATTTTTACTATAACAAAATTTGACACGAGGAAAAAACCTTTTTACAATGATATTACTAAAATCTAAAATTACAAATTTAGTCCCGGTAATCCGACTAAATTGGAGTGGTCTTAAAAAAGCGGCCCTCCGGTACATTGCGCTGACCTTTTGAATTGGCCGTATTGTATTCGTATTTGACGACCTAAGAACAAATGTTACGACATTCGCGTACAAAATACTGATTTTATACTATACAAGGTGTTACAAAAGAATCTAACTTTTTTACAGGGTAATAGCACCTGGTGATAGGGATCACAATCTAATTATTTGTTTTGCTCTATGATGTTGATTTTTAAATTAATAAAATGTGAACACTATGGTGGGAGAAAAGTATTTTTTAAATATTGTTTTTATTGACTTTAACAATCTTTTAACATCCTATCGCCTAAAGGCCTAAAAAAATCCTTCTACAAGTTAGTGTTAAACGCCCAGCGCTCAGTTCGATTTTATCCGCTATAGTAATAAAAAAGTAATAAAACTTAAACTGCCCATATCCAACGGCTAATGCTAGACCCATGTCCATGGTACTCTAAGAAAAGGGCTCGACGAGATCAACCCGATTCAAGTTTAAAAACTTCAACTGCCCATATCTCCTAAACGGCTAATGTATCTGATTTATATATTTTTTTTACTTTAGATAATATTTTGACGTTCAATGTAAATAATTTATTTATGGCATATTGAATAAAAACATTTGAATCTTGAATCGTGAATTATGTTCATGGTATTCTAAGAAAAGGGCTCGACGAGATCTACCCGATTCAAGTTTCAAAACTTTAACTTCCCATTTATCCTAAACGGCTAATGCTAGACCCAATGTTCATGGTACTCTTAGAAAAGAGCTCTCGTCTGATTTGAGATTAAAGATTTGGTCACAAACAAAAAAAACACTGACAACCAAAATTTATGAAAAACGCAGCGTTTTGTTGATCAAAAATTAAAAAAAAAGGGATGTCGACAGCAGTTGACAGCACCGATGAAGCATGAACTAAGGAATTGCATGAAGTACTTAGTTGCGAATGCAACGTCACGGAATTTTTTGAATATATTTGTACGAACAGTTTTTACTGTTCTGCAAAAAGAAAAAGGTGTTGCACTAACGAAAACTGCGTTAATCATTTTAATTATTATGCCGTTGTCTAATACATCCCACTCAATATTAACATTTTGGCGTCAAAAGGTCTCCAATTCTTACAAGAATCCATCGACTCTGGGTTACGAAATGAACATACTCTTTGTACCTATTGTGGAATTGGCAATATTGTATTCAGGTATAAACGGAACGATTTTTTCGTCGTGTTTGAACTTCACGACCATTATTATTCTATTAATGACCTACCTGTTAATATCGAAATTTCTGGCAAATCTTATTTAATTTTAGCAGTTATAGAATTTCATTTAACAAAAGGGGCAGGCATTGGCCATTATACGGCACATTGTTACAGGAAAAATACTAAATCTTTGTATAATGTACAGAAGGGGTCCAAAAATATTCTTCCACATTAACTAATTTACACCTGTGAATTTTGAGGCACAATAAGACGTACAACTGGCGCTAGTTGTACGTCTTATTGTGCCTTAAAATTGTGCCAATGAAAAAAAAAAATATCTTCTTTTTGGGAGCGTTTTTTGCTAAAAACTCTCCTGCGATTTCTCAACGCGAGACCTAACTACTTTTAGGACCTAAGGTTTGGATTCCAGATCGTAAAACTTCGCTTCTCGCCACTAGTGGCCACTTTTGGCGAGAATTGATTTTGGTTCTAGGATCTAGAAATTCTGGAATCCAAATCGTTTTTAGCAAAAAACGCATCCAAAAAGAAGATATGATTTTTTTTTTATTGGCGGCGCTAGTTGTACTTCCTATTGTGCCTTAACCAGTTATTTCTGGTTCTATAATGATTGACCTACAAAGTGTCATTTCACAAGCAACATATTTTGTCAATGTATCATTTAACAAACTATTGTTTTAACAATGTCAACTAAATACAAAGATTAACTTGATAGCAGTCATTTTAAAAATGCTTTATTTATTCAATGTTTAAAAGACAAACTCACATGTCAACATTATTGTCAAATAATGCATTAGTATTTGTAATAATGTTAAAGGATAAACTGACATTTCAACAAAATAAACTTCAATATTTTTAGTTTCGTAAATTTTTATGTCTTTAACAAAAGTTGCAATTGCAATAGAAATAGATTCGACCTATTTCTGACTAGTTTCGAGGCGCTCTGGGTCGGTTTTGGTAAAGATACAACCTATTTCTGCCTGGCTTCGAAAATTAAAAACATAGCTCCGAAATAATTTTTCGTGATTTTCAAGCAAACTTTACCATTTATCTTCTCCTAAACTAGGTATAAGTCCTCGAAGGCAGAGATTTCGGGAAGGACGCGCGTTCTTATAAGATACTAAACCCATAGTAAAAAATATGGTACCTGTTTGATAAGATTATAGATGTTGTAAAGTTCGTTGCTGTTTGTCTGAAAATACAGGTTGTATAATATTGTATTGTGGCGGGCTATGTAATGTCTTCAAAGAAACTCTTGAGCCGAAATTATCAATCTGGGGGCACGGCAGTGCCCCCGCCAGGTCGAGCGCGAAGCAAACACTGCCGTACCATCCTTTACTGGAACCTTTTCGCCGCATTTTCAGGCCCCTATTTGAGAACCTCTGGATAAGACCAGAACGCAGAAATATTCGTGATCCAGTAAGCTATAATCACATACTTGAAATGCGAAAATTTCAAGTCTGTAGGTCATTTAGTTATGAAGTTATGCGAAAGCAAATTTTCGCATTTATGACACACACTCACTCACTCACTCACTCATGATCATCAAAATAGAAATTACTTCCCATAAACTCAGAGAGCTGAAATTTGGTACAGAGTTAGGGTTTAATGGCCACATAAAGGAAAAACTATAAAAACTAGGATAATCGAAGATCTGGAGTACCTGGTGACCCTGATTAGAAAACATAAGAGCCCAACTAAACTATCAGAGATCGACATATACCGCCTTTACAAAAAATATTCAACTTGGTGGGCCGCTTCATTTGATGTCAAAAATCGAAGGTCTGAAGTATCTGATGAAGAACCCTCAGCTGGTATCAGCTTTATTAGAGATATTATGGTAATGCCCCTTCTACTATTGGTACATAAAAAAACGACTGTCATTTCAAAAATCCAGCGTAGTGGGACACATCTTCATTTAATCTAGCCTATAGCGTCCCACTAGTGGTTCGCTCCGAACTATGAACTCGCGACCTCAGTTACAGATGTATAACTTTGCTTACGCCATTCGCGCAGGCGCGCGCGCGCTTTGCATTTAAACTATACATCCCCATATCTCGGCAACCCATCAACCGATTTGGCTCATGTTCAAACAAAAAAAATCTTTTAATTTAGTTTACCTGCCTACCAAATTTCATAACAATCCGACCAAATTTACTCAAGTTATCGTCGAACAAACATTCATACATACAAACATACATACATACAAATAGCCTTGGGTAACTCATGAGTCAGTTATGAGACGACACACATCTCCCTCGTCGTCAAGCGTGTCCTAGTTATATCACCGAGATGTCAACTATATCCCACCAAAAACATTCTGTAAAAAACTAGCCAGGTCTCGATGGAGCTGCTTGTTTATCTCTAAAAAGTAATGAAATCTAGACAAAGTCGTGCCAAGTCTATGGTTCCTTACTGCGATTTCTTTAGTATTATAGTTAATGTTGTGTGACTTGGCCGTTGAAGGGTACACAAGCGGTTCTGGCGTCAGATTGGTGCAATGGTGTCATGGAGCACCTGGTTTTGTACCCTTGTATACCCTTCAACGGCCAAGTCACACAACATTAACTATAATACTAAAGAAATCGCAGTAAGGAACCATAGACTTGGCACGACTTTGTCTAGATTTCATTACTTTTTAGAGATAAACAAGCAGCTCCATCGAGACCTGGCTAGTTTTTTACAGAATGTTTTGGGTGGGATTTCACTTCTTTTTGTAGAAACGTGGGCATATTGATTTATTTAATTAGATTTTCTTATTGGTTTTTAAATTTGTGTAATGTTCGAGTAGAATAAAGTTAATCGTTCGACTATTTCTTCTTGTTAAATTGTAAGTATAAGTATAAAAGCCAGTCTAGTCTTATCCAGAGATTTCCTTTAATTTTATTTATATGCGTATTAAAAGCAGAAGGGAAGGTATTCGCCCAGCAGTAGGACGCTATAGGCTAGAATAAATTAGAAGATGTGTCCCACTACGCTGGATTTCTGAAATGACAGTCGATATTTTTATGTACCAATAGTAGAAGGGGGCATTACCATAATCTCTTATACAGCTGAGACCAGCTGAGGGTTCTTCATCAGATACTTCAGACCTTCGATTTTCGACATCAAATGAAGCGGCCCACCAAGTTGAATATTTTTTGTAATGGCGGTATATGTCGATCTATAACAGTTTGGTGGGCTCTTGTGTTTTCTAATCAGAGTCAGCAGGTACTCCAGATCTTCGATTATCCTAGTTTTTATAGTTTTCCCTTTATGTGGCCATTAAACCCTAACTCTGTACCAAATTTCAGCTCTCTGAGTTTATGGGAAGTACTAGTTCTATTAGGGCTCTTGTGTTTTCTAATCAGGGTCACCAGGTACTCCAGATCTTCGATTATCCTAGTTTTTATAGTTTTCCCTTTATGTGGCCATTAAACCCTAACTCTGTACCAAATTTCAGCTCTCTGAGTTTATGGGAAGTACTAGGTCTATTAGGGCTCTTGTGTTTTCTAATCAGGGTCACCAGGTACTCCAGATCTTCGATTATCCTAGTTTTTATAGTTTTCCCTTTATGTGGCCATTAAACCCTAACTCTGTACCAAATTTCAGCTCTCTGAGTTTATGGGAAGTACTAGTTCTATTAGGGCTCTTGTGTTTTCTAATCAGGGTCACCAGGTACTCCAGATCTTCGATTATCCTAGTTTTTATAGTTTTCCCTTTATGTGGCCATTAAACCCTAACTCTGTACCAAATTTCAGCTCTCTGAGTTTATGGGAAGTACTAGTCCTATTAGGGCTCTTGTGTTCTCTAATCAGGGTCACCAGGTACTCCAGATCTTCGATTATCGTAGTTTTTAAAGTTTTCCCTTTATGTGGCCATTAAACCCTAACTCTGTACCAAATTTCAGCTCTCTGAGTTTATGGGAAGTACTAGTTCTATTATGATGATCATGAGTAAGTGAGTGAGTGTGTGTCATAAATCCGAAACTTTGCTTTCGCTTAACTTCGGAACTGAATGACCTACAGACTTGACATTTTGGATTTTAAGTATGTGATTATAGCTTACTAGATGACGAAAATTTCTGCGTTCTGGTCTTATCCAGAGGTTCTCAAATAGGGGCCTGAAAATGCGGCGAAATGGTTCCAGTAAAGGATGGTACGGCAGTGTTTGCTTCGCGCTCGACCTGGCGGGGGCACTGCCGTGCCCCCAGATCAGGCTCACTCACACACACTCTCAACTTAGTACGGTAGGGTAGACATCTGGCTCCCGCTACTTTATCCAGCTCACACACAGCGCGCGAGAGCGAGATCGAGATCGGCTCATTCATCGGCTGACATCGGTTAGGTATATTCGCCATTTCATTTCATTCGATGAGTTTAATCATTTTAGCACTTATTTCAATGGTTTTAAGGACTCCACCGAGTGAATATATTAATGGCGCGAGCTCTCTCTATTACGAGCAGGGTGACCAGATTTTAGCTAACTCGATTCGCCTAATTTTGTCTTCCGAGTAGCCTAAATCGCCAATTTTTTTTTCTCGTCTATTTAGCCTAACTCGCCTAAGTTTTTGGGCCCAGTAGCCCAAATTTAGCCCAAAATAAAAAACATTACAGCAAAAAAAATAATTAAAAAAATCTAATATTTGTTTTCAGATACTTAAACTAAAATAATAACTTCCTGCAAAAGTTCTCCGTTACTATCAGTGGAGAGAGAATCCTCCTTTCCACTGGCATATTACGTTTCGTTACAAGCATTCTAAGAGATAATCAAGGAATGGGACAATAAATTTGCGATAATAGCCTAAATCGCCTAAATAAATGCGAAAAAAACCTGAGATAGCCTAAATCGCTCGTTTCCATTTTTTAGGTAGCCTAAATAGCTACTGGTAGCCGATCGGATTTTATGGTCGCCGTTTGACCCCCTGAGGTAGCCTAAATGGCGACAATTCGCCTAATCTGACCACCCTGATTACGAGTGGCTTGTTCGGCTAACATCGGGCATTCGGTCACACACACACACACAGTAATCGTATCACCCGAGTCATTATAGTAAACATTTAGGATAGACTTCAAAACTAGCGTTGTCTCGCTTTGATTGTATTAATGTGTGGAAACTGCATGTGGGGCCCGAGTCGAGCCGGCCCGAGCCGAGCCGGCCCGAGCCACAGCCTTCGACGTAAGTAGTACCTATTCATAGGTACTCTCTGAAACTCTGTAATGCTTTATCTACTCTGTAATTAAATTAATTCTTGTTTCCTTTAACTTTGCAGTAGCGGTTTGCAAGAGGAACTGCACAAAGTACGAGCTAGGCGGTTGATAGCTCTGAAGAATCTGAAAAGACTGGACGCCTCTGCGAGGGTACGACTAATGACAATGAAGCGCCAGAAAGAGATGGGTCGCATGATGTTACCAGATGCGCCCCCCTCTTCAAAGAGGCGTCAGTCACCGCAGAGGTATGCGCCAATTTTGCTGCCGGGGACGCCGGTGACGCCTCCTGCTGCCAAAGTGCCAACATGGTATGTTCCTATTACACTTTTTCTCTAACAGTTTGGAAGGCTGAAGAAATAATCATTTCACGCAACACAGCCGCACTGTTCACTTCTTCAGAGCACATCAGTCTTTTAACGTCTCCCCACAAATAAAAGTCTAGGGGGGTAAGATCCGGGGACCGCGCTGACCAGGCCACTGGGCCTCCGCGTCCTATCCAGCGGTCACCAAAAATATCATTTAGGTACTCGCGCACTTGGAGTCCGTAGTGCGGAGGAGCTCCGTCCTGCCTTATTGAACTAGACAATAGTGTAGTGTAAATAAAAATAAAAAAGACAATGTCAGAGCCGACGGCGCCGCCGAGCAGAACATAAGAACATTGCAAGGCACTTAAAAAAAGTTAACCCCACCGTCCCGTTTCAAGTTGAACGGCAAAGTAGCCCTGTATGACAGGAGAATGCTGAAATCGGAGACGGCAGAACAACAAACGCTATTGTTCAACCGCTGCGCCCTACATCGTCTTTGCAGCCATCGATACAGCAGTTCACTGTATCGAACAAGCCCATTCCACTGCGGCGAGCAGAAAAAATTGACGAGCAACTGGTGCGCATGATCGCCACAGGGCATTACCCGTTCAGGATGGTGGAGGACGAAGAGTTTATTAAATTTGTGGGAATGCTTTGTCGGCAATACAAACTCCCTACAAGAAAAACTTTATCCGAAAGCTTGGTCCAAAACTACACACAGTTTGCGTGGAAAAGGTGAGAAAAGAAGTGGAGGCAGCACCAGCCGTTTGCCTTACCACCGACGGATGGACGTCGGTCAATAATGATAACCGCTCATTATTTTAACTCCACTCCGGCCTCCCTGGACTTGAAGTCAAGTTTGTTGGGATGCGTTGAATACACTGAGCGACACACAGCCGCAAATCTCACCGCTTTTTTGAAGGACATTATGGCCGAGTGGAATGTTTCCTTCAAAACGACTGCTGTAGCTAGCGACAACGCGGCCAACGTAACGGCTGCGATACGAGAGGGAGGATGGAGGCAAACACCCTGTTTTGCACACACCTTAAATCTGTGTGTGCAAAATGCCTTGGCCCACCTTTCCCCCATTACGGCGAAAGTGAAATCTATTGTGGAGTATTTCAAGAGAAGCCCGCCCGCCCAGCATAAGCTCAAGGAGCTGCAAAAACAGCTAGGGCTTCCAGATTTAAAATTTTAAAATTTAAAGATTAGACTCATAATATTCTTTGCTGTACTACAATAACATTAAAAGGACCGACACTGGACCGACAGCATTAATAAATCGTAATTAAAACCGTCAACCGGAAGCCCATTTTGGCACCATTGTGTTAAAGGCTAAGGGCCCTGGTTCTCAATTCCTAGAAATCTACCTATGTGCAACGCTACAAATCAATCGGTTGGTTGGACCTACGTATTTTGTATGGGCCAATGCGACTTGTAAAATAGATTACTTAAAAAAATATATTTAAATATTTTTTAGTATTTGCTTACATGGTTTTTTATAATTTTGTGGTATGCACCTATGCTTTAATTTATAATTACTAATTTATTGGCGAACTAACCCATGCTTGTTTTTGCTAGAACTAACAAATCAAATTAATGCGTCCGGGATGCGGACCAGAGGAGGAGTGGCCCGAAAGAGGCTGATTTACGAAAAGTAAGGCTTTTTTATATTGAAATATGGCAATCAAAAGACATGATTTGAATGGAATATTTTATTTTTAGCATTATCGATCATGTGGGGCCCGAGCCGAGCCGGCCCGAGCCACAACGTTCAACGTAAGTAGTATACTTATGTACTCTCTAAATCTCTGTGGTGCTGTAGCTACTCTGTAATCACTTAAAAAATATTTTTAGAAATCCTGCTGGCCGAGGCCGCGGCAGAGGCCGAGGCCGCGGCAGAATCCGGACCCGAGGGGGAGTGGCCCGAACGCGTCTGATGTATGAAATTTAAGGCTTTTTTATGTCGAAATATGGCAAACAAAAGACATGAATTGAATTGATATTTTATTTTTAGTAATATCGATGGGCAACTGCATGTGGGGCCCGAGTCGAGCCGGCCCGAGCCGAGCCGGCTAGAAGAGCCACAGCCTTCGACGTAAGTAGTATTCATAGGTACTCTCTGAATCTCTGTAGTGCTTTACCTACTCTGTAATTAAATTAATTCTTGTTTCCTTTAACTTTGCAGTAGCGGATTGCAAGAGGAACTCCACAAAATAAGAGCTAGGCGGTTAATAGATCAGAAGAATATAAAAAGACTTGACGCCTCTGCGAGGGAACGACTGATGTCAATGAAGCGCCAGAAAGAGATTGGTCGCATGATGTTGCCGGATGCGCCCCCCTCTTCAAAGAGGCGTAAGTCACCGCAGAGGTATGCGCCAATTTTGCTGCCGGGGACGCCGGTGACGCCTCCTGCTGCCAAAGTGCCAACATGGTATGTTCCTATTACATTTTACATTCTGCGCTATGCATAGTTTCGCACGGCGACACAAATTGCTTTTTTAAATTTTGCAACGCAAACACTTTTTCTCTAACAGTTTGGAAGGCTGAAGAAATAATCATTTCACGCAACACAGCCTCACTGTTCACTTCTTCAGAGCACATCAGTCTTTTAACGTCTCCCCACAAATAAAAGTCTAGGGGGGTAAGATCCGGGGACCGCGCTGACCAGGCCACTGGGCCTCCGCGTCCTATCCAGCGGTCACCAAAAATATCATTTAGGTACTCGCGCACTTGGGAGTCCGTAGTGCGGAGGAGCTCCGTCCTGCCTTATTGAACTAGACAATAGTGTAGTGTAAATAAAAATAAAAAAGACAATGTCAGAGCCGACGGCGCCGCCGAGCAGAAAAAGGAGCCAGGTTTGGAATCACTTCAGTGAAGTGGCCAATAAAAAGGCAAAATGTGCCTACTGCCCTTCTGTAATGTCCGTGCCTAGTAGCAACATAGGAAACCTTGCAAGGCACTTAAAAAAAGTTCACCCCACCGTCCCGTTTCAAGTTGAACGGCAAAGTAGCCCTGTAAGACAGGAGAATGCTGAAATCGGAGACGGCAGAACAACAAACGCTATTGTTCAACCGCTGCGCCCTACATCGTCTTCGCAGCCATCGATACAGCAGTTCACTGTATCGAACAAGCCCATTCCACTGCGGCGAGCAGAAAAAATTGACGAGCAACTGGTGCGCATGATCGCCACAGGGCATTACCCGTTCAGGATGGTGGAGGAAGAAGAGTTTATTAAATTTGTGGGAATGCTTTGTCCGCAATACAAACTCCCTACAAGAAAAACTTTATCCGAAAGCTTGGTACCAAAACTACACAAAGTTTGCGTGGAAAAGGTGAGAAAAGAAGTGGAGGCAGCACCAGCCGTTTGCCTTACCACCGACGGATGGACGTCGGTCAATAATGAGAGTTTTGTGGCCGTAACCGCTCATTATTTGAACTCCACTCCGGCCTCCCTGGACTTGAAGTCAAGTTTGTTGGGATGCGTTGAATACACTGAGCGACACACAGCCGCAAATCTCACCGCTTTTTTGAAGGACATTATGGCCGAGTGGAATGTTTCCTTCAAAACGACTGCTGTAGATAGCGACAACGCGGCCAACGTAACGGCTGCGATACGAGAGGGAGGATGGAGGCAAACACCCTGTTTTGCACACACCTTAAATCTGTGTGTGCAAAATGCCTTGGCCCACCTTTCCCCCATTACGGCGAAAGTGAAATCTATTGTGGAGTATTTCAAGAGAAGCCCGCCCGCCCAGCATAAGCTCAAGGAGCTGCAAAAACAGCTAGGGCTTCCAGATTTAAAATTTTAAAATTTAAATATTGGACTCATCATATATGCAGTGCGAGGTATTCGCACTGTTCATCGACTTCGAAAAGGCGTTCGATCGCGTGAAGTGGTCAAGTATATGGAGAGTCCTAGAAAGGCGTGGTGTTCCCAGTAAGATCATAGGAGTCATCAAAGCTCTATATGTGGATTCCACATGTCGAGTGTCCCATCAGGGACAGCTCACCGAGCCGATCCCGGTCACTGCTGGTGTGAAACAGGGCTGTCTCCTGTCACCGCTACTGTTCCTCATTGTCTTGGATGACGTCATGCGCAGAACGACCAGTGAGAAGAGGAGGGGTTTGCCCTGGGTACACAACAGCGTACTAGAGGACATCGACTTCGCTGATGATCTCTGCCTGCTCTCCACATGCCGGGAAGCTCTTCAGGACAAGACGAATGACCTCATCAGGGAAGCAGCACGAGAAGGTCTGCGCATCAATTGTGCAAAGACGAAGGAGATGCGCATGCACACTCAAGATGCACAAGTAGTCGATATCAGCGGTGAGGCCGTAGAGCAGGTCCAGCAATTCACCTACCTGGGTGGAGTGGTAGGGCCACATGGAGGAGCTGACATCGACATTGAAGCCCGCATCAACAAGGCTAGAGCCGCCTTTGCACAGTTGAAGCCTGTCTGGAGTTCCCCGGTCATTACTCGCCGCACTAAGTTGAGGATCTTCGAGTCAAACGTGAAGTCGGTGTTGATGAGTGGGTGCGAGACGTGGTTCGTTAGAAAAGACCTGTCCCAGAGGCTACAGGTATTTGTCAACAAATGCTTGCGGAGGATCCTGGGGATTTTCTGGCCGCGGACCATATCAAACGCCCAACTCTGGAGGCTGACCAAGCAGAAGGCGGTTAACGAAGAAATCCTCCTTAGAAAGTGGGGTTGGCTCGGACACACACTGAGGAGACACGACACCTACCCAACCAAGCAGGTGCTAACCTGGCTGCCTGAGGGCAAACGGCGAGTGGGTCGCCCCAAATCCACGTGGCGCCGATCGGTCACCAGCGAGGCGCGGAAGGTCGGTCTGGACTGGAACGACCTTGAACCAACTGCGCAAGATCGTCCAAAGTGGAGAAAACTTCTTCGAGCCCTATGTCCCTCCTGAGGGATAGCAGGATTTAAGTCAAGTAAGTCACTCATAATATTCTTTGCTGTACTACAATAACATTAAAAGGACCGACACTGGACCGACAGCATTAATAAATCGTAATTAAAACCGTCAACCGGAAGCCCATTTTGGCACCATTGTGTTACAGGCTAAGGGCCCTGGTTCTCAATTCCTAGAAATCTACCTATGTGCAACGCTACAAATCAATCGGTTGGTTGGACCTACGTATTTTGTATGGGCCAATGCGACTTGTAAAATAGATCCCACCAAAAACATTCTGTAAAAAACTAGCCAGGTCTCGATGGAGCTGCTTGTTTATCTCTAAAAAGTAATGAAATCTAGACAAAGTCGTGCCAAGTCTAAGGTTCCTTACTGCGATTTCTTTATTATTATAGTTAATGTTGTGTGACTTGGCCGTTGAGGGGTACACAAGCGGTTCTGGCGTCAGATTGGTGCAATGGTGTCATGGAGCACCTGGTTTTTTACCCTTGTATACCCTTCAACGGCCAAGTCACACAACATTAACTATAATAATAAAGAAATCGCAGTAAGGAACCTTAGACTTGGCACGACTTTGTCTAGATTTCATTACTTTTTAGAGATAAACAAGCAGCTCCATCGAGACCTGGCTAGTTTTTTACAGAATGTTTTTGGTGGGATTTCACTTCTTTTTGTAGAAACGTGGGCATATTGATTTATTTCATTAGATTTTCTTATTGGAAACAGTTTTTTAATTTGTGTAATGTTCGAGTAGAATAAAGTTAATCGTTCGACTATTTCTTCTTGTTAAATTGTAAGTATAAGTATAAAAGCCAGTCTAGTCTTATCCTTAGTTTCCTTTAATTTTATTTATATGCGTATTTAAAGCAGAAGGGGAGGCATTCGCCCAGCAGTAGGACGCTATAGGCTAGATTAAATTAGAAGATGTGTCCCACTACGCTGGATTTCTGCAATGACAGTCGATATTTTTATGTACCAATAGTAGAAGGGGGCTCTAATACAGCTGAGACCAGCTGAGGGTTCTTCATCAGATACTTCAGACCTTCGATTTTTGACCTCAAATGAAGCGGCCCACCAAGTTGAATATTTTTTGTAAGGGCGGTATATGTCGATTTATAATAGTTTGGTTGGGCTCTTGTGTTTTCTAATCAGGGTCACCAGGTACTCCAGATCTTCGATTATCCTAGTTTTTATAGTTTTACCTTTATGTGGCCATTAAACCCTAACTCTGTACCAAATTTCAGTTCTCTGAGTTTATGGGAAGTACTAGTTCTATTAGGGCTCTTGTGTTTTCTAATCAGGGTCACCAGGTACTCCAGATCTTCGATTATCCTAGTTTTTTATAGTTTTCCCTTTATGTGGCAATTAAACCCTAACTCTGTACCAAATTTCATCTCTCTGAGTTTATGGGAAGTACTAGTTCTATTAGGGCTCTTGTGTTTTCTAATCAGGGTCACCAGGTACTCCAGATCTTCGATTATCCTAGTTTTTATAGTTTTTCCTTTATGTGCCCATTAAACCCTAACTTTGTACCAAATTTCAGCTCTCTGAGTTTATGGGAAGTACTAGTTCTATTAGGGCTCTTGTGTTTTCTAATCAGGGTCACCAGGTACTCCAGATCTTCGATTATCCCAGTTTTTATAGTTTTCCCTTTATGTGGCCATTCAACCCTAACTTTGTACCAAATTTCAGCTCTCTGAGTTTATGGGAAGTACTAGTTCTATTATGATGATCATGAGTGAGTGAGTGAGTGAGTGAGTGAGTGAGTGAGTGAGTGAGTGTGTGTCATAAATGCGAAACTTTGCTTTCGCTTAACTTCGGAACTAAATGACCTACATACTTGAAATTTTGGATTTTAAGTATGTGATTATAGCTTACTAGATGACGAAAATTTCTGCGTTCTGGTCTTATCCGGAGGTTCTCAAATAGGGGCCTGAAAATGCGGCGAAATGGTTCCAGTAAAGGATGGTACGGCAGTGTTTGCTTCGCGCTCGACCTGGCGGGGGCACTGCCGTGCCCCCAGATTACTTAAAAAAATATATTTAAATATTTTTTAGTATTTGCTTACATGGTTTTTTAAAATTTTGTGGTATGCACCTATGCTTTTATTTATAATTACTAATTTATTGGCGAACTAACCCATGCTTGTTTTTGCTAGAACTAACAAATCAAATTAATGCGTCCGGGATGCGGACCAGAGGAGGAGTGGCCCGAAAGAGGCTGATTTACGAAAAGTAAGGCTTTTTTATATTGAAATATGGCAATCAAAAGACATGATTTGAATGGAATATTTTATTTTTAGCATTATCGATCATGTGGGGCCCGAGCCGAGCCGGCCCGAGCCACAACGTTCAACGTAAGTAGTATACTTATGTACTCTCTAAATCTCTGTGGTGCTGTAGCTACTCTGTAATCACTTAAAAAATATTTTTAGAAATCCTGCTGGCCGAGGCCGCGGCAGAGGCCGAGGCCGCGGCAGAATCCGGACCCGAGGGGGAGTGGCCCGAACGCGTCTGATGTATGAAATTTAAGGCTTTTTTATGTCGAAATATGGCAAACAAAAGACATGAATTGAATTGATATTTTATTTTTAGTAATATCGATGGGCAACTGCATGTGGGGCCCGAGTCGAGCCGGCCCGAGCCGAGCCGCTAGAAGAGCCACAGCCTTCGACGTAAGTAGTATTCATAGGTACTCTCTGAATCTCTGTAGTGCTTTACCTACTCTGTAATTAAATTAATTCTTGTTTCCTTTAACTTTGCAGTAGCGGATTGCAAGAGGAACTCCACAAAATAAGAGCTAGGCGGTTAATAGATCAGAAGAATATAAAAAGACTTGACGCCTCTGCGAGGGAACGACTGATGTCAATGAAGCGCCAGAAAGAGATTGGTCGCATGATGTTGCCGGATGCGCCCCCCTTTTCAAAGAGGCGTAAGTCACCGCAGAGGTATGCGCCAATTTTGCTGCCGGGGACGCCGGTGACGCCTCCTGCTGCCAAAGTGCCAACATGGTATGTTCCTATTACATTTTACATTCTGCGCTATGCATAGTTTCGCACGGCGACACAAATTGCTTTTTTAAATTTTGCAACGCAAACACTTTTTCTCTAACAGTTTGGAAGGCTGAAGAAATAATCATTTCACGCAACACAGCCTCACTGTTCACTTCTTCAGAGCACATCAGTCTTTTAACGTCTCCCCACAAATAAAAGTCTAGGGGGGTAAGATCCGGGGACCGCGCTGACCAGGCCACTGGGCCTCCGCGTCCTATCCAGCGGTCACCAAAAATATCATTTAGGTACTCGCGCACTTGGAGTCCGTAGTGCGGAGGAGCTCCGTCCTGCCTTATTGAACTAGACAATAGTGTAGTGTAAATAAAAATAAAAAGGACAATGTCAGAGCCGACGGCGCCGCCGAGCAGAAAAAGGAGCCAGGTTTGGAATCACTTCAGTGAAGTGGCCAATAAAAAGGCAAAATGTGCCTACTGCCCTTCTGTAATGTCCGTGCCTAGTAGCAACATAGGAAACCTTGCAAGGCACTTAAAAAAAGTTCACCCCACCGTCCCGTTTCAAGTTGAACGGCAAAGTAGCCCTGTAAGACAGGAGAATGCTGAAATCGGAGACGGCAGAACAACAAACGCTATTGTTCAACCGCTGCGCCCTACATCGTCTTCGCAGCCATCGATACAGCAGTTCACTGTATCGAACAAGCCCATTCCACTGCGGCGAGCAGAAAAAATTGACGAGCAACTGGTGCGCATGATCGCCACAGGGCATTACCCGTTCAGGATGGTGGAGGACGAAGAGTTTATTAAATTTGTGGGAATGCTTTGTCCGCAATACAAACTCCCTACAAGAAAAACTTTATCCGAAAGCTTGGTACCAAAACTACACAAAGTTTGCGTGGAAAAGGTGAGAAAAGAAGTGGAGGCAGCACCAGCCGTTTGCCTTACCACCGACGGATGGACGTCGGTCAATAATGAGAGTTTTGTGGCCGTAACCGCTCATTATTTGAACTCCACTCCGGCCTCCCTGGACTTGAAGTCAAGTTTGTTGGGATGCGTTGAATACACTGAGCGACACACAGCCGCAAATCTCACCGCTTTTTTGAAGGACATTATGGCCGAAGCGATGCGCGATTATGAATGATACTAATGAAATCATTCGACTCGGGCAATCATTCGACTCGGTCGAATGATACGTTTAGATTAGTAGCTAAAACTAACAGTCTAACCTACCACTACTATTAGTTGTCGAGTCGGTCGTTCGTTTCCGTCTCGACTCGGGTCAACTCGGGAATCATTCAAAGCCGATGATTGATTTGGCCAACTCGGGCATTTCCGCCGCGAATCGGAATGATTCGGGTTTTTATTAGCTAACTTCATTCAATTATTTCTGTCAAGTTGTCATCCGTGGATAGGCTTAGGTTGGCAACTTCCGTAAAAAGGACCGATTTGGTTTTTAGCTAAGTATAAGATTAGGTAGGTTTAATTACTACTTTAATGGGCTTAATTTATTAACCGTTATTTACTATTATTTTTTATCTGTACAATACCTCAATAAAGAAAGAACCAAATTTCCCATTAAGTATCTATATTTGTTATGTTGTCAGTATGGTTATCAGTCGTAGCCGCTTAGGTTGGCAGCCCGTAAATTAGCGATACTTTTGTATGCAGCAAGTACAAAAAGTGTTTTGACATTAGCGACTACTAATTAGTGGTTTCATTCGATTATCAAGATTAGCGTATCGCTAATTTTGAAGTCGAATACGAACATTAGTGTTTTAAGATCATTCGACTTTAAAAATCATTCATAATCGCGCATCGCTAGGCCGAGTGGAATGTTTCCTTCAAAACGACTGCTGTAGATAGCGACAACGCGGCCAACGTAACGGCTGCGATACGAGAGGGAGGATGGAGGCAAACACCCTGTTTTGCACACACCTTAAATCTGTGTGTGCAAAATGCAAAATACTTAGGTATCTACCCGCCAAAGTATAGAAAGAGACTGAGTGCTTGAAACAAAGAGGTTTACAGAGAATAAACATTAAAAGTTATATGTTTTGTTAATTTATGTTAGTTTATTTTGAATGTTGATTTAAAATAAAAAAAATGCCAATGCCCATTTTTGGCAATAAAATTTCCTGGTGAACGTATGCAACGAAAATTTTATTGTATTCACTCCATAGGCAATGCGAAATGCTCGCAGTGCACAATGACCATCGACATAAATTTTTGAAATGGTAGGCCGCCCACAGCAGAAGTGATCAACTCTACCACGATAGATATACCGATTGCTACTAGACCGAATCATGGTGTACCAGCATTGCCCACTGTTGGAAAAGGGTTAACTACGCCCTCCGAATTACATTTGGCCTTGTTACACATCACATATGTCGTCGTATCATCCAATGTCACTTTAAACTAGACTTCATTTAGGAAAAGGCCAACTTTTTTAGTTCGATGCATAATACGCACTGTTCAATGCCTCTTTTTTGTGTCGTACTTGAGTTAAAAAGCTAGACTGAAGTAGATTCTAATATGTTTTGGCAATTGCACATTTTATTAACCACCTATTTTCGTATAAATATTTTATAAAAGTTATTTTTTTAACGTTTTGTTATCATTTGTACTGTGAACAGACAGCATGTCATTTTGTAGAAAACATTAAAGTGAGTGCTTTATTTTATTTAATTTTATTTGGCGATAAACGTATTTATTTCCAAAATACCATAAAAACTCAAATAACTTCAAAACCAAGCTCGTAAAAAACTAAATTTAGTTCTGAACAACTGACCAAAACAAGAATTATTGTTTGTTTGTTTAGCGGCCCGATAACACGCAGGACACAACAGGACAGGCAGAACAGTTCCCGGCGTATAAGGATTTTTGGGTCTCTTTTGCGGGGGACAAGGGGCGCAACGGAATCGGCATTGATCACTTGATCAGGGAGGCATCGATTGTCGCAAATTGAAAACCATTTCGAGGAATAGAGATACTGATTACTATAAGGGGTTTAAATAAGTAAAATTAAAAAGGATTATTTATAATTATCGCCAAAAATTTTTACTTCATTTTTCTTTCGATGACGTCATCATTGGCTCCAATGCGGTAGTTCCATTGCCTACAAATATTTAAAAAAATGCATTCGTCAACAACAACAACAACTGTCAAAAGTGTCAAATAACTGAGAAAATAACCTTCGCAAACCATTTCGCATCAAATAAATATCCGATTAATACTAAACATTATCATGGGATCTAGAGAGTGCTTCGTTCCGACCTGCAAAAACAATTCTTATAATAGCCAACTAATAATACTGAATCAGAAACACACAAGCACAACTCTTGTTGACTTGACACTGACATTTGTCAAACGTACAATTTTTTTGTTTTTTCTAAAGCACTAACCCGTGCTAGGGAATATTTTATTTTTATTTTTTTATTTTTGTGGTAGCTCAATTGGTAGAGCGACTGCACGGTATGCGAGAGGTTGCGGGTTCAAGTCCTGGCCCGAGTGATTTTTTTCAACTTATTTTAAATGTTTAAACGTAAACATATTTTTATTTTTTAAAAGCATGAATGAATGCAATGAACTTAGTACATAATGCCAGTGGTGACGTCATACACAAAATTTTGAAATTTAAAAATAATAATAAAAAAATAGTTACATTAAAAATAGGATTTGACAATGCCCATTGCTATTGCTACGGACGGCCCCGATTGGTTAAATTTTGTTTTACGTGCGCTAACTCATCCCCACTACGCAGAGTTTTGCTCAAGTTATCTGAACCCCATGGTAGCTAGTATCGCGCGCCGCATAAATTCTTCAATCGATCAAAAAGTGGCATTCTGGAGTATCGCTAAAACTACCTATACAATGAACAAAACTTACAAAACTCAATCTTTTCCATTCCCTAGAAGATACCAGACCTAGAAGATTCCATACCAGAATGGCGTAATCATTGCCTACGTGGTGAAAGAATCCTGGGCTTTTGACGACAAAAAAACCTAACTATCGAGCTGGAAAACAAATTCAGCTTGCTAAGGCCGCAGTCTGCATCGAGCAACACACCGTCAGCCAGCGCCGTCAAAATCCTGTTCTCCAGGAAACACATGGACCCTCCAGCCTAGCGGACAGTCTTTAAGCGACGATGCACAGTGGTAGATTTGTACGATTTAGGCGGCCAAAATTATTTTATGCTTTTATTCAGTAATAAATACGACTACAAACGCAAATATGGTATTTTAGACTGAATATATATTTTTATATCTATTTGTTTCATTGAAATATCTTTTTCTAGACAAAAAAACAATGATTGTGAAAAATTTTACGTAAATAGCGCCAAAGTTTTAAAATTTTCTTTAAGAGCCTTTGGTGTAAAAGATATATTTTGAGTTCATTTGAATTATAAAAAATTTCTTAGTAGTTTTTGAGATTTGGGTTAGCAATTATCACAAATTGTAAAGTAAAAGACGATCATAAATAAAAAAATAGCTTTTATTCTCCACAGAAAATACAATATGGAAAAAAAAAAAACCGGCCAAATGCGAGTCGGGTTCGCGTTTTATGGGTTCCGTACTGACAATTTTTACGTATTTTCCTAAATAACCTCAAAAACATTCATTTAAAATTATAAAAAAATATATATTTGTGATGCTTACCATGAGCCCTTTGAACGGGTCTGATTTGGTTTGGTCCCGCCTGCTTAGACTGTGATGCAGTCGGGTTTTTTTTATATACAGGGTGGATTTTTGAGACGGGGCAGTAAGGGCGGGTACCTAAACCGTTATAGTTACAGGAAAACGTTTTTAGGAGACCTTCCATAACTTTTTGAGATATTATGAACTGCATTCACAGATTTTGTAAAAAAAATACGGTCAGCAAAAAAAATGCTAAAATACGATTTTTTTCTATGAAAAAACCTTTTTTTATAATGCTATTCGATCTTCTTTCGTGTAGGGATAAAAAAAATCTAAGGAGCCAATTTAGGTTTGAGTAAAAGAAATGTTAGAAATCGCGAAAAAATGCTCCACGTACATTTGACATAGGTTTTCGACATTTTAATTGAGCGTTTTTATAATTATTTCTTCTGATTTTCTGTTGTAACTGTAATGTAATTTATTAATTTAATTAATTTAAAAATATGGGTCCATGATGCCTGAAATAAATAATTTATTATTATCATTTTGTACGGGGGAAAGTTTTTGCCGATTTCTGTCAATTCTAGCACTCAAACCTCGGTTGGCTCCTAAGAGTCTTTAGGAGCCAACTAAAAAAAGGTTTTTTTTCCATAGAAAATGTATGGGGAATGTTTTTGTAAATTCCTGACATTTCTAGTACTTAAACCTCAGTTGGCTCCTAAGAGTCTTTTGATCTCTACATGAAAGAGGATCAAATGGCTTAAAAAAAATTTTGATATTTTATAATTTTTTTCGCTGGCCGTACATTTTTCACAAAATGTTTGAATGCATTTCATAATATCTCAAAAAGTTATGCAAGGTCTCCTAAGAACGTTTTCCGGTAACTATAACGGTTAAGGTACCTGCCCTTACTGCCCCGTCTCAAAAATCCACCCTGTATAACATTTTTTTTCTTTTTAGTTTGTTTTTTCCACCACAAACTATATTTTCGCAATCTTCATTTAAATACCTTTAATTTGATACCCATATTGCAGGGGTTACAAAATATTATTTCAATTCGACCCAGCAATATGGCGCCTAATGGGCGCCATATTGCTTTTTTGGTAACGTCACATATTCTATGACACTTGCAGCGGCAAGACCAATCCAATGACACCTCATTTGTTCAAACCGGTTCAGGCGTTTAAGCTGTAGGTGGGAACATACGAACGGACATACATACATATAAACATAGACACATACACTTTTGGACAGTCGGGTAAAAAGATATCTACGAGTTACTACTTCGATGCCTGAGTAACTTGATGAACCTAGAACAACGGAAAGGAATTTTAACGGAAAAGAAACAAAAAAGTATTTTTTCTCACATTCTGCCAAAGTTGATTAAATGATTTTTTTCTCGCGAAGTGGTCAAAGGTGGTGGCTAATTTTTTTGTGGTTATCTGCTTAAAGAGCTACAGTATCAGAAACTATAAGGAATTTTACTCGGACGGTCCCGGAAGTACAACATTTATACTATTGAAAATAAAAAAAATGATAATATTATGCATGAAAAAGGGCAATATTTGATACGTTATAACTGCACTAAATATTGATATTCCTAATCTGAATTTATATTACAATTGAAGGAGCTTACCTGAACTTTCGATATCCAACACTTTTACTTGAGTAACTGAACAGTGTCAAATGAAATATTCACTTTGTACAATTGTTTGCGCTATCAGTGACGAGAACGAACGTGTTCAGCTTGCGCGACGATCAAGTTCCGACTATCTGTGGGGGCGCGCACGCAGTTCTAGGAACTGGGGAGGGGTGGGGTTTGAGCAGTCAGGGTGTCTATTTTTCCGTGAATCAATTCGTTTTGTTATAAGTTAACTTTGAGAAATGGACTTTTGGCCGCCTAAATCCGTGAAATCGACCACTGTGCGATGATCCTACAAGATCTTCAGTAATCTACACGCTCAGCGTTACCAGATTGGGTATTTTTCTCGCGATTCTGGGTAAAAATTTGGCTCCTGGAGAAAATTTGGAGAAAAGAAATCTTTGGAGAAATGTTTGGAGAAAAAGAAAACACAGTGGAGAGTTTTGGGTACTTAATTTTTTAAATAGTTTTGGGTAGAAATGACGTCATAGATGAAGAGGATAATAATATGGTTGTCATAAATATATTAAATTTATTTGAATAAACTTTCTTTATACGATTTAGTTTGTTTTATGTCAATACCATAGACAAAAAGTGTAGTTAAACTACAGTGAATGCCATTTGTTTGTAGTTTTACTGGTAGAACCACTAACAAAAACATTGTCTCTAATACTACCAGGCGAAATATGCCTTAGAATGAGGGAAAAAACGAGCCTTTAGGTAAAACCATGGAAAATAGTATCGTTTTGGAGAAACAATAATTTAAATTTGGGGAGAAACAGAAAAACGCATCTGGCAACCCTGTACACGCTCTTCAAAAACTATGGGTACCTACAAAATAATATTTGTGTTCTGTTCTGTACAGTGAAGTGGGTTAGGACCTGGAACCAAACGTCATCTTCAGCCGCCTCGATGCACTGGTTACCCGCATCATCGGTAGAGGTGTGTAGTTCGCGAATGAATGCTTCGATTGAATGCATTCGTTATATGAAACCATTCATTAATTAATTCACTACCAATCTATACATATCACATTCACTCTAGTCCACGTAGTTCATTCTTCAAGAAACATTCTTAAATCTACCACACTAAGAACCAAAATTCTGTAAATCTTTATATATCACATTCAGTCTAGTCCACGTAGTTCATTCTTCAAGAAACATTCTTAAATCTGCCACACTAAGAACCAAAATTCTGTAACTCATGTGTCTCGCATTTGTCGCCTTTGTCATTCGCGGACTACCGTGAGTCAAAAGATATGTGAACGAACTACTGAGCTATGAATGAGCTATGAACTATGAATGAACTGTGAATGAACTATGAATGAACTATGAATGAACTATGAATGAGCTGTGAACTATGAATGAACTATAAGTGAACTATGAACTAAAAGAGTGAACTAGTTCAGTGAAGGAAATGAAGTATATCATTCTTTTCTTTTCACTGAAGCGTTTCGCGCACCTCTAATCATCGGAGCCATTCTATTTGATATCCTATGAACTGATTTTTGACTGGCTGTATTTTCTGTGAAAAATGGTTCTGTTAGTTTTCTCCTTTATGAAATAATAAAACCGGAAAAAGCTCCTAAAATAAAAATGTAATGATAAGAGAGATGAGGGTGAATATCTTCCACCGTTTTCCTAATCGCCGAACACCTCACTTTACTGTGTTTGTCTCCGTGTATCGGCGTCGAAGGCAAACGGGAAAAGTTCAACAACAAACCAATTTTGCAGCCCCGACTTTACCTACTACATCCACTCGCACTGTTGCTGAAAGTTTAGGCTTATCACAATGGAGTGTATGGTTTACAGTACAAAACGGAGGTTTTACCCATACACAGCGGTGCATGCGATTGACGAAGGCGGTCCTGCAAAAAGATTGCATTTCTGCAGGTTTATGTTGCATGCAGATGCAATCTAGTGTTAAAAGAACATTATACCGATGAATCCAAATTTGGTATAGATGGGATCACGGATTAAGGCGCTGGGCATAGTGAATTAGCCCGCGCGCAAAAAAAATGCACAAAAACGATTCCTGTATCAAATACACAAACAAAATCAAAAATGTTCACATATCAAACCCTAGAATTAGGTGAGAGCTATCTAAAACAGCCAGTTTTGTGTTGATACCCATAACAGATTACAAGATATTTTGTTTGAAAAAAAGTGCGCTGCCTATTTTTTTTCATCAAAAATATCTTCAAAACGTTTATGAATGTCAACACGAAACTGGCTGTTTTAGATAGGTCTCACCTAAATCTAGGGTTTGATATGTGAAAATTTTCGTTTTTTTTTGTGTATTTGATACAGGACTCGATTTTGTGCATTTTTCTTGGCGCGCGGGCTATTCACTATGTACAGCGCCTTAACATTATTAGGCCAAGAAAAAAAGATCAACTGACCAAAACAAGAATTGTACGGCTACCGACAGGATACCCCATGGTAGCTCTTATCGCGCGCCGCATACATTCTTCAAGGAATGCGTCATTGGGGTCATTCGATATCCCATGAACATGGCGTTCTTGCGGGCTGACTTAGAGTTGACCTTTTTTTAGGTTTCGTTCGCATTTTACAACGCTGTACAAAAATCACATAGGTAATAGCATCTACATGATTTTGAAGACGCTGCTGAACGACAACGTGTTCGATATTGTCGTGCCGCTGAATCCGCTGATAAAGGATGTGAAAGCATTAGACTTGGGTAGTTCCGGAGCGAGTGGCTCAAATGATACGCTTCCACTCCTGGAACTACGCTTCTCGCTCGTTTCATACTCGCTCAAATCGTTCCCTAGTTCCACTTCCATCCAACCTCTCTCTCTTACCAGCGTAGTATAGTAATATTTTCCTTTCGCCTCACTCAAGCAAGGCGGGCCCCCGGAATGACCGACCTTTCTTTCTCGTTCTTACTGCTTTAAAAATATATTTTCATCGCACTCTTGCTCAAGGTCAGCAGTAGACATCAAAATGCAAAAATGGAGCTTACGTCTTACGAGTAAGGCCTAATTTTATTTGCAATTTAACGAGTAGTTCCGATTTTCCTTCCGATCTATTTCGTCCTTGAAATGAAAATGAGTGCAGTAACAACTCGACCAGATGCAGAAAAATGGATTTTATGTCAAACAAAGTAAGTACGATTCATGGCATGTATCCGATTCATCACTAGATAAAAATGAATTTGCATTTTTCAAACGAGTATGTACAATGTATATACAGGGTGGCCCAAACATAGACTTCAAGCGAGAAAATCTAGATAGCTGACACTGAGGGCTACCCGAATCACCCCCATGTATGTTCAGCCGTTTTTGGTCGTTTAGAAGTTATGAGGCTTTTAAGGTTTTTTTGAAAAAAAAAAACCTATTGTTGAATTTTATTTTATAACTTTTTTTTCTTTTCAGTTTTCAGAGATATTTTTTATTTTTTAGGGTCTCAGATAATTTATCTATTACCAAAAAAATAATGATCAGCTATGGACTTCTAGAACTTACCGCAATTTTGATCCAAAGTCCAAAAATGTTGTTTTCGAGAAATCATCACTGAAATAGTTAGTATGGAGAAAAAATTAAGTAGAGGTCTGAAGGACTTTCTTTTTATTTCAAAAACTTCCCTAAAGCCTTAGTGCTCAGAATAGTACAAAAAAATTGTCACTTTATGGGGCTTTTATTCAAGTAATTAGCGATCAAAGTCGAAAAACTGGAGTTGGAAGAAAATTTATTTAAATAGATTTTTATTTATTTTAGTTTTTATCGGACAAAAATCATTGCAGGTAGACTTAATATCGCCTGTCAGCATGGCTTGCATTCAAAATTGACGGAAAAAAAAATATATTTATGCTTTTTTTTTCATTAGTTGAATTTCAAGTTATTTTAGTACCGAATTCACTTTAAAAAACATAATAAAAAATATCTATTTAGAAAAAAAAAGAAAAAAAGGTCCGAAAATTCAATGAGGATTTTTTTTTCTTTTTCCGTGAATTTCTAATGCAGGCTATGCTGACAGGCGATATTAAGCCTACCTGCAATGATTTTTGTCCAAATAAACTAAAATAAATTAAAATTTATTGAAATAAAATTTCTTCCAACTCCAGTTTTTCGACTTTGATCGCGAATTACTTGAATAAAAGTCTTATAAAGTGCCAAGTTTTTTGTACTATTCTGAGCATTAAGACTTTAAGGAAGTTTTTGAAATAAAAAAAAAGTCCTTCAGACCTCTACTTATTTTTTTCTCCATACTAACTATTTCAGTGATGATTTCTCGAAAACATTTTTGGATTTTGGATCAAAATTGCGGTAACTTTTAGAAGTCCATAGCTGATCATTATTTTTTTGGTGATAGATAAATTATCTGAGACCCTAAAGAATAAAAAATATCTCTCAGAAGTCAAAAGGAAAAAAAAGTTGTAAAATAAAATTCAATGCTAGTTAATTTTTTTCAAAAAAACCTTAAAAGTCTCATAACTTCTAAACGACAAAAAATGGCTGAACATACATGGGGGGGGGGGTGATACATCGGGTAGCCCTCGGTGTCAGCTATCTAGATTTTCTCGCTTGACGTCTATGTTTGGGCCACCCTGTATAGGTAGGTACGCATGTATCAATTTACAAATTGTCTTTTCTTGCTTGTTTTACGATGAATTAGTAAGTCAAGGTTGTTGGCAACCGACTCCGCCTCTTTTCTTTTTGGCTTTAATTTAAATTTGAAATATTGGTAAAATTCTAGTGTTCCAAACAATTGTAAAATAATTCAGTCAGTAAACGAGGATCACCAGAGCTGGGGCTTTTCATTTTTGGTCGTCTTTTTCAAAGGTCATGCTCACGATTGACATGTATTATCTTTCTTTTGTGCTTATTATTGCGTGGAGAAATTCTGAAAGAAATTTAAGTGGCTAAAGTGGTCAAAGAGTGTGTAGATATAATAGTTTTAAATAGACCTGTGTACTGTAAACTGTAAATAATAAAGAAAGACTGTAAAAATTGTAAATACTTTTCAAACTTTTTTTTTGTTTTGTGTTCATAACGTGTGTTTAAATTACTTGTACCGAAACCTTATGCAAATAAAAGTGTAAATAAAAAACAAAAATGGAGACTCGAAAGAGAAGTGCACTTTGGAACCATTTCCAAAAATCTGGACCTAAAAAGGCGAAATGTGCATATTGTGCAAATGAACTTTCGATTTCATGCATGAAGGAAACCTAGGTAGACATTTAAAAAGGATTCATCCCACAGTAAAGTTAGTCGAGGAAAGACAACAACCGCCGGTGTTAGCCGAACCAGGTCCAGGTCCATCAAGGGTTGAGGATGCGGGGGGAAATATTCCTGTAAGGATTCAGCCAGCCCAACCCACAATGAGGGACTTCACTACCAAGCCGGTACCGCCGAAGCGTGCGCAACAAATAGACGCACAACTCCTCAGAATGATAGCTACGGGTCATTATCCCCTCCGTATGGTTGAGGACCCGGAGTTCAAAAAAATTGTAGCACTGTTGAATCCGCAGTACCAATTACCAACTAGGAAAACACTGTCGGAGGGCATACTCCCAAACAGTATAATGCATGCTTGGAGAAAGTTAAGGCGGACGTTCAAAAAGCCCAAGCCGTATGTCTGGATACGGATGGATGGACATCCGTCAATAATGATAGCTTCATCGTTGTTACCGCGCACTACATTGACCCGGCTGAAACAAAAATAGACTCCAATTTACTTGGTTGCGTGGAGTATAGTGAACGCTACGAGTGCCAATCTAACGGCATTCCTCCGCGACATTATGTCAGAGTGGAATATCGCTGACTACACCACAGCGATTGTTAGCGACTATGCAGCAAATATAAGCGCCGCTATAAAGGAGGGATCATGGAGGCAGATTCCATGCTTTGCGCATTCACTGAATTTGTGCGTGCAAACAGCATTGACGCACCTGACTGACACTGTCGCAAGAGTAAAGTCAATAGTCGATTTTTTTGAGAGAAGCCCGCATGCGAAAAGTAAATTGCAAGTGATGCAAAGGCAGCTAAATTGTCCAGAGCTTAAATTAAAACAGGACGTTCCGACGCGATGGAATTCGACATACGAAATGTTGATGCGGTTCCTGAAAACGAAGGAGGCTTTGATTGCAACCGTCACTCTTACGCGCAATGACCTGGCACTGACGCAGTATGACTGGGACATTATAGAAGCTGCAACGCCAATATTAAAACTATTTTATGATGTGACTGTGGAAATTAGCGCCGAAAAAAACGTTTCTTTGGCCAAAATTATTCCTTTGTGCCGCATTATGAAGAAAAACATGAAACAGGAACACACAGTACGTTACCCAAAATACAACTTTTGATTAATTCACTGGAAAAAGAGCTCGACAAACGATTTCTTAATGTAGAGAGACATATTTTGTACACGGAAGCCACCATACTAGACTCAAGATTCAAAAGCAGAGGGTTTGGGAACCAACAGTTGTTCGACCAAGCCCTCTCTGGATTAAAATTGAAAGTAGGCAGAATGCAGGCAACTACAACGGCAACTACAACTACAGTTACCACCCATCCAACGGCATCAAGTTCAGCAAAGGGCATTTCGATTTGGGATGAGTTTGATGATGAGGTGGCCAAATTAACTCCATCAAATGCTCTGGCAGCGGGGATAGTTGAGCTTTTGCCCCGAACAAAATACCCATTAACGTGGTGGCATGAGCGGAAAAGTTTTTACCCACACTTATATGAATATGTCCTTAAAAGACTTCACCTTGTAGCAACTTCCGTTCCTTGCGAGAGAATTTTTTCAAAGGCCGGGCATATTATGAACGAAAGAAGGACTCGGCTAACAACCATTAAGCAGTCGCAATTACTGTTATCAGTAACAATTGTGAAAAATGTAAATAGCAGTATGTAAATATGTACAGTCTTGTAAATCCTACTTCCTACTTATATCATAAATGCGAAAGTTTGTGAGTGAGTGAGTGTGTTTGTTACCTTATAACGTTGAATCCGCTGGACGGATTTGTATGAAATTTGGAATGTAGATAGCTGAGACATCAGAATAACATATAGGCTACATATTATCACGCTTTGGTACTTAGGAGCAAAATAAACACACAAAGATTATCATATAGTGGCTATTTGTATAAAAGTGAACGACACAACCATTTACCAAAGACCCTCTGTCATCACGTAGCGTTGAGCTATTTACTTTTCCTACTTCCTACTTATATTATAAATGCGAAAGTTTGTGAGTGAGTGAGTGTGTTTGTTACCTTATAACGCTGAATCCGCTGGACGGATTTGTATGAAATTTGGAATGTAGATAGCTGAGACATCAGAATAACATATAGGCTACATATTATCACGCTTTGGTACTTAGGAGCAAAATAAACACACAAAGATTATCATATAGTGGCTATTTGTATAAAAGTGAACGACACAACCATTTACCAAAGACCCTCTGTCATCACGTAGCGTTGAGCTATTTACTTTCGTAAATCCATCGAAAACTGAACAATGGTGAATTTTAGTGCACCAAACAGGCCCAAATGTGCCGCAAAACTCAAACGATGAATAACCGTGAATAAGTTGTTTTTAATTATCGCTGTCATCCGTCACTGTCACAAAAATGGTATATCAAATATCAACAAAGCAATAAAGGAAAAATCTACAAGTTTAATTACTCAAAACAGGCAAAAAACCTAAGTTCAGTGATAGCTACTTACAATCTGAAAGAGCCAATAAATCCTTACTTAAAAAACTCTGCATCCAGCAGTTTTAGCAAAGCTCTTTACAAAGTTGCGGTTGCATCCAGATATCTTTTGGCCAGACAAGATGGGACGTCCGTTGAGTGCATTGCTGATTGCTGGTTATTCAGGGAAGAATAGGATGCACCAGACCTCGAAGATGGACGGATATTATGACCAAAGCCACACAAGAACACCTGCATGAACTGATCCACATCGCGAGTCATAGAGCGCAATGAAGAACTCTTCTCTCTACCACCTTCAATGATGGTCACGATCCTCAGCATTGAGGGAACGACTGAATGGAATGGAGACCTCGAAGGAAAGTTAAGATACGATGTTCTGACCAAAAAAATCCACTGTGTGTAGCTGTACTGTGCAAATGTGCAAAACATTGTAGAGTCTTGAGCGACCATAGGCGCATAACATCAGTCATTGATGGTGTAACATGAGCACCATGACCGTTTCATTTCCATTAAGTACTTATTGAGTACCTAGAAGGACTGGACAGGTGAACTTTTACATAATTTCATTGTCGCCTATGTATTCATTCTGGCATGTGAAAATCCCCGAACCGCCTGCGTGGTGGTGTTGCCGGCATGAAAGATATGTGAGGAATACATCCAGAAGAGGCAGATGCCGATGTTTCGTGCCAATCTTAACTGTACTGACTGACCTGATCATACCTGTCAAGATGCTCCACAGTGCAGCTGATAGGATCTCTCTAGAGGCGACCTCAGCACGATCAAGTTAACGAGTTTCTGGGACAGCAAAGTGTGATGGTTTCAACACGAAAGAAGAATAAGACTGACGATTTAAAACCGTTGTCTCAGACAATGGTATCGTAGACTCTAAGAATACGCGTTTGGTGTTTCAGAAGGGCCGCACATAGAAAAAAAAAACTACTCAATGTGATAGACATAATATTTTAAGTATCTCCTGATATTATCACATATTTTCTGGTGTCAGAACCCAATTATTATGATCGGTCTCTTTGATATAATATGATGCAAAATTAAAAATTAAAAAAACATACGGATTTTCAAATAGTTTTCTTTTCGCGCCTATAATACGAGTGGGTAACGCTAACTAGCTCTGTTGGAGATCTTTTACAGTTTTATAGAATTCCAGACAGATGTTGAGACCTGTAACGTACTGCAGCGAATGCAGATTATTCATTCACCCAACTGCGCAAGCTAACGAGATGTATGTACTTGGGATTCAAACTACCCATTAGGGCTCTCTAACATCGGGAGAGGCAGCGTCCACAAAGGCAACAGAGGCACGTAGTTTTTGCATAATCATACTTAGAAGACTTGGAGCGAGACATACTGAACAGAGAGAGAACCCAGCCTGAAAGTTTGCAGTAAGCAGCAGCAGATTAGCGGACTCTAAATTATGGGATAAGGCTAAAAAGAGAAGATAATCTTCGAGTGTGACTTGAAATGCAGGTAACCCACGTTCAATCAGTTAGTCGACGATAACAGTAGGTATCTACATCTTTACTCCGTTGAGGTTGGAAGAAGCAGATTACAACTCGTGGTCCATGGAAACAAAGTCTTGGGCCAACGCTTTGATAGCGCTGGGTGTAGGGTGGGGTTCATACTAGGTAGTCAAAAATATGCTAGGTACCATTGCTAATATCCTTTTTCTTTTATCCACGTAAATGAAGTCGCGGCCACAAGCTATAAACTGCTATCTTTTCCCTGACTGACGTCGATGGCGGGGGGAAAATAGAGCTACAACTTTTTATCTTAGTCAGCGCGGACGAAGTCGCGGGCAAAAACTATAATATTATATTCGCGAAAGTTTTTAAGTATGGATGGATGGATGTTTGTTATTCTTTCACGCTGAAACGGCTAAACGTATTTGGATGAAATTTGGAATAAAAATAGCTTAGACATCAGAATAACCCATAGGCTACATATTATCACGCTTTTACACTTAGGAGCAAAGTAAAGCATATTATCCTTTTTCTGTAGTCCACGCGGACGAAGTCGCGGGCAAAAGCTAGTTTATAATCATTCATATAATATTCTTTGCTGTATTAAGAGTCTTATTCTAGAGGATTAGTTAGCTGGTTGTAGGAGAGCAACGAAAAAATCCCGGTTTTGTCCTTCTACCTGGTACGCCATTGATACGCCATTGTGTTACAGGCTAAGGCCCCAGGTTTTTTGTTTTATGTCGAGATTGCCAGTTCTAAGCCTGTGAAGTATGAAGGAAAATCGAGATGTTATCAAGCTGATGTTTTTTTCAAATCTAATTATTTATAAATGTGCATTCACAGACAGACGACTCGAAACGCAGCGCATCCTCTCCATCGAAAAACGACTTGCATGCAGCATGAGCATCATTCACTAAACAAGAATTATCTGTGGGTACCAAAGTGGCCGTCACATAGTGGTCCTGTTCTGAATTTCTGGTCATGACGAAATAATATCATGAAAAATAAGTATGTCCTCTCAAAAAATATTTATTTTACAGAGTTTAAGGCTTATATTTATTTCACAGTCAAAGATACCCCATGGTAGCTCTTACCGCGCGCGAAGGGCGCCAATAGAACAAAACGGGGTATCCTAGAGTACGGAGCTCCCATGGATCTAAAAGTTTCGTTACAATCACGTAATGACGAACGACAGAACTATAAAACGAACCATGCCTCCGCAACGTTCGGAACGAAATAGAATTGGATGCATAGAGATCTAAGGAAGCCCCCGGAACTAAATGGAACTAGTGAGCTAAAGGAGTGAAGTCGTTCCAGGAGTGGAAAGTATACATATCATTATTTTCCCTCTCCGGACACAAAACGCGCAAGTCTAGAAAGCATTGACAGAAAAATTAAGAAATCAGCTCACCGGCTGTGCCGAGATGTTTATCATTGTAAACAACCAACAAGATTCAGTACTCACTCGACTTTCGGAAAAAGATCGGCCCGGAGACCTACGACATAAGTAGAATCAAGGAAGAGCTCGTTACATCTGACAACTTCGACATCTTCAGCGCATTCGTTGAATGTTGCATTAGCATGAAAAACTACGACCTCTTGCTCGAATTCAAATACTCAACCTCGACAGAGTTCTCCGTCGAGGTCGCGAAGTTACCAGCTGTTCAAAACTTCAAAGACTACTTTAGGTTTTAGGCTTCGCGAGAGGGTCACGTGAGTGCTGAACGCTTCGAGTGTATTGGGTCGCCCAGGTGGAACAATATGTATAAAATGTTAAACTACTTAACTGTCGTTTTAATTTTGTTTTTGTTTAGTTAGTTTTTTCTATTATGTACCTAAGGTGTGTCTGTTTGTAAGCAATAAATGTCTTTTTCATCTCCCTCGCTCGGAAAGTTTGCTGTTACTAGTAACTTACGATCGTGTAAAGGCCGGATTTAAACTATCTGCATTTTGTTGCGCTTCGAAATTTGAACGCGACGCCGGGACAGCCTTTCCCGCGCCCTATGGTGTTGAAAAAGAAAAAAACACTGGCCGTTTAAGAAGATGCCAAGTCCTGAGAGAAAAAAGAGCCTCATTCATAGTTCATTTACACGCGTACTTCAGCGAAAGTGATTGTTCGTGCCCATTCTCTATACAAAACTGTGAATGTAAATGGGGCATAAGCATCTTTTAAAAAGGTTAAGTCACGGAATAGAACATTCAGAAACGCGGTTTCTTCTTATAGTCTTTTCAATATTTTGTACACAATATTTATTTTATAATACCAGTAAATAAAAAAAATGCTTCGCTTCTGTTTTATCAAATAGATAATTATGTTTTGGTTTGTTAAATACATTTTTTCAAACGATATTACTAATTTAATTTTTTATCTCCTAGAATTTTTTATATTATATGGTAAAAGTTCAGAATGCACCCGGAAAAAAAAACATTCTTTTAATTACATTATTTTTGTGTCTGGATAAATAAACTTCAGGAAATTATTAATAAAACGAATGGTTTTAATACCAACGAAGCTCAAAAATTTAGTGTGGCAGCCGTAACTACAGTAAAATATGCTTTTAAAAGGAACTTATTTGATTCACCTGTTCTGCCTGTAAGTAGTTGTCTATAGAGTTTTTCCCGCTTGGCTAACAAAGTCATTTCCTCGCTTCTGTGAGATGAAAAGTTTTGTGTTTCGCACGAATGCAATATTATTTGCGTTTCGTGCTTCTGAATACCTCGCTACGCTCAGGTTTCTTTTTTTGAACCACTCGCTACGCTCGTGGCTCAATTTTAGAAACCTTCGCTAGCTCGGTATTCAATACAAGCACTCGCCGCAAACAATAATTTTGCATTCTTGCATAACAAATAACTATTTCTTTCTTTCTTTTCCAAAATGTCAACTACCGCCTTATCTCTTAGCTGAGATCTATAAACATTACATGACAAGTATGCGGCGGAGCATTTACATCGTTCAGGCCTTCCAGCAGTCCGACCAAGATAACCAGAAGATCAGTATAGGAAGACAGCAATAGGCACAGATACATTGCGCGCCTACCTGCTACGCGTTGATCTTCTCCGCATTACCAGGGATGCTCACAAGTAGACATGTGTAGGTAATGCTCGTAATATTACAAAAGACATATTACTCCACGGTGTCATGAAATATTACCCATTACACGAGAGAATAAAGCATGGCACAAAGCATTTCATTACTTCAGATGACATGAAACATGACATCATGGTAAATGCCATGAAACATGACATCATTGTAAATGCCATGAAACATAACATAATGGTAAATGACATGAAACATGTCATCATGGTTAATGACATGAAACATGACATCATGGTATTTACCATGATGTAATTTTTCATGTCATCTGGTGCAATGAAACATGGTATCATGGTATTTCAGCATACTTTCATTGCAGACATGAAAATGACATCATGGTATTTCATCACACTTTCATTGCAGTACAGTTATTCATTTCATGACACCACAGGAGGATAATTCTCGGGCATCTCGCATTGGATATGTTACCGGCCAAACCCGATTTAAGGATAAACTAGTTTCGCCTAGGCCAAACTAGTTCATCCGAACGTCGTATGGATAAACCGGTATGTCCTACCGGTATGTAGACGAGACGAAACGAAACGATGAAAGAAAGTGTGCTGAAATACCATGATGTCATGTTTTATGGCGTGTCATGTTTTATGGCGTGTCATGTTTTATGGCGTGTCATGTTTCATGACGAGTCATGTTTCATGGCGTGCAATGTTTCATGACGTGTCATGTTTCATTTCATAACGTGTAATGTTTCATGGCGTGTCATGTTTCATTTCATGACGTGTGCTGAAGTGAATTGTCATGTGTCATGTTTGGTGCCATGATATAAGGTAATATCACGCGGCATGAAATGTCATGAAATATATCATGACTTCGAAGTGCACTGTTTCGCGCATGTCTACTCACAAGCTCATCCACCCAAGAAGCAGAGCGCGAGGTCTTTCCGACGGATTGAAATCCGCCTACAAAATGCTGATGTCCACGGCGTACGACACCAATTACTTCTGGCGACATCTTCAAGGATAACCGAATGAGTTCCAAGACTTACACTGGATCATCACTAAGGCCAAGGATATCGGCTGTCTTGGAACTGATAATGAGTGGAAATGGACGACGGTGAGTATAGCGAGGAAGGAGTCGGGTGACTCTATGGTGGCCCTTTGGATTGTCAGTTTACAAATAAATACCGCTATTACCCAAAACATAAGAATTTCTGTTAAATATTATATAATTATTTCCCCTAGCCCTTCGTTACCAACAAAAATGAAGGAGGAAATACAACTAGGCATTCATAGGAGGAAGAATAACTGGAAAACTTCTCCACGGTAAGTGATGCTAATATTGCCATTTTCAAATGCGTGCTTAGGGACAGCTTTATCATAATTATTGGATGTAAATTTTTCTGTAAAAAAAAGAACATAGGAATAGCATCGACATGATTTTGAAGACGCTGCTGAAAAACAACGTGGTCGATATTGTCGTGCGTGCCGCTGATAAAGGATGTGGAAGCATTGACAGAAAATTTAACAAAATCAGCTCACCAGCTGTGCCGAGATGTTTATCATCGTAAACAACCAACAAAATTCAGTACTCACTCGACTTTCGGAAAAGGATCGGCCCAGAGACTTATGACATGAACAGAATAGAGGAAGAGCTAGTTACATCTGACAACTTGGACATCTTCAGCGCATTCGTTGACTGTTGCGTTAGCATGAAAAACTACGACCTCCTGCTCCAATTCAAATACTCGACCTACTCGACAGAGTTCTTCGTCGAGGTAGCGAAGTTACCCGTTGTTCAAAGACTACTTTTAGGATTTGCGACAGGGTCACGTGAGCGCTGAACGCTTCGAGTGTATTGGGTCTCAACAACAACAGCCCCCAGGTGGAACAATATGATAAACTACTTACTGTCGTTTTAATTCAGTTTTTTTTTTAAGTTTGTTTTTTCTTTTATATAGGTACCTAAAGTGTGTCGGTTTGTGTGCAATAAATGTATTTTTCTTTCTTTCTTTTCTAAAATGTCAACTACCGCCTTATCTCTTGGCTGAGATCTACAAACACTACGTGACAAGTACGCGGCGGAGCATTTACACCGTTCGGGCCTTCCAGCAGTCCGACAAAGATAACCATAAGATCAGTATAGGAAGACAGCAATAGGCAGACATACATTGCGCGCCTACCTGCTACGCGTTGATGTTCTCTAAAGACTACAGCGCACTACCAGGGATGCTCAGAAGCGACTTTCGGAAAAAGATTGGCCCAGAGACCTAAGACATAAGCAGAATCAAGGAAGAGCTCGTTACATCTGACAACTTGGACATCTTCAGCGCATTCGTTGAATGTTGCATTAGCACGAAAAACTACGACCTCTTGCTCGAATTCAAACACTCGACCTCGGCAGAGTTCTCCATCGAGGTCGCGAAGTTACCTGCTGTTCAAAACTTCAAACACTACTTTAGGTATTAGGCTTCGCGACAGGGTTACGTGAGCGCTGAACGCTTCGAGTGTATTGGGTCTCAACATCAAGCGCCCAGGTGGAACAATATGTATAAAATGTTAAACTACTTAACTGTCGTTTTAATTCTGTTTTTTTTTAGTTTGTTTTTCTTTTACCTAAGGTGTGTCTGTTTGTGTGCAATAAATGTCTTTTTTTTTCTTTTCTAAAATTACAACTACCGCCTTATCTCTTGGCTGAGATCTACAAACACTACGTGACAAGTACGCGGCGGAGCATTTACACCGTGCAGGCCTTCCAGCAGTCTGACAAAGATAACCATAAGATCATTATAGGAAGACAGCAATAGGCACAGATACATTGCGCGCCTACCTGCTACGCGTTGATGTTCTCTAAAGACTACAGCGCATTACCAGGGATGCTCACAAGCGCGTTCACCCAAGAAGCAGAGTGGGAGGTCTTTCTGACGGATTGAAATCCGCCTATAAAATGCTGATGTCCCCGGCGCACAGTGGTCGATTTGTACGATTTAGGCGGCCAAAACTATTTTATGCTTTATTTCAGTAATAAATACGACAACAAATGCTAATCTGGTATTTTAGAGTGAATATATATGTTTATCCCTATTCGTTTCATTGAAAGCGTATTTTTCTATACAAAAAAACATTTCTGTGAAAATATTTTTGTAAATAGCGCCAATGTTTTTAAATTTTCTTTAAATCTCCTTTTGGTGTAAAATATATATTTTGAGTTCATTTGAATTATCGAAATCGGCTTAGTAGTTTTTGATATTTGGGTTAAGAATTATCACAATTTGTTAAGTAAAAGACGGCCGTACATAAAAAAAAATGTTTATTCTCTACAGTCTGCATGCCTATTTAAATTGAAAATAAAATATGGATGACAAAAAAATACAGTATACACTAAAATTAAATGGTCAACAGTTATTACCACATTATTATACTAAATGTTACTTATAATGTTAGGTACCGAATCATAAACAATAAGACAATATTTTATGAAAGTTTAACATACAAATTGTTATGTTACTCTTTAAAAGACAATTCTTCCTCACCGTCACTTTCCATGCATTTATCACAAGTGCCTTTTGTATTTGGCTCTGCAGGAAGCAAAAGCTCCAAAGTTTCCTGCAAAAATGGTTTTGATCGGATCTTCTTTTTTTTTCTCATTGAACTGATGAGTGGATCTGATGTCAAGAGTAACCTGTGATAAATATCAAGGTTACAGTCTTCGCGTGAAAACTTTCGAGCAAAGTTTAGACGGTATGAGCGAAAGTGCTTATTACGAGCTTCTGCAGCTTCCTCCGAAAGTTGACCAATAGGCACTAGAGAATTTTCTATAACTTTTCCACCATGTACCAAAATTTTATGCATGGTAGGAGTCATAGAATGCCAACCATATAACTCTACATACAGTTTTGCTGTCTCCATGGCGTATTCATCAAATTTCGGGACATCTATTTTGTGACCGCTTGATATGGCTTCCAAAATAACTTTAATTCTATAAATAAAATTAAAGTCTATTCCCGTTATTTCAGCAGCCAGATGTGGGTTTTCAAAAAATCTTCTACTAGTATTGCCGTCATTTGTGTTACCAAAATTACATTTTGGCATATCTACCAAGATACCTACTTCTTCTCTGAATCTTTGCTGAATCTCTTTTTTTTTTTGTTGTTCTAGCATCTTTTCTGCTTTGGTTCTTTTTTCACGGTATTTCCCAACGGGCAATTTATAAGCTAAATGTAAAATACTCTCGAATAATCGAATTCTGGCATGTAAAGTTGATAGGCCAAATTCAAGCGATTCTGGGTGAATTTCGTTTTTTTTACTTAAGTCATTAAAGTTTTTTGAAGTGGCTCCGCATATGTAGCATCTACTCGTTGATTTGGTGTCAGTCGCCGCATTGCAAACTTTGCCGTCCACCATGGTCATTTTAAGACTGTGGCTAACCGAGAATTTTTGCCCATTCAGTTCCAATTCCGTGGCTTTTAGGGACTTCACACTGTCCCGAACGTAATTTATTTCATCTTTTGTAATGTCTGTAGACTCTTTTATAAATCTGAATCGTATCGGGCGGCAATTTTTTGCAATAGTTTCTGTAAGAGTCATTAGTACTTCTTCGAGGAAAATTGATAATCGCGTGACGGTGTGATCTAATAAAGATTGTAGATCACTTTCAGCACAGGAAGCGGTCACTCGTAGCGTCTCTTTGGGTGGGTAACATTCCTGTTTAGCCTTCAACACTAATTCGTAGCACGGGTAAAAGCTTCTGTTGGTTGCTCGCACAATTTCATATTGACTTCGTGTCAAATCAGCGTCCACGCACATTCGCAGTGCCTCCCGAGGCGTAAGAGGATCTTGTGCCTTTGATTTGGAATGTCTTTTTTTACATTCGTTTGCGGCTGCAGGCGAATTTGTAATATCTTTTAGGACTTGCGCTGCGTGAACTATCACTTCTTTGCCTACAGAGGAGCGAACTTCTTCTGTTTTCCTCCTTTTAGTTCTTTCACTACATTCACTGAATGTTTTGCTAGGTCGTCCTGACTTATTATGCGTTTTTATGGGCATCTCGAACGTTCTTGCTAACCATGCATCATTGCTTATAAGAAATTTTTCTAGCGTGTTGCGTGCTTTGGACCATCTCTTTTTTATTTCTGTTTTAAAATATGAAAATTTATGATTTATATACTTTTTGTCTTCGTCGGAGTCCCCGTAAGACACTAACAAATAATTTTGTAAGTATTCCAATTTGTCGTTTATTGATGGAGAGTTTTCCTCAATCATCTTATCAAAAAGATATCTGCGAGTTACTACCTCCATGCCCGAGTAACTTGATGAACCTAGAACAACGAAAAGGAATTTTATCGCAAAAGTATTAGCATAGGAATTTTTCTCACTTTCTGCCTAAGTTAATGAATTATTATTTTTCTCGCGAAGTGGTCAAAGGTGGTGGCTATTTTTTTTGTGGTTATCTGCTCAAAGAGCTATACTATTAGAAACCATAAGGAATTTAACTCGGACGGTCTCGGAAGTACAACATTTTTACTATTGAAAATAAAAAAATGATAATATTTTCTATGAAAAAGGGCGATCTTTGATACGTTGTAACTGCACTAAATATTGATATTCCTTATCTTAATTTAAATTATATTTGAAGGAGCTTACCTGAATTTTCGACTTCCATCACTTTCACTTGTAACTGAATAATATCCAATGAAATATTCACTTTAGAATATCGGTTGCGCTAAGAGTGTCGAGAACGAACGCGTACAGCTTGCGCGACGATCAAGTTCCGACTACCTGTGGGGGCGCGCACGCAGTTCTAGGAACTGGGGAGGGGTGGGGTTTGGGCAGTCGGGGTGTCTATTTTTCCGGGAATCAATTAGTTTTGTTATAAGTTAACTTTGAGAAATGGACTTTTGGCCGCCTAAATCGTACAAATCGACCACTGTGCGGCGTACGACACCAATTATTTCTGGCGACATCTTCAATTCAAGGATAACCGAATGAGTTCATCACTAAGGCATAGGATATCGGCTGTGTTGGAAGTTTGGAACTGATAATGAATGGAAATGGACGACGGTGAGTATAGCGAGGAAGGAGTCGGGTGACTCTATGGTGGGCCTTTGGATTGTCAGCTTACAAATAAATACCGCTATTACCCAAAACATAAGAATTTCTGTTAAATATTATATAATTATTTCCCCTAGCCCTTCGTTACTAACAAAAATGAAGGAGGAAATACAACTAGACATTCATAGGAGGAAGAATAACTGGAAAACTTCTCCACGGTAAGTGATTCTAATATTGCCATTTTCAAATGCGTGCTTAGGGACAGCTTTATCATAATTATTGGATGTAAATTTTTCTGTAAAAAAAAGAACATAGGAATAGCATCGACATGATTTTGAAGACGCTGCTGAAAAACAACGTGGTCGATATTGTCGTGCGTGCCGCTGATAAAGGATGTGGAAGCATTGACAGAAAATTTAACAAAATCAGCTCACCAGCTGTGCCGAGATGTTTATCATCGTAAACAACCAACAAAATTCAGTACTCAATCGACTTTCGGAAAAGGATCGGCCCAGAGACTTATGACATGAACAGAATCAAGGAAGAGCTCGTTACATCTGACAACTTGGACATCTTCAGCGCATTCGTTGACTGTTGCGTTAGCATGAAAAACTACGACCTCCTGCTCCAATTCAAATACTCGACCTACTCGACAGAGTTCTCCGTCGAGGTAGCGAAGTTACCCGTTGTTCAAAGACTACTTTTAGGATTTGCGACAGGGTCACGTGAGCGCTGAACGCTTCGAGTGTATTGGGTCTCAACAACAACAGCCCCCAGGTGGAACAATATGATAAACTACTTACTGTCGTTTTAATTCTGTTTTATTTTAAGTTTGTTTTTTCTTTTATATAGGTACCTAAAGTGTGTCGGTTTGTGTGCAATAAATGTATTTTTCTTTCTTTCTTTTCTAAAATGTCAACTACCGCCTTATCTCTTGGCTGAGATCTACAAACACTACGTGACAAGTAAGCGGCGGAGCATTTACACCGTTCGGGCCTTCCAGCAGTCCGACAAAGATAACCATAAGATCAGTATAGGAAGACAGCAATAGGCACACATACATTGCGCGCCTACCTGCTACGCGTTGATGTTCTCTAAAGACTACAGCGCATTTCCAGGGATGCTCACAAGCTCGTTCACCCAAGAAGCAGAGCGCGAGGTCTTTCTGACGGATTGAAATCCGCCTACAAAATGCTGATGTCCCCGGCATACAACACCAATTACTTCTGGCGACATCTTCAAGGATAACCGAATGAGTTCAAAGACTTAAAAAAAAACACTGGATCATCACTAAGGCTAAGGATATCGGCTGTCTTGGACCTGATAATGAATGGAAATGGACGACGGTGAGTATAGCGAGTAAGGAGTCGGGTGACTCTATGATGGGCCTTTGGATTGTCAGTTTACAAATAAATACCACTGTTATCCAAAAAATAACAATCTCTGTTAAATATTATATAATTATTTCTCCTAGCCCTTCGTTACTAACAAAAATCAAGGAGGAAATACAACTAGGCATTCATAGGAGGAAGAATAACTGGAAAACTTCTCCACGGTGTGTGATGCTAATATTGCCATTTTCAAATGCGTGCTTAGGGACAGCTTTATCATAATTATTGGATGTAAATTCTTCTGTGCAAAAAGAACATAGGCAATAGCATCTACATGATTTTGAAGACGCTGCTGAAAAACAACGTGGTCGATATTGTCGTGCGTGCCGCTGATAAAGGATGTGGAAGCATTGACAGAAAAATAAACAAAATCAGCTCACCAGCTGTGCCGAGATGTTTATCATCGTAAACAACCAACGAGATTCAGTGCTCACTCGACTTTCGGAAAAAGATCGGTCCAGAGACCTAAGACATAAGCAGAATCAAGGAAGAGCTCGTTACATCTGACAACTTGGACATCTTCAGCGCATTCGTTGAATGTTGCATTAGCACGAAAAACTACGACCTCTTGCTCGAATTCAAATACTCGACCTCGGCAGAGTTCTCCGTCGAGGTCGCGAAGTTACCAGCTATTCAAAACGTCTTCAAACACAACTTTAGGTATTAGGCTTCGCGACAGGGTCACGTGAGCGCTGAACGCTTCGAGTGTATTGGGTCTCAACAACAACAGCGCCCAGGTGGAACAATATGTATAAAATGTTAAATTACTTAACTGTCGTTTTAATTCAGTTTTTTTTTTAGTTTGTTTTTTCTTTTACCTAAGGTGTGTCTGTTTGTGTGCAATAAATGTCTTTTTTTTTTCTTTTCTAAAATTACAACTACCGCCTTATCTCTTGGCTGAGATCTACAAACACTACGTGACAAGCACGCGGCGGAGCATTTACACCGTGCAGGCCTTCCAGCAGTCTGACAAAGATAACTATAAGATCATTATAGGAAGACAGCAATAGGCACAGATACATTGCGCGCCTACCTGCTACGCGTTGATGTTCTCTAAAGACTACAGCGCATTACCAGGGATGCTCACAAGCGCGTTCACCCAAGAAGCAGAGCGGGAGGTCTTTCTGACGGATTGAAATCCGCCTACAAAATGCTGATGTCCCCGGCATACAACACCAATTACTTCTGGCGACATCTTCAAGGATAACCGAATGAGTTCCAAGACTTAAAAAAAAACACTGGATCATCACTAAGGCTAAGGATATCGGCTGTCTTGGAACTGATAATGAATGGAAATGGACGACGGTGAGTATAGCGAGGAAGGAGTCGGGTGACTCTATGGTGGGCCTTTGGATTGTCAGTTTACAAATAAATACCGCTGTTATCCAAAACATAACAATTTCTGTTAAATATTATATAATTATTTCTCCTAGCCCTTCGTTACTAACAGAAATGAAGGAGGAAATACAACTAGGCATTCATAGGAGGAAGAATAACTGGAAAACTTCTCCACGGTGTGTGATGCTAATATTGCCATTTTCAAATGCGTGCTTAGGGACAGCTTTATCATAATTATTGGATGTAAATTCTTCTGTGCAAAAAGAACATAGGCAATAGCATCTACATGATTTTGAAGAGGCTGCTGAAAAACAACGTGGTCGATATTGTCGTGCGTGCCGCTGATAAAGGATGTGGAAGCATTGACAGAAAAATAAACAAAATCAGCTCACCAGCTGTGCCGAGATGTTTATCATCGTAAACAACCAACAAGATTCAGTGCTCACTCGACTTTCGGAAAAAGATCGGTCCAGAGACCTAAGACATAAGCAGAATCAAGGAAGAGCTCGTTACATCTGACAACTTGGACATCTTCAGCGCATTCGTTGAATGTTGCATTAGCACGAAAAACTACGACCTCTTGCTCGAATTCAAATACTCGACGTCGGCAGAGTTCTCCGTAGAGGTCGCGAAGTTACCCGCTATTCAAAACGGCTTCAAACACTACTTTAGGTATTAGGCTTCGCGACAGGGTCACGTGAGCGCTGAACGCTTCGAGTGTATTGGGTTTCAACAACAACAGCGCCCAGGTGGAACAATATGTATAAAATGTTAAATTACTTAACTGTCGTTTTAATTCTGTTTTTTTTTTAGTTTGTTTTTTCTTTTACCTAAGGTGTGTCTGTTTGTGTGCAATAAATGTCTTTTTTTTTCTTTTCTAAAATTACAACTACCGCCTTATCTCTTGGCTGAGATCTACAAACACTACGTGACAAGTACGCGGCGGAGCATTTACACCGTGTTGACGACCGACCCATGAGAAAGATATGTAAAGGATAGGAGTAGGTATATGGAACCATGTACATATCGTTAGGCTCATGCCATTGTACATACATTTTCTATATTTTTACCTAATTTTATATTAATTTGACCTTTTTTCTATGATAATACTTGTTTAGCTTACTAATCACTTTAATATCTAATTTTCTTAATTATTATCAAAATAACTGCCCACGACCCAGGCAGCGTATGCATCGCAGAACGTAACCAAGATACTAAGCGCTCGGTCTCGACCAATGAGAGAGCCGGAACGTTGTTACCGCGGTCACCCGCACAGGCTATCTGTAGCGGGGGGGAAGAATTGTAAATAATTTTGATTTTTGATTTGTCATTTCTTTTATTTTTCTTTTATTTTCTGTAATCCTATGATGCTCTTATGCTTACCCTTGTATGTTTCTTTGTAAAACACCACTGTTTACGTAACGTAGTCTCAATTGGATGTGATTTTCTTGTCAAAGAATTATTTATGTACCTACAGCTCATGTATGTGACTTTCCTATTGTTTCTAGTCGTTCAAATAATGCAAAACCATGTTAACTAATATACTTAACCTAGTATCACTCTGTATTGTAACAATAAAATAGCGTAAAAACCATATTTTGTACTGAAATAGTTTATACCTAAAGTAAGCGTAATTAGAATATAAGTTTTACTTGCTAAAATACTAATAAATTCATTAAAATAAGTTGATAGCTTTAAGAGTAGGGTACATAAACGCTAACACACTCGTTTCCCACTTATTTACACCTCCATACACGGCCCAGGAAACTAGCTCGAAGTAGGTAGGAAAACTTAGCTTTTGAGGCCCATTACACCCACGCACCTACACACATTATACAATACAACACAGGTTCTTTTCTCTAGTTTATAAAACCGTTTAGTTTGTCAAAATCCGTCTATAAATAAGAAAGTTACTGCTGAAATTGTAATGACTTGAAAGTACGAATAAAATCCAATTAGACTCCAATTAGATCAGAATTGCGGTGGCTCTCTGGGCCGCAAAGCCCAAGTCAGGGGCCTCGGGCCCGATTTTGGTGAAAATATTCGTTCCTGCAGTCAACATTGAGCTACCACAATTCTCTTCTGAAAAGAGCAGAGTTCACTGGAACAATCTCTTTTCTTCACCGCTCCCCTACACTTCGGGATCCCGCAACGAGGTCGGTGCCAAGAACAGCTGACGCTGTCGCCGCTGCTGCCTGCTACTACCGCTGCGAACCCGCCGGTAAAGCACGCCGAGTCGCCGAGCCCGCTGAGGATACCTACTGTGGTATCAAAGGCCCGGTACTTAGGCCTGGTACCTACGGACGAGTCGCCGAGCCCGCTGAAGATACCTACTGTGGTGTCAAAGGCCCGGTACTTAGGCCCGGTACGTGCGGACGCTGCCAGCTGCGAAGGGCGTATACATACCTACGCCGGAAGAGGGTACCTATCGTCGAGCAATCCACGGGTTACTGTTGCCCGGCCCCAACACACCGTGCAGGCCTTCCAGCAGTCTGACAAAGATAACCATAAGATCATTATAGGAAGACAGCAATAGGCACAGATACATTGCGCGCCTACCTGCTACGCGTTGATGTTCTCTAAAGACTACAGCGCATTACCAGGGATACTCACAAGCGCGTTCACCCAAGAAGCAGAGCGGGAGGTCTTTCTGACGGATTGAAATCCGCCTACAAAATGCTGATGTCCCCGGCGTACGACACCAATTATTTCTGGCGACATCTTCAATTCAAGGATAACCGAATGAGTTCATCACTAAGGCTAAGGATATCGGCTGTGTTGGAACTGATAATGAATGGAAATGGACGACGGTGAGTATAGCGACGAAGGAGTTGGGTGACCCTATGGTGGGGCTTTGGATTGTCAGTTTACAAATAAATACCACGGTTACCCAAAACATAAGAATTTCTGTTAAATATTATATAATTATTTCCCCTAGCCCTTCGTAACTAACAAAAATTAAGGAGGAAATACAACTAAGCATTCTTAGTAACCTAAAAGAACGCTTTCAGTTTCTCCATTCCACCCACAGCCTTAATCTCCGTTCATCACACACCCTAATCCTTAGTACCCCATCCTATACCACCCAACTCTACGGTGCTTCCTTCACAGTGCAAGCAGTGAGACTGTGGAATGCATTGTCCTTGGAGGTTAGAAAAGCAAAATCCTTACCCATTTTTAAGGGATTGGTAAAGAGTCACTATATTACCAGTAAATTATAAAAAGTACTTTTTATCTACTGTTGTTGCATATTATATGTATTTATTTTGTGTATATGTATGTATTTTGTACATCTGTGTACGTTTATTATAATTATATGTATTAATCTGTACATATTGGTATGTACGTTTACTAGTTTTTGTACGTATATGTAGGTTCATAGTATTATTATATGGGTATATTTTAACTATGAAATGTTAGTCATAAGTAGTCATAACTCACAACATCTATTTTGTAAATTTACTATATTTAATTATTGTATGTTCCTATGCTATTTATGTACACTTACCTTCCATGTATTTTATTATATCCTCTATCTCCATCCAAAGGTTGTCTGGCAGAGATTGCTTTTAGCAATAAGACCGCCCATTGTATACTAATTAGTTTTAAGAAAATTCTCTGTAAATAATTCGTTTTTGTGTACAATAAAGAATATTCTATCTATCTATCTAAGCATTCATAGGAGGAAGAATAACTGGAAAAATTCTCCACGGTATGTGATGCTAATATTGCCATTTTCAAATGTGTGCTTAGGGACAGCTTTATCATAATTATTGGATGTAAATTCTTCTGTACAAAAAGAACATAGGCAATAGCATCGACATGATTTTGAAGACGCTGCTGAGAAATAACGTGGTCGATATCGTCGTGTGTGCCGCTGATAAAAGATGTGGAAGCATTGACAGAAAAATAAACAAAATCAGCTCACCGGCTGTGCCGAGATGTTTATCATCGTAAACAACCAACAAGATTCAGTACTCACTCGACTTTCGGAAAAATATCGGCCCAGAGACCTATGAACAGAATCAAGGAAGAGCTCGTTACATCTGAAAACTTGGACATCTTCAGCGCATTCGTTGACTGTTGCGTTAGCATGAAAAACTACGAGCTCCTGCTCCAATTCAAATACTTAACCTACTCGACAGAGTTCTCCGTCGAGGTAGCGACGTTACCCGTTGTTCAAAGACTACTTTAGGCTTTACGACAGGGTCACGTGAGCGCTGAACGCTTCGAGTGTATTTGGTCTCAACAACAACAGCGCACAGGTGGAACAATAAGTATAAAATGTCAACTACCGCCTTATCTCTTGGCTAAGATCTACAAACACTACGTGACAACTTGACAAGTACACGGCGGAGCATTTACACCGTTTAGGCCTTCCAGCAGTCCGACAAAGAAAACCAGAAGATCAGTAGGAAGACAGCAATAGACACAGATACATTGCGCGCCTACCTGATACGCGTTGATGCTCTCTAAAGACTACAGCGCACTACCACGGATGCTTACAAGCGCGTTCACCCAAGAAGCAGGGCCTCGAGGTCTTTCTGACGGATTGAAATCCGCCTACAAAATGTTGATGTCCCGGCGTAAGACACCAATTACTTCTGGCGACATCTTCAAGGATAACCGAATGAGTTCCAAGACTTAAAAAAACACTGGATCATCACTAAGGCTAAGGATATCGGCTGTCTTGGGACTGATAATGAATGTAAATGGACGACGGTGAGTATAGCGACGAAGGAGTCATGGTGCACCTTTGGATTGTCAGTTTATAAATAAATACCGCTGTCACCCGAAACATAAGTAATTCTGTTAATTATTATATATATCCCCTTCGTAACTAACAAAAATCAAGGAGGAAATACAACTAGGCATTCATAGGAGGAAGAATAACTGGAAAACTTCTTCACGGTGTGTGATGCTAATATTGCCATTGTCAAATGCGTGCTTAGGGGACAGCTTTATCATCATGAAAATATTGGATGTAAATTCGGCGTTGGGCAATAAGTTTTGAGAAACTTTAGGTTATATTTATCTATATCTATACTTATAATAAAACTCTAGCGAAGTTAATTCTGTACATTGAATATTTTTAGAAAAAAACTAGCAGGGGTTACTAAGTAAACTATACTGAATACAAAAATGCAAAAAAATCGGTCTATGTCTGTCTGTCTGTCTGTCTGTCTGTGTGTTACCTCATCACGCGAATACCGCTGAATAGTTTTCAGTCAAATTTAGGACCGTGATAAGTCCTGGTTCTGGGAACAATCTAGGCTATCCGATGTTCAGAATACATTGCGGGTTGCAATTTTAACTTCGTTTTTTGTAAGAAATATTAATAATTTTGATATAGCTTCTTAAGAAGATATGTTAATAACGTGATACTGAACACACTTCGAAAAAAAAATTAATTTCCGGAAAAAAAAAATCCGACTTGGAACCTCATTATCTCGGAAACCGTTGATTTCCTAGGCTTAGTTTATTGGGCAAAAAGGTTGGTTATGATGAGGACTATACAGGGTGTTAAAAGACCGCCAACAGACCCGAAAGCCACTAGACACCAAAACAAAGTACTTTTTCGATAAATTATTGTTGGGAAATGATTTAGGTTTTTTAGGTTATAATTTTGAAAAATATTTTTTCACGCAATGGACGTGTAACGCACAGAAGTCATATTGCGCAAGCGTAGGTATCAGATTATGTTACTTCAGCTTGAAGTGCCGATGTTTAGAATACATTGCGGGTTGCAACTTTAACGTCGGTTTTTGTAGGAAATATTCACAATTTTGATTTGGCTTCTTGAAAATGTATGTTAAGAATCCCCTGAAGCTCTGCAGCCCTCTCGCTCGCACTTTTCAACATTTTAATTTATTGTAAGAGAATGATTCAACTTTGGACGATAAAATATAGTTGCAGACATAGATAATAAAGCTATTGACATGTAGACATACTTTAAATTTCACATTTATAGTTTAAAAAATAAATATTACTGAACTACTACTTTTAACCGAAGTTCTGTGATATTTTTTTATTAGTAGGAATATGAAATCAAAAGTGTGTCCACATGTCGATAGCTTTATTATTTATGTCTGCAACTATATTTTATCGTCCAAAGTTTAATCATTCTTTTACAATCAATTAAAATGTTGAAAAGTGCGAGCGAGAGGGCTGCAGAGCTTCAGGGGATTCTTAAGAACTAGATACTAAATAAATTTCTGCAAAAAAAAAGTTTTGCAAAATCCGACTTTGAACCTCATTATCTCGGAAACCGTTGATATCCCAGGCATAGTTCCTTGGGCAAAAATGTTCCTTATGATGAGGACAATACGTGGTTTCCCGCATTGTTGGCGGTCTTTTAACACCCTGTATGTGGTCTCCCACTTTGTTGGCGGTCTTTTAACACCGCTCGGTATTAAATACAAGCACTCGCCACAAACAATAATTTTGCATTCTTGCATAACAAATAACTATTGTTTACCGTTGAGCTGGATAGACAGAGTTATTAGCCGTATGGTTTGCTTGCTGGCTTAGCATGAGAATGAGTAAGACGTTATCTATGGGCTTATAACTTTATCTATCCCACTCTACGTCGAGGGAGATACATATAAACCCTTTTACTTCCTAAGCAATTCTTATGCTAAGCTTCCTGGTATCTTATCACGGGTGATACCTTAATGTAAACAATACATATTTATTATTAAATTTATAAATGTATTGTTTAGATTAGAGTTTTTATTCTATTTTATTCTATTGCTTTCTTTTGAGCCCTGCTACCGCAAGTTAAGAAATAATAACTATTAAAATGCCCCCGACATTTTAGCTTCGAATAAGCATATTTAATAAATAGCTGAACCAATTTTGACAAAACATAACTAAGAACATTTGCTAGAAAACCTGCTTTCAAATTAAAAAAAAAAACCTAAAACTTCCAAATCGTTCACCCATTTAAGAGCTACGGTGCCACAGACAGACACACCCTCATAAACACTTATACAGACACACTCACAAAGCTGTCAAACTTATAACACCCCTCTTTTTTGGTCGGGGGTTAAAAAAACCTTCCTTTTGAGTTTTCCTCCATAGTCGAATTTAAATTAAATGTCAAATGTGTAAAAACGCATACGAAGTCGCGGGCACAACTAGTATATAATAACGGACTGCCTCGTAGAACACAAAGTCACAAACTACAGTTCGCTTACTTTCCTAGCCTCATTACTGCTGTTCCTCACGCTAGTTCATCACAAAAGTGGCTGGTTTCAGATTTACCCTTTATGACAAGATAAGAGGATGGTTGCCTGGCAGAAATCGCTTTTAGCGATAAGGCCGCCAATTGTATGCTAACTGATAGTTTTAAGAATTACCCTTGTAAATAATTTATAGTGTGCAATAAAGAGTTATCTATCTATCTAAGAGGAATATGATAGAAGGATTGCAGAGTGCAAAGCCTGCATCCAAAACCAAATAGCAACTTCTCTCATCCACTACAAGTATGGGAGGAAAGAATACGCAGCGAGCGAAAGACTGGACTCGTCTACGAGTTTATTTTTATTCATGGACCGAGGGAATCCTTGGAGTTATTCTTCTACGAAGCTGAAGACCATGCAATGCGACAAATCGAGCTTGCACCACACTCTCAGCGGCTACAAAATCCTGTTCTTTAGGAAACACATGAATCCTCCACTCCAGCGGACAGTATTGAAGTGATTGCTTCTACAAAAACTATAAGTACAAACACGTGGCATTTGTTCTATACTGTGAAGTGTGCTAGGACCTGGAACCAAAGGTACATACTACAGTTCGCTAACTTTCTAGCCTCACTACTGCAGTTTATCACGCTGGTGAAAATGCGAGCGTTATGCGAATGCATCGCCTGGAGATTCCTGGACAAACCAAATACTGTTCTTAACGCTGTGGCGTGTACCAAAGTGGCTGGTTTTAGATATACCTACCTATATGGCAAGCTATTACGGCGTGACCCAAGAAAGTGCCATCCAGGAATATGAAGAAAGGATTGGCGAGGACAAAGCTTGCGCCCATATACGGACAGTGTACAGCAACTTCGATCATCCACTACAAGTATGAAAGAAAAGGATTCGCAGCCAGCGTCTCTATTCATTTATCGGTATTTATGGACCGAGGGAAGCCTTGGAGTTCTTCTGCTTCGAAGCTGAAGACCACGCAATGCGACAAATCGAGCTTACAAAGGCCGCAGCCTGCAACGAGCACCACCCTGTTAGCGCTGACAAAATACTGTTCTTCAGGAAACACATGGACCCTCCACCTCCAGCCTAGCGGACAGTATTGAAGAGATTATTAACTTCTACAAGATCTTCTGCACGTTCTACAAAAACTACAAGTACCTACCTACAAACACGTGACATGTGTTCTGTTCTGTACAGTGAAGTGTGCTAGGACATGGAACCAAAGGTACGTACTACAGTTCGCTAACTTCCTAGCCTCACTACTGCAGTCATCACGCTAGTGAACATGCGAGCGTTATGCGAATGCATCGCCTTGACACTCCTGGACAAACCAACGATTGTTCTCAAAGCTGTGGCGTGTACCAAAGTGGCTGGTTTCAGATATACGTACCTATATGGCAAGCTATTTCGGCGTGACCCAAGAAAGCGCTATCCAGGAATATGAAGAAAGGATTGGCGAGGACAAAGCTTGCGCCCATAGACGGGCAGTGTACAGCAACTTCGATCATCCACTACAAGTAAGAAAGGAAAGGATTCGCAGCCAGCGTCTCTATTCATTTGTCGGTATTTATGGACCGAGGGAAGCCTTGGAGTTCTTCTACTACGAAGCTGAAGACCCCGCAATGCGACAAATCGAGCTTACAAAGGCCGCAGCATGCATTGAGCACCACCCTGTTAGCGCCAACAAAATCCTGTTCTTCAGGAATCACATGGACCCTCCAGCTACAAGATCTTCTGCACGTTCTACAAAAACTACAAGACAGTACAAACACGTGACATGTGTTCTGTTCTCACTACTGCAGGTCCTCACGCTAGTGAACATGCGAGCGTTATGCGAATGCAACTCCTTGAGACTCCTGGGTCCTGGACAAGCGAAAGACTGTTCTTAACGCTGTGGCGTGTACCAAAGTGGCTGGTTTCAGTTATACCTATATGGCATGCTATTTCGGCGTAACCCAAGAAGGCGCCATCCAGGAATATGAAGAAAGGGTTGGCGAGGACAAAGCTTGCGCCTATATACCGGCAGTGTACAGCAACTTCTATCATCCACTACAAGTATGAAAGGAAAAGCCAGCGTCTCTATTCATTTGTAGTTATTTATGGACCGAAGCCCGAGGGAAGCCTTGGAGTTCTTTTACTACGAAGCTGAAGACCACGCAATGCGACAAACGGACAAATCGAGCTTGCAAAGGCCGCAGCCTGCATCGAGCACCACCCTGTAAGCGGCGACAAAATCCTGTTCTTCAGGAAACACACGAACACTCCAGCCTAGCGGACAGTCAGCGATAATTCTAAAACATTTTCTGCATGTTCTTAAAAAACTACAGGTACAAAAAAACATGTGTGGTATTCTTTACAGTGAAGTGTGCGAGGAACTTGAACCAAAGTTCAACGCAGCAAGCGAATGGCTGGACTCTTCTACGCGTTCCTTTGTTTTCATGGACTGAGGGAAGCCTGGGAAAAATATCAAGATACCGAGAAGATCGGGAGAAAGATAGCGACAGATGACAGACTTTGCGCGCTTACGCTGAGGTATGTCAAGATTATCAGACCGGCAACATCGGCTATCTTGGAACTCATAATTCATGGGTATAGAAGCGCGCAGCTCTTCAACGAAGGCTACAGTGAGAATAGCAAGGAAGAAAATGAGGAAATACGACTGGAGCAGTGGGGGGGTGACTTTAATTTATTTCAAAGTTACGTACATGAGAATTTGTAGTACCAATACCACTTGCTGACTGTGAAAGAAAACATCGTGAAGAAACCTGAGCGAATGAGGCATTATACACGCAACGCACGCGAAAATTGCAAATCCGCAATGAGCACGCGTGGTTACTATGGAGCTATGCCACGGTCACTCTCACTCCTAAGGAAAACCGCGCAGTGCGAGAGGGACGTATTCTGTAAAAAACGAGACAAGTGCGATATAAATGTACGTGGAGTCCATAAAACAAATAAAAGAGAGATTCGATTTCAATGATCCTGTTATCAAAACAATATCTATACTGGACCCAAGAATGGCACAATCTTTCGAAAGAAAAGACCTAACTGGAGTATTGAACAGATATCCAGTTTTGAAAACAGTTGTTGACGAGCCAGCTCTACACAAAGAATGGCGAGAGCATGCGCTGCTAGATCACGAATCGTTGAAACTAGACTCAATATTAACGGTTACCAGCTACTGGAATATGGTTTTTACGTTACGAAATATGAACGAAATCCTTTTGCTAGTCCTTCCATTTTCAAATGCGTCAGTTGAGCGAGTATTTAGCCAACTTAAACTTATCAAGACTGATAATCGAAACCGACTTAATACAGATGCCATCTCCGCTCTCATGATGACGAAACAAAGCATCAAAGATTCCATTAAATACGAACCGCCAAAATCATAACTCATCAGTAGCAACTGGAAGTTTAAACAATGATTAGGTACTAAAAAATTTAAATTATAATGTTTGAGAAAAGTGTCTTTGGTATGATGTCAAAGGTGTATAATCATGTGCCAGAATCGATTAGGGAAATTGACATTAAATATTTATTTAACAATAAACTAAAACTTCTTCTATTACGTAAGGCCTACTATTCAATAAACGATTTTTTAATAGACAATAATCTTCAATGAGCTGACATTAATCATTATCAAATTAATAAAATTGGTTGCTGAAATAATTATATAATAGACATTGAAAATAATCATAACCATTGTTTAATTCTAAATATAGCATGTTTTTAGATATAAGTTTCAATTTGCACACCACTGATAAAGCGGTTGATTACATTTAACGTTTTAGCTATAAGACCCTTGCTACATGTAATCTGTAATGTTTTCGCAAATAAATATTTTGAACTTGAACTTGAACTTGATACTTACCCATTTGCTTAGCGAATTTCTCAACTCAGAAACCAGCAGTATGGCCCGGTTATAATAGACGTAAAGAAGCTGTATCTTTCTTTATTTATATAAACGACCTCCCGAAAAATATCTCATACCCTATGACATTATTCGCTGATGATAGCACCTTAATATTAGAATGTAATGAATTTGATGACAATGAAACAAAAATTAATGACGCTTTAAAAATAGAATTATTTGGATGAATAGAAATAATTTAAACGTTAATTTAGATAAGACTTACCTAATGAATTATCAAAATGTATCGAAACTAGGCAATATAAACATTGAATATAATGGCACAAAAATTTACGAGGTCCAGGCTACAAAATTTCTAGGCCTGACTATCGATAGACTGGAAACAACAAATAAAAACAGTGAGTGACAAACTCTGTAAGTACGCCTATTTATTATCGAAAATATCAAAAATCCTAAGCGAGGAAAACTGTCTTACAGCATACCACGGGTTTGTTGTGTCAACTTTGCGATACGGGATTGTTTTTTACACTCTACGGACAAAGAAATTGTTTTTAAGGCACAAAAACGGTGTATTAGGGCAATGTGTAAGCTTAAAACAAGAGATAGCTGCAACTCTGCAAGCCTTATTTCAAAAAGCTGAAATTACTGACATTACCATCACTTTATATTTTCGAGATTGCTGTTTTCGTAAAATTAAATCCAAGGTATTTTGTTAATGTCTCCACAGTGCGCTACAAAAGTGTACGCTCGCAACATCGCCATACACTGTGTTTACAAGAATCCAGCACTGCGCTAATGCATAATAGTGTTTTTTGTATGGCGCCATTAAGGCGCTGTACATAGTGAATAGCCCGCGCGCCAAGAAAAATGCACAAAATCGAGTCCTGTATCAAATACACTAAAAAAATCGAAAATTTTCACATATAAAACCCAAGAATTAGGTGAGACCTATCTAAAACAGCCAGTTTCGTGTTGATATTCATAAACGTTTTGAAGATATTTTTGATGAAAAAAAATAGGCGGCGCACTTTTTTTCAAACAAAATATCTTGCAATCTGTTTTGGATATCAACACAAAACTGGCTGTTTTAGATAGCTTTCACCTAATTCTAGGGTTTGATATGTGAACATTTTCGATTTTTTAAATGTATTTGATACAGGAATCGTTTTTGTGCATTTTTTTTGCGCGCGGGCTAATTCACTATGCCCAGCGCCTTAATATATAATAAGGTACCAAATAATATTAAAGACATGCATGTGAATTTATTTAAAGCGAGATTATTTACGCTACTTGTTGACAAATGTTATTATAGCGTAATTGACTTTTTAAACGATACAACAATTTAATTTATTCCTAATATTGACATCTAATTCTAATAATTTTGACATAGATATTGTATTATTTCTCCTTTTGACATAACCCAAAAATGCTGACATTTCGTAATTAAGTAGATTTTGTGTTTAATAATTTTATAATTGCATGTTTGCACATTTTAATATTCATACGCCCATATGGGTAGGACATGGAATGAACTAAAATCTCATTGTAAGACCTTTTTATTATTTGTACCCATGTTCATGAATAAATGATACTTTACTTTACTTTCTTTAAAAATGTATCGTTATTGTTAATATACGTATGAGTGCTTTTTGTCACCCCTTAGTGCACCTAGATTAAATATTAAAAACTACTAATATTTTCTATAAATAAACGTGACCATTGTTTTGTTTTAGCACTGAATGTCTTGAATTATTTGTGTCAAATCCTACCTACACGTTTTTATTTCCAATTTCAGGCGGTCAGCTCTTTCACAAAGAGCCAGAACTATTTTGAGAATGGTAACCAAAAAACCTCAAATGGCCACAAATAATAACCTGGATATAATATCAGCGAAGAAACAGAAGGTTCCTGACCCTCCACATTCTATCAGCTATATCGACAGTATATTTGCCAGGCCTTATTCCACGACCTCTAAAAGGTTTCGTTTCTTTCTGGGCCATTTTTTTTTGTATATTTTGTAATCGATTTAAAGTTTACTATGACCCCCCAATATCAAAGAGAAAAATCCCCGGAACAGTATCTGCTGCCTAAAAGATTTTATTTCAGTGTTATTTTCGTGTACGAACAGTATTTGTTTTTAAGAAAGTTCATTATAGGCGTTCAGATACTGTTTTACACGAGCGAGGTAAATGCTTTTGATTTTAAAACAATATTTTTTACCCAAAAAACAAACATAACATCATTCAAATATAGCGTAAAACTTGCCATTCGAGACATAGACCCTCATTATTTATTTGCGTAAGTTATTGACAGAAGTTTATTTTTTAACTAACGCGCCACCTGTAAGTTCTGGTTTTGGAATGTTTCCCTCCGTTGCGAATTTTATCTGTGGTGTTTCGTTCGTCTTGGCGTGGGGTGCATGTTAGTGTGTGTTGATGAGTCTGTGACTTTGACAGCTGACAGCTCCACTATTCTGGGCACACGGCTCACCGCCGAGTTCGCCATTTTGTCAGTGTGGAGTGTGTGTTGCATTGCAATCAAATCAAAACATTTTATACATGGAACCAGATAAAGATATTGAGGAGTGATTGTTAAAATATGGTTCATAATTTAAATAATAGTCTATCTTTTCTGGTCCTTGTTTAATTTCAGTCTTAGCCTGAGCCCCATACTATTGAGAAACAACACCATTTTGTAACAATGTGTGAGACACAAACTACATACAATTCATATCACATATCGAGTTTCTGAAGCATACGCAGCACTCGCAGTCTCTGAGGCATACGCACGCAGCACCCTACCCAGTAGTTGAGAAGTCAGATAATGTTTTTACCAAGTAGGTATCATCATTGATACGGTTCCCGGGCTTTACTGCGGCAAGTGATAGGGATATTCATTCATGTAATGATTGTAATCATCGTGACCCTTCAAACTAGGGTACTTGCAACGTTCGAATCATTTCGTGTAAGACCAGTAAGTCCCTACGGCTGGCAAACAAAAAGTAACAAACCGTTACTATTATACAGGGTGTCTTTTTGGTTAGTTACACCCGACACAGGGACGATAGTTTGAGTAACGCTTGAAACTAAAAATAAGGACATATATGTAAAAAAAAAATTTTTGATACCCAAATCACCGTGTTTAATTTGTTCTAAAATAACCGCGAAGTGCGGACACCCCGCGCGCGCATTGTAGCAAGCGACTAGCGACTGCTAGCGAGTAGCGCTTTAAATGAATGACGCTCGGAATAAAAATGAATACGACAGCACGTCGACCCTTACACGCTAGCATTCTACTCGGTTAACTTACGGGCGTCTTTACAATATAAGTGTGCACTCTAACGTGCTGTCGTGTGTACGTAATGATCACAAATACATGCATGAGTGAATCAACGAAATACCAAAATACAAGTGTAAGTGTGGACTCGCCGTCTGTGCGTAGGTAAGTACTTACGGTTTATCGTCTCGGCCCAGCTTCCCCACGGCGAATCACGCACGGAAAAGATAGGTAAGTACTAGCGAGTTAGTGTCCAACAAAAAGGGATATCTAGGATTGAGCTCGTGCACCTATCTTCAACTTGTTTAACAATCGCCAAACGTTACTCGCACGCCCCCACTCCCATAAGTTATAAACGACAGTTCTTACATCGAAACGACTTACGGCTATGAAAATAAACGGCTTTTCCTTTATTAAAAAAAGCTAAGACTTGAGCGTAATATACTTCAACTTAGTGCTATTCAACGAAAAAAGAATTCAAAATTTTGCTTATCCTATTTCAACATTGTAGGACTCAGAAATACAACATAAGAAATAAGTATGTATGTCTATCGTAAAGATTCACATAATACAACATAAGAAATAAGTATGTCCTATAACCGGCGTGTGTGGGGACGTATCCAACACGCAGAGGCCCGTTTGACAGCTTTGATCTTATGTAACGTGGTGCACCTGTTGGGTCCCCCAGAGTGCAACAAACACACAAAAATACACTTGAGGGTTCCCAATTCCCATCAGGTGCACCACCTGCATTGACCTATTATTGATGATGATGTCTTCCTAGCCGATACGGCTACGGCGACTGCTGTTGGACTGATGGGCTTCGCTGATGAGCCCTCATGTGGCTAACGAATCCAATTTTAGCAGTGAATGTTTGTCCGCAGGTGCCACATGTGAGTATTCCGTTCACATATGTGTAGTTTATTGCCGCAGGTGGTCGGGCTTTCAGTTGGTCTCTCTTAGCGTCGAGATCCCTTCTTCGTTTGTCCTATTATTAGGTGGCGCTGCTGTCAGTTTGTTAACTAGTAAACAGTTTGACCGATTGGGTTGAAATTGACGGGGGAAAAATAGAGCTGCAACCTTTTATCTTAGTCACCGCGAGTGAAAAGCTAGTGTATAATAAAATCACGAACATAGTGCATGCAGCGTAGTTTCAAAAGTTTCAATTACGTAATAGTACATTACTGCCGCGATCTGTAATGAGTGCGTTTCTGGCGCGCTTTTGATGGCCGACAGAGCGCAGCGTAGCGCAGCTCAAGGCCCTCACAGTGCGGTCAGTATTGCAGCCCTTGATGGACAAGCTGGAATGAAGGCCGAGACCGAAGGTCGAGGCCTTTATAGCGCGGCCAGCAAGGGCTGCAATGATGACCAAACTTGAGGGCCGAGAGCGTAGCTAAGCTAAGCTCGAGGCCATCATAGCGTGGCCAGAAGCGCACTCATTGCAGACCAAGGCTTGTATAGTGCTTTACTCAAATAATGCGAGTAATTTAAATAGAACCAGCTTACCTTAGTCTTAGTTTACTTTTTGTTGATTTTCCATTCCGCAAACTTTTCGTAGATAAACTTGTATTTTTCCTTTGACTTCGGTGGCAATAAGTACCTTTAAATATCTTATTTCGCTTCCTTTTTATGTTCGGCGTTGTTAAACACATTGACTCAGAGAATTCGTTGCTTGAAGAGTTCACTTTTATTTACAACAAAAACAGCACGCACAGAAAAAATCACTTCGAACAACGCGCGAAGCAGCGAAAACAATATGGCCGCGCTTTTTTTTTCTATGCAATTTGTAGACTGCCAGCACCCAAACAGCCAAATTCTAAATAAATACTTTTTGTGCCAGACTTTTGAGTTCTATTTATGAAACAAAACTCGACATTAATGGATTTTCATACAGTTTTTCTGGCCGCAAAACACGACATTAATGAAATTCCATACAACTTTTCTGGCGCCTAATCAAAGTAGCCCGCAAGTCCTCCTTTGCTCAAAGAAGGTTGTCGAATTAATGACCACATTACGAGCTTTTTTGAGTAAAATTTATTTTTTTAAACTTAGATTAATGTTTTACACAGTGGATTATTTGGACTAAGAAAACATAATGCGTTGTTCTGGGATAACAGGGATCTTAACTTCGTGCTACCATCTAAGTATATTTTCACAGTTGATTTCTTAAGATGCGACCAAGTAGTTGTGGGCTTTTTGGATACTTTTCCTGGACGTTTTTGTATATTATTTTTCTTACCCGCCCTAACTGTAGTAGCAGGTTTTGATTTCAAAGGATGTTTTCGGATCTCCCTCCGAAATTCCGAGGCGATTTGAGCTATCACTGAAGCTTCAGAATTTACATTTATACTCGGTCCTGAAAATAGTTAAGTTATGGTTACAATAGTCGGCCGTAATGCAATACGCACTTAGGTCTTTTTACCGGTCAAAAGGTTGACGTTTGTGTAAAAATGACTCCTTCTTAGCAAGTGATAGATGAGTCGAGTGTTACTTTAAGGGCGTCGCGTTCAAATGACTTTGCCCCATCAAAATGATACTAGTAACACATTTCCGAGCCTGAAAGATGAAATTTTTCTTTGAAAAATCAATTGCCCCAAAATTTAAAAATCTTTATGTTTGTTCCTGTACTTAGTTAAAGCAGTCAAAAACAATGATACCGAGAAGTCATCATCTGTTACAATCGGGAAGGGAAGTAACCACTGGATTGAGCTACATAGCCTTCACATATTTACTCTCGACAGAAGGCCACAACATACATATCGAGATTGGTAAGAGAAGCGATTGAAATTAACAAACAAGTACAAAAATTTTAATCGCGAAGATGGGTTTCAACTGTCAAACAAAGTGGAACCCAGTGGTTAATATTTGCGTTTCGCAAAATAAGCGACGTGTGACTTCTGTGTCTACCACATCAGACACCGTTAGCATCGTAAGTCGGGCCGAGCCAACTAACAACTTGGAACGCAGCCGTCGAAAAAGAAAGAGGGTTTGACATTCGAAAAACCAACTACAGTCTACCCGTGACCATGGTGCCTTCAACGGTGCCGAAATATCGGGAACTCCAAACAAAATAAATCGTGGTAAGAATCCCGTTTGTATTTTTGCCTATTTTTTAGTCTCCCACCCTCCACTAATTTTTGGCTTTTAGCTATTTTTTTTTCTATGTGCGTGTATGAGGCACTTATTTTATTTTAGTAAGAAGAGAATATTTTTGTGTGTGTGAATGTGTGTTTTTGTATTGGCGATGTAATGAGGCATACTTAGATGAGCATAGGTATTTTCATTTATTATTAATTAATTATGAACAGATTAAAAATATATATACATACCGAAATCAATATCATTGATAGGCAGGTTCCGACGAAAGGATACTGAAAATAATATTGAATTGGTGAAACGAGATTCAGGAATCGCTGCCAAGCAAGAACAAGCCAATCAAGTCAGCCGATGCTTAGTAGGTACAGGGTTCCTGTCGCTAGAAACTCGTACTTTCACATGATTTTTATAACAGAATGTGTAGTATATTCATTCTAGATTTCAATGTATGGGCAAGACGGCAAAATTTATAATTTAAATTTATTGCTGCTATGTTATACCTATATACGAGTACATTATTATAATACACAACTCTCCCACCCCCCCTGCACGCCGCTTAACCCCTCCCCCCCTTAAAAAGTGTCCAATTTTACAGATTTTCTAAATTTTCAGGAAAACTATACAAGCTAGGACAAAATGGTCAAAGGCTTAATTATTTGTCAATAAATTATCAACAAATAAATACGAACATTCATTTTGATACGATTTATAGTTTCCAAGCTATGGTGCATCAAAGATTAGAAAAATGTGCGCATGGCAGAAATAAAACATTTAATACACAAGAAACCATAAATATTTATTCTTTTTACAAGAAATCCTGTCCGAAGATTTTCTTGCGTGGTGTCATTGTAATAAGCAACTCTTTACAAGTATATAAGCCAAATTTCAGCGCCCGAGTTTAATTAATTAATAAGTTATCGTCCTGAAAATAAGTAAATTCGGAAGTTAAAAGGTGGGAGCCATTTATTTATGCCCTTCCAAAACATTGATTATTTAGTGGCATGGACTTTTAAAATAAGGGAGAGAGTTGATTGAAGATGTCCCCCGCCCGAGACACCTTTTTGACTCCACCATATCGAATACATCGAAAAAATCGACAAAGTTGTATTGGAAGACGCCCGGTTGAAAAACAAACCTCTATCTGCATTAATTGGAGTATCAGAAACCATAATTTTGAGGATACTTAATGAACATCTTGGTATAAAAAAGTCACTGTAACATTGGTGCCGAGAATGCTCACGCCCCACTTCAACACTTTTTGGAGGTCTATGGTGGAGAACCAAAAAGCGTTTTGGCACTAATGGTGACTGAAACTACGGAAAGTGAAAATTTGGTTCATCATTACGAATCCGAGTCCAAACAAGAGTCGATACGCTGGCATAAAAAGGGTACAAGTTTAAGGTGTCAAAATCAACTGGCAAGATGATGGCGACGATTATTCGGGTCACTGAAGAAATTTTTTTAATAGACTACAAATAAAAGGTGTCAATATAACCGGAGAATATTACGTTTTACTATTGGAAAAAATAAAGGAAGCCATCAAAGAAACTAGAAGAGAAAAATGGTCTCGGGGTGTTGTTTTTTTGCAAGACAATTAGCCCGTTTACAAGTGTTACATTGCGATGGCTGCCTTACACAGATGTGGGTTTGAGACACTAGTTTATTCTCTCTACAGCCTAGACCTGACCCCCAGCTATTTTTATTTGTTTCCCTTCGAGGAAGAAAATTTTCCGACGGTAGAAAAAATAAGTCAAAGATGCCATTTTGACCCATTTTCAGGGCAAGGAAGATTTTTTTTTTCTGCGTATCGAAAAGCTTATTCTTAGATTTAAAAAGTTATTGAGCTTCAGAAGGACTATGTTGAAAAGGAAAAATAAATTATTTTTTTTATCCCACTTACAACCGTGAACTGCGAACTTAATTCCGCGAACTTTTGGACCTCTCGTATATTCTCGCCTTGTATGGAGCTAAGCAAACCGAAAAAAGTATAAACGAGTTACGAATTTACGATACGTCTACTTCAACCAATACGTTGGCCACAAACAAAGTCACCAGCTCCACAGTTGATACTGATAGTAGGTATCATGCAGCTGCAAAAAAGCCTGCGGAAAAAGATGTCGATGTGTCTGGATTGCGTTGTTCCATCATGTGCAACTATTGCCAAGATAATGATGACGATACCACATAAACGCATTTCTTGTAAAGATAATAAATATTTATTGTTTCTTGTGTATGAAATGTTTTATTTCTGCTAAGCGCACATTTTTGTAATCTTTGATGCACCATAGCTTGGAAACTATAAATCGTATCAAAATGAATGTTGGTACTTATTTGTTGGTAATTTATTGATAAATAATTCAGTCTTTGACCATTTTGTCCTAGCTTGTATAGTTTTCCTGAAAATTGAGAAAATTTGTAAAACGGGACACTTTTCAAGGGGGGGAGGGGTTAAGTGGCTTGCGGAGGGGGTGGGAGAGTTGTGTATTTTAATGTACTCGTATAATAACATAGCAGCAATAAATTGAAATTATAAATTTTGCCGCAAAAAAATCTACAATGCATATACTAGTGTTAGATCTTTATTATTACGAGTACCACCAAAAATTACAAGACATTATTTGTGGGATTGGAAAAAAGGAACGGAATGATAGTTAGTGGAAAGAACAATGAAATGTGAAAATGAGATTGGGGGAAAAACTAACAAATTAGTTTCAAGTAGAGGGCGCTCAAAGTTTTTTGCTTTAAGTACCTAATATTGTTGTTATTTAGTCCAGTGTCACCAACTACGCCGTAATTTGCATAGATATACCACCTACCGTAGATATGGTTTTACGGTGCCACATTCTAATTTTCACAATGACATTCCAATACAAATGGACAACTCATAGGCGCTCGAAAAAGGTAACTGCAACATTGTGCTTAAATTCAGTGTAAGCACAATATTTTTATTAGACGTTTGATGACTACGCAGCTGACAACATGCCAAAATGTGGTACAAAAAAGTGCCGAAATAACAACTTGACGATGCGAAATAAAGATGGTGTGACCTACAATCGGTTAATTAATATTATTTACATATGATAACAGGAGAAAAGGTACAAATATTAAGAGGAAACTATTAAATTTTCAATAAAAACCATTGATTGTAAACAAATGTTCCTGTTTCTTTCTCTCCCGCGGGTCAGAAAGAGATAGACAAAATGATGCTTCAAGAATATAGTCAGAAAAGAAAACAATGGAGACTCCTTTTGTAAAGTTAAAATTCTAAGGACAAAAGTTTTTCGCAAAGTTCTGGTCTATCATTAGTCAGTTGAAAAGGGGCAGGCATTTTCACTAACATGACAGTTCGACCTGCCAGTTTACTGAGTAAGATGATGGGCTTTAGTTAAAATAATATAACTATCAGGGGTCTGTAACACAATTGTTGCGTGTCGATGGCATCCCACAAAAAGATCGACACAGCATGAATAAATCGTAATTGATGCTGTCAATTGGGGGCCCTTTTAGGCACCGTTGCGTTACAGACGCAGGCCCCAGGCCCCGCCACACTGATACACAAATACTTCAACCTCTTCATTCGGCAGAAGACCAAAGTCGAAGATATCTGGCTAGGCGGGAGTACCAACGGTGGACTAGGGCGTCACGGAATGGTGGCCTAGAATGGGTCGAGGGTCGGTTTGTAGACCGAAAGCTCGATGACATTGTCAAAACAGCGGGAGGACAATGGACGAGATTGGCATTAGACCGAGGGGGTTGGCGTTAAAAGGAAGAGGCCTATGCCCAGCAGTGGCCTTTATTTATGGGCTGGATAAATAAGTAGATTTGTATCACCTGGTTTTTTAAACTTCGCTGTTATTATTTTGCTAGAAGCTATCGAGCTATTCGAAAAGTCGTAGAACAACATTTGTTGGAAATCACATTTAGGGGTTGACATGTTTCAGGAAAAAAGCTATTTACAAATTATACTTACCTGCCTATTTTTCATAGTTTTGAATATAAACTGTTTAAAATAATATCCGCAACATGGAACAGTTTTTTTTTTCCCCATACTTAACAAAAAACTAAAATAGGCTATTGCTACTCCACTGCTATCTTTATTCCAATAAACTTCAAAAATCAACTTACGTAGCTTCAAACTGCGTGATTGATTTACATTTCCGCTTAGTGACACAATAAATTTTGAGGGCTTGAAGTGTCAGCAGCAATGTAGAAACAAAAAGTCAGTCGAAGCATAATAGGGTGAAATTAGCGTGTGCCATGTTTCGACTTGGTTATTGTACGGAACAGTTTGTCCATTTGTATTGGAATGTCATTGAATTTTCAGCGAAAATATCTTGCAGTCTGTTTATGGATGGATATCAACATGAAACTGGCTGTGTTAGATCGCATGTCATCTAATTCTAGCTAGTGTTTGAATTGTGAACTTTTTCGATTTTCGTAGTGTATTTGATACAGGAATCGATTTTGTACATTTTTCTTTGCGCGCGGGCTATTCACTATGCACGGCGCCTTAACGAACCCCCGGATGTTTTTTGGCATTTAGCAGATGTAAACGAAAGAATATTCACCGCCATTTCATAATAATTATGGCGCGTTTTATGTTGGGAATGCTATCCTTGCCATATTCAAACAATTTCAAACGCGGACAATATAAAAAAATAAAAATAAACTAAAGTATTGAGCTGTCAGTTCAGACGCTTCACGCGATTAGTTAAATTCACTGAATTTTGCAACCGATTACTATCGAACCAATGTTTATAATATGTTAGGAATTGTATTTTAACACCAGTTGAAAACAATTCGTAGATATTTTTCCCGAATAAAATGTATGTGGAGAGCTTTTCGCGATTTCTGCAATTTCTAGTACTCAAACCTCAGTTGGCTCCTTTAAGGCCCGGTTTCTGAATTGAGAAATTCGCTAAGCAAATGGGTAAGTATCGTCCTGTCTCTGCAGATTTTTTGCTTAGCAAAATTCTCAATTCAATAACCGGGCCTATATCTTTTGTATAGGATGGATTGGCATTAAAAATATATATATTTTTGCTTGCTCTTTTTTTTCAAAATCTATATCAAAAAGTTATGGACGGTCTCCTAGGAACGTTTTTCTGTAACTATAACGGTTAAGGTACCTGCCCTTACTGCCCCGTCTCAAAAATTCACCTTGTAGGGGAAGGTTGCGATGTTTGGACCACTTAACTTTATGACCTCTTGTAATCCATACTTTACGAGTTGAAATCAAACCACTGTCTAGTTTATATAACTCATCAACTTAATTAACATCAGCCTTAGTCACGAGCGCCTTGAAGTAACAGTTTAGGAAATAAACTAAAAAATAAAATTATTTGGTAGGCGCCTTCTTTGAACCACCGTTGCCTTGAATGGACTTAGATCATTATGTGCAGTGGTCCAAACATAGCAACCAATAAATAAATATGAAAATTTTCTAAAATACGAACAAAAAATCTACAAAGTACCGAAGAAATATAAAACAAACCAATAATTATTCCGACGTAAAGTACTGGACAATTTAATAAACGTGAATTCGTTTACAGCACAAATAAGTTGCTATGATTGGACCGCTCCAATGATAGAACAGGTATGTGGTCCATTGATAGAAACTAGATATCAATTCAAAACATATACTCGTACAATGAAAAAAAGCAGAAGTCTTTTAGTCAAAAGTTACAATCACCTATAGAATCTCAAACCTATTCCTAACTTTATTTGATAACGATATTATTCAATATATTTATATTATCCTTACATCAGTTTTTAGTTGCAGGAGGTTTAATATGCTGAGGGTCGTGACTCGTGAACACACTTTCATGCATGAGTCATCGCCGAGTGCCACGGTGGGACTGAGGTTGCATCTGGGTGCAATTAGGGGGGTGAGGATTAGGCCTTGAAACCATACGGGCACTTTTTAGTGTGACAAGTTTAGGAAATAATTGAGTGGTCCAATGAAAGCGCTGGTCCAATGATCGCAACCTTCCCCTATATTATAATAATAGTCTAGGTTATTTAATGCATTATTTCAGCCAGACTTAGTTTTCATGATCCCTTCAGACAAGGAACTGAGGGATCTAGTTAAACAGTCATAAATAGAGTTTCTCTTCGAGAGTTCTCGAACCGAGAATTCCCGGGAAATTTTGCCTTACTCGAGACGAGAAAAAAGTGATCGAGAAATCGAGAAATCGAGAAATTCTGTCAAAAATTTTAAAAACTTAATAACGCGCTTGCGCTCGCGCGCGGCTGTGTTTATGTTGCTTCGTCCGTTTTATTTCAATTCTTATATGGTTATTTGTGGTATTGAACAAAATAAATGATCGTTTGAGTTTCAGTTTAAATAAAAGCAGCGTGTCAAAGAGCCAAGTTCAAGAACGACTTTAGTTTTTAGTTTTCATATGTTAGTCATGTTATGTAGTTAGTTTACTAGCCGTTAAAACTACCCAAGTAAATGTTGAGTTTCAATAGGTCATAAGTTATTTGTTTTGTGTAAATAATTCTACTATTTAAATTTAAATGTCATATTTTTAAATAGCAAACATTGTTGTAGCAGTAAAAAAACAATTGATGGTGTTTTAAAATGATGTTATACGTTATTATAAATAAATTTAAGGATTGTCTACAGAACTTGGCGGCACCCATTTAGATCTCAATTCTTTTGTCGGTGAACTTGTCAACCACATACAGGGTGGCCCAAACATAGACGTCAAGCGAGAAAATCTAGATAGCTGACACCGAGGGCTACCCGAATCACCCCCATGTGTGTTCAGCCATTTTTTGTCGTTTAGAAGTTATGGGGCTTTTAAGGTTTTTTTGAAAAAAATTACCTAGCATTGGATTTTATTTTCTAACTGTTTTTTCTTTCGACTATTCACAGATATTTTTTATTCTTTAGGGTCTCAGATAATTTATCTATTACCAGAAAAATAATAATTAGCTATAGACTTCTAGAAGTTATCGAAATTTCGATCCAAAGTCCAAAAATATTGTTTTCGAGAAATCATTACTGGAATAGTTTGTATGGAGAAAAAATTAAGTAGAGGTCTGAAGGATTTTCTTTTAATTTCAAAAACTTTCCCAAAGCCTTAGTGCTGTTTGTGACATTGTTTTTAGAAGATATTTTATTTGTTTTTTCCAAAGAAAAAGACTATTTAGTCCTAATTGTTTGTAATAATGATAAAAAGATCTCGCTAGAGTTTATTTCGCTTAATTAAAGTTTTCCAAAGTTAAAGTCACATGAAACTAAAAATGAACGTTGTTGATTGATAAATGTTGTTGAATATTGCATAAAAGGCGTAGTTTTATTGTTAAGTACACTGTGCTTTGTTTCGCTAACTTCATACGAGTTGGGCTGTACGAAGCGTAGTAGCGCTTCTTCTTTCTCTTCCTAACTCGCTTGAATGACGAGAAGCGGTCGTGCTGCGGTTCAGGAACGTTGTGATCACTCTGTAGCCATCTGTGTTGATCTGCATTAGTCCCAGGCGGAGTCGTCGCAAGCTTGCTTCCATCGGTTGACGCGTTAGATTTCAATGACCCGTGCTCATGATTTGCGTTAGGATAAAAGTTGGACATTCTACAGTAGATGTCTTTCCTTGGGAGGCCAACATGCCATCTCCCTTCCATCAATGTAGCCGTCTGTTGTAGCTGCTGTGCAGCAGCTGGCAGGTTCTCAGCATTTTGTCCAGGGTTCCTCGAAACGCCCGTGGACTCGTGAAGTCGTGAGTGTATAGATATTTAGTCCGGGATCCCGGTTTTTCGGTATTACCGAAAACCGGTATCCATGCTCTACTCGTGAGTATACGAGTGGCGAATATCTTCTTGGATCTCGCGCGGTGGATGGTCATCCTCGATCACGAATTTTTCTTCGCAGGTGACGTGCAGACTTGAGTATTGGGCGCGCGTGGCGGTAGATCGCGGCGACACGGGCACACAGCCGTGAATACACCAACCCAGTGGGGTGCGGGTGGCGTAAGGCTCTTGTGGTTTGCCTTTGACTATACGTATAGGCAACATTAGGTCGTAATTGTCTTGCCCTATTAATATTTCGGGCCGAGTTTGTCCATCACCCAAGTGTTCCTTTATTTCACTTGTAATATGTCCGTAGCTCGCGATGTTTATCGGAGATGCACTTCGGGCAGGTAGGTTGAGCTCTTTTAAACTACGCGCTTTGATTGACCATGTTGTGCCGTCTTTGTTTGAGATGTCAAAGTTCACTACCTCACTTTCGCATACAAGATCGGTATTTTCCCATGCACCGCATACACGCATAGATTCTTGCCTTCCGCTTAACCCCACACGCGAGGCGAGCGCTGTGCTTATCAATGTTACGGTAGATCCGTCATCTAACATCGCAGTTGTACGCACTTCACCCTTAGGTCCGTGGATCGTGACCGGGACAACTTTTAGCAGTACGCTTACACTGTTGTCTGCATTCAGCGTTACTGTTTCTATTTGCGGCTCGGTTGCTTGCACTTCGGTGATATTCACGCTGTTGTTTCGTGGTTGGTGCGAGCGGATGGTCATCGGATAATGCAAAAGTCGATGATGAGCTTGGCCGCAGTTTTCGATGTCACAGGCAGGAGCTGGGCACGTTTCCTTGTCATGTCGTGAAAGTAGGCATTTATAGCATAAACCATTACGCTTTGCGTGGTTCCAACGATCTCTGCGTAGTGCTCTCTTGAACATTCGGCAATCTGTCACCGTGTGTTTTGACTTGTGACAAAAGTTACAGTTGTCGTTGATTGTCATCTCATTTTGTACAAGAACTGCTTGGCAACGATTTTGGCTATAGTTCCTTCTTTGAATGTCGATATTTATGGTCGCAGCGGTTTTCGATATTTTGACAGCTTCTTGGGTCAAAAATTCTGCCAAGATGACGAGCTTTGGCTTCTCGCTATTGTTGATGAGCGGATAACTGTAGTCGGCCCACTTAGATATAAGTACTGTAGGGAGCTTGGAGAGTATGATCGTCAGTAGGCCCGACCCTATCAAGTACTCGTCTTGGCCCAGGGCTCGAACTGCTGCTACGTAATTCATGACTTTTACGGAGAACGAAACGATGTCCTTGTTGTACTCTTGCGCCATAGGGTGTAGTCTCTTTAGCTCGAGCACGATTCTTGACACGATGACCTCTGGATTGCCAAATTGTAATTGTAGCGTGTCCATCACGGTTTCTGGGTCCGCAGCGCATATCAGCAAGGCTGCAACGGCATCCTTTGCCGGTCCGTGAAGGCATCTTCTTAACCTCCATAGGTTTTCTTTTGCAGAGAAGTGACAAACCTCTGTCGACTCTTCATAAGCTTGTTTGAAGCTTAGCCACTCCATCGGGTCCCCGTTGTAACTGGGGAGCTCTTTAGGCGTAGCGAGACGGCTAAGCATCTTAGAGCTGCCAGTAGCGTTGTTTGCGGCTAGGTCTTTTAGCGCGCTAGCCAAGAGCTGGATCGTGTCGGTGCCGGTGGCGAGGGCGGCGGGGGCTGCCGTCACTGGCGCGGCGGTTGTTGCGCACAGATTGCCCATGGTGTCAGTCTCGGGGGCGACCTGCGGCGGGGTCGGTTCTAGCTCCTGTTGGCTCTGTTCTAGCCACCTTTCAACATTACTCGTTATGGTGCTCTTCTCTTCGTGTGGACTGTACGACTTGTCGCTTATGTCTTCCAGGTCTGCCTCCAACTGTTTCTCTATCAGATCTATTTTAATTTGGGCAATTCTCTTGGCGGCTTCTAACTTCATGTGCTTCCTCCTTGCCCTTGTTGAAGAAGATGTTTTTGTCGTGGACGCGGGTGGCAACGTCGGATCTTCGTCCGCTTTCGTGCTGCCTTCACAACCAAACGTGCGTCCTATTTCATCATTGCTCTTCTTGTGGTTTTCCTCCAAGGGCACGGCAGTCCTGAGGGTCACGCTTGACGACCCTTCGTGATCGTCTTGCTGCATCCTCTCTAATTCATTTCGTGCGACACTCCGCGTTTGAACCATCGTCGCTTTGCTTCCGAGAAGGACCACTGCACAGTGGTCGATTTGTACGATTTAGGCGGCCAAAAGTCCATTTCTCAAAGTTAACTTATAACAAAACTAATTGATTCCCGGAAAAATAGACACCCCGACTGCCCAAACCCCACCCCTCCCCAGTTCCTAGAACTGCGTGCGCGCCCCCACAGGTAGTCGGAACTTGATCGTCGCGCAAGCTGTACGCGTTCGTTCTCGACACTCTTAGCGCAACCGATATTCTAAAGTGAATATTTCATTGGATATTATTCAGTTACAAGTGAAAGTGATGGAAGTCGAAAATTCAGGTAAGCTCCTTCAAATATAATTTAAATTAAGATAAGGAATATCAATATTTAGTGCAGTTACAACGTATCAAAGATCGCCCTTTTTCATAGAAAATATTATCATTTTTTTATTTTCAATAGTAAAAATGTTGTACTTCCGAGACCGTCCGAGTTAAATTCCTTATGGTTTCTAATAGTATAGCTCTTTGAGCAGATAACCACAAAAAAAATAGCCACCACCTTTGACCACTTCGCGAGAAAAATAATAATTCATTAACTTAGGCAGAAAGTGAGAAAAATTCCTTTTTTGTTTCTTTTGCGTTAAAATTCCTTTTCGTTGTTCTAGGTTCATCAAGTTACTCGGGCATGGAGGTAGTAACTCGCAGATATCTTTTTGATAAGATGATTGAGGAAAACTCTCCATCAATAAACGACAAATTGGAATACTTACAAAATTATTTGTTAGTGTCTTACGGGGACTCCGACGAAGACAAAAAGTATATAAATCATAAATTTTCATATTTTAAAACAGAAATAAAAAAGAGATGGTCCAAAGCACGCAACACGCTAGAAAAATTTCTTATAAGCAATGATGCATGGTTAGCAGGAACGTTCGAGATGCCCATAAAAACGCATAATAAGTCAGGACGACCTAGCAAAACATTCAGTGAATGTAGTGAAAGAACTAAAAGGAGGAAAACAGAAGAAGTTCGCTCCTCTGTAGGCAAAGAAGTGATAGTTCACGCAGCGCAAGTCCTAAAAGATATTACAAATTCGCCTGCAGCCGCAAACGAATGTAAAAAAAGACATTCCAAATCAAAGGCACAAGATCCTCTTACGCCTCGGGAGGCACTGCGAATGTGCGTGGACGCTGATTTGACACGAAGTCAATATGAAATTGTGCGAGCAACCAACAGAAGCTTTTACCCGTGCTACGAATTAGTGTTGAAGGCTAAACAGGAATGTTACCCACCCAAAGAGACGCTACGAGTGACCGCTTCCTGTGCTGAAAGTGATCTACAATCTTTGTTAGATCACACCGTCACGCGATTATCAATTTTCCTCGAAGAAGTACTAATGACTCTTACAGAAACTATTGCAAAAAATTGCCGCCCGATACGATTCAGATTTATAAAAGAGTCTACAGACATTACAAAAGATGAAATAAATTACGTTCGGGACAGTGTGAAGTCCCTAAAAGCCACGGAATTGGAACTGAATGGGCAAAAATTCTCGGTTAGCCACAGTCTTAAAATGACCATGGTGGACGGCAAAGTTTGCAATGCGGCGACTGACACCAAATCAACGAGTAGATGCTACATATGCGGAGCCACTTCAAAAAACTTTAATGACTTAAGTAAAAAAAACGAAATTCACCCAGAATCGCTTGAATTTGGCCTATCAACTTTACATGCCAGAATTCGATTATTCGAGAGTATTTTACATTTAGCTTATAAATTGCCCGTTGGGAAATACCGTGAAAAAAGAACCAAAGCAGAAAAGATGCTAGAACAACAAAAAAAAAAAGAGATTCAGCAAAGATTCAGAGAAGAAGTAGGTATCTTGGTAGATATGCCAAAATGTAATTTTGGTAACACAAATGACGGCAATACTAGTAGAAGATTTTTTGAAAACCCACATCTGGCTGCTGAAATAACGGGAATAGACTTTAATTTTATTTATAGAATTAAAGTTATTTTGGAAGCCATATCAAGCGGTCACAAAATAGATGTCCCGAAATTTGATGAATACGCCATGGAGACAGCAAAACTGTATGTAGAGTTATATGGTTGGCATTCTATGACTCCTACCATGCATAAAATTTTGGTACATGGTGGAAAAGTTATAGAAAATTCTCTAGTGCCTATTGGTCAACTTTCGGAGGAAGCTGCAGAAGCTCGTAATAAGCACTTTCGCTCATACCGTCTAAACTTTGCTCGAAAGTTTTCACGCGAAGACTGTAACCTTGATATTTATCACAGGTTACTCTTGACATCAGATCCACTCATCAGTTCAATGAGAAAAAAAAAGAAGATCCGATCAAAACCATTTTTGCAGGAAACTTTGGAGCTTTTGCTTCCTGCAGAGCCAAATACAAAAGGCACTTGTGATAAATGCATGGAAAGTGACGGTGAGGAAGAATTGTCTTTTAAAGAGTAACATAACAATTTGTATGTTAAACTTTCATAAAATATTGTCTTATTGTTTATGATTCGGTACCTAACATTGTAAGTAACATTTAGTATAATAATGTGGTAATAACTGTTGACCATTTAATTTTAGTGTATACTGTATTTTTTTGTCATCCATATTTTATTTTCAATTTAAATAGGCATGCAGACTGTAGAGAATAAACATTTTTTTTTATGTACGGCCGTCTTTTACTTAACAAATTGTGATAATTCTTAACCCAAATATCAAAAACTACTAAGCCGATTTCGATAATTCAAATGAACTCAAAATATATATTTTACACCAAAGGGAGATTTAAAGAAAATTTAAAAACATTGGCGCTATTTACAAAAATATTTTCACAGAAATGTTTTTTTGTATAGAAAAATACGCTTTCAATGAAACGAATAGGGATAAACATATATATTCACTCTAAAATACCAGATTAGCATTTGTTGTCGTATTTATTACTGAAATAAAGCATAAAATAGTTTTGGCCGCCTAAATCGTACAAATCGACCACTGTGCACTGTTCCCGGTGGCGGCAGAATTTTTCGAATTAAAGAAAAAGAGAGAAAATTTTTCAGTTGCGTGTATTGTCAAGAGAACTGTCTAACACAAACATGAATGTTTCCTTTTTTCTGGACCATAGATATTACCACGCTGCGTCGCCAACACTGTTCAATAACATGTAGGTATTAAGATTTTTACTACACACACGCTGAAATGTTTGTGGTGTTAAAACCGATAGCATTTTGATACACTACAGGACACTACTAGTGATTCTTAATAAATATCTTTTTCATTCCAAAATGCGCAAAAAAAATAAATTCATACGAATGGTGTCGATTGGCGATAGACATTTCAGAATCACCAGTGTAACAAAATGCCTTCGGCTTTAAAAGCACTAAAATTTCAGCGTACCCTAGATAAACGCACAAAGCACTTATGGAGCAATAAAGATAAAATCAGCAACTTCCTCACGTACATGTAGACGTACGAGATTCTTTTGTAGTCGCACAAGTGGATTCTTCTACAATTTGTGTGGTAGTAGGAGTACTGGTACTACGAAGAATTGCATTCTCTTTAGCAACTTTAATGTATGCTGTGGATAAAATAGGAAACTGTCAGCAGCGCTACTATGCTAGAAATATTTCTAAAGAGGCTGGTTTTTTAAGTCCGTGCGTGGCCTGCTTATTCTAACTAATGTGTCTAACTAAAGGATAACTCCGAAATATGATGCAAGTTGATGGGCATTTAGCACATAAAGAAGCATTGTTGTAAAAACCCGGATAGGGATAACAACCTGTTTTAAACTGATCTCAGACTTGCCTAATTTCAGGATCTCGACTAAAGCCAAAGCTTGATTTAGTTCAACATTTTCAGAAGAATCACTGTTATATTCATTAATAACACCAGACAAATCAAAACAGAGAGAAAAAACAATATGCGTCATTAAATACGGCACCAAGACAGGATAACATATAACATTTCTCATTATTCTGATTCTAGCAAGAAAACAAAACTGATTTTATTGCAAACAATAAAAGTTTTATTTACGTAGCAACTTTATGAATTTTTACTTTTATGTCGTATAATCGGTGTTGCCAACTTTTTGTTTTTCGTGAAAATAAAATAAACGCAACCCGCCAAAGATCAAGAATTCCACAAAAAAAAATGTTCCATGAAAAATTGCCTCTGAACTTTTTTTTTGTAAAGATATTAAATACTGATTGATAATAATGCGCGAGGCAATACGGAACCCAAAGTTTTTTGTTCGAAAGTCCGTTATTGGCTTAATCTTATCTTTTTAGACAATATTGAGAAACTAATTTTAATATTTTTTATTTTGGTTCTAGCTCATCTTCAGGCCCAAAGTAAAAGCGGTCCCGCCGACGCAGGCCTAAGAAATTATTAAGCATGCTAGACATTCTAGCCATATGATGGACAACTTAATGCACCTGGGGTAATTCACCTGGGTGCATTAAGTCTACTAAAAAGTAGACTTTATTCACCTCGGGCTAAAGAACCTGGGTGAATAAAGTCGACTCAATTTTGTTAATATTTTTGGTATACTTTATTCACCTAAAAATAAATCATCATATGAAATTATTAATACAGCTTAAAAAAATAAATAAAACAAAACATATGAGGTATTTAATACATTTATATTTATATAAATTGCGTAAAAAAAATTAAGTACGTGATAGGTAAATAAACAGATACCTTTTTTATAATTTTTTTTTTCTATATTTTTAAAATATATTTAAAAAAAACTGATCTTTTATTCCGTAGAATTCTGACAGCTATCATTTTTGACATGTCAGAGATTATATAAACCTTTTTGGCCGGCCGTTTTTGATTGATATGGATTCTGTTAATAAGTGTAATTTACAACTGTTATGCTTCCCAATAAATAAAATAAATAAATAAATAAACATGACAATCGAGAATCTCGAATCCAAGATGTCACAAAAACAAGACCGAGACAATATTTTCGCTCGCCTTTCAAGATCGAGACAAAGCAAAAGTCTTGATGTGTTCAAGACAGTCTCGATAATCGATATCGAAATTAAATTACATTTCGATATCGATTATCGACCTATAAATTATCTGTACTTGTCAAACTACCAGAGAAAGTTACCTTCATCGGCACTTTTTGCAATTATTTCAATCTCTATAGAGCAAAAATTGAGCAATCGCACTTCTAAACTACCAAAACTTCCAAAATTTATTTATAAGCAGGTACTTCAAAAAGTGTCGATTTTAGCGAAATTGCGCCTTAAGTCGTAGCCACACCGACGTTGAACGTCGCGCTTAACGGCTTTCCCTTCCCGGTAGTGTCCCCGGCAATTCCGGCAAAGCCCCTGCATAAACGAGAGGCGATGGACTTGAACTTTTGTTGGGTGGAGGTAGTGGTTCAATTAATACTAGACTTCTCACGCGCTGTTTTCTTCTTGCCAAAATGGTCCAATATTGTTATAGGGTGACTGTAACTCTGCTACTACCATTAGCTCGTTTTCTGGATTCTGCAAAGGAATATAAAGCGTCACTCGATAACTGACACTTTAGATACTTTTTATCCGATTGTAAAAGTTATGCTACACGAGGCCTCTTTAAGGCTTTGTGCAAGACTAGTAGCTACTTTTTAATAATTAAATCCACGTTTGATGTCAGCACTGGGCAGCTAGACGGGGAGGTAGAAATTTCTACAAATAAGATCATGGCTATTTGTTATCTGACTGTACAAAACAGCTTTTTTTTGTTAGGGTCCATATTGTCACAAAAAAAATGAAACGGACAAAGTGCCCGAATATTGTATTTTGAAATTTGAATTTGAATTTGAACGAAGGGCGTATTCAGCCTTTATATTTTTTGAGAAAATCAGTAATGATAAAACCGTAACGTAATAATTAAAACAACCGGTTTATTTTGTCTAGGGCGTTTCAGTTATACAGGATGTTGAAAGAGCGCCGACAGACCCGAAAGGCACGCATAATAGACACCAAAACAAAGTAATTTTTTTTGATTAATTATTGCTGGATTTTGGTTTTTAAGGTTATAATTTTGGAAAATATTTTATGACGCAATGGATGTGTTACGCAGAAAAGTCATATTGCGCAAGCGTTGTTGGCATAAACCTATGCTACTTAAGTTAGAGGTGCCGATGTCTTTTTCCCGTTGTATGTGAAAAGTCGCGGATGTTTTAAAAGCGGATAGATAACTTACCCGAGCTAAACTCCGAGGTATAATTCCGTTTTTTCTAATTGTGATCAGCGAGATTGCTTTCTGTCGCTTCTCGAAGGGCTCGAATATGTCCTGTCAATATTTCAAAATATTTAGCTAAATAAACAGAATCGCCGCCATCATGACGTTTTTTTTTGCTCAGAGAATTACGCCAATCTAACAAAAAGGGGTATTAACACAATTTTTAACGGATTAACACTCGTTTTATTAACTTTTTACATTTTCCAACGTTTCGAGACCTTTGCAGGGCTCGTGGTCGGTCGCGGTAGACTGAAGTGACAGCTGTATTGTAGATATGTCATTTGTTAATTGAAACTACCCTCGGTTATGTAAGGGTTATCCTAGCATGTAGCCGTCTGTACGTGGACAAACATATTGATTTCACAAAAAAAGTTGTGGATCCATTAATTATAGAAAATTTGCTCTAGTTTAATTTTGTAGAATGTTTTTATCGCAAAATGAGTCGGAAAGGTGATAATTTCCAAAACAACTGCTTTTAGACGCCATTTTTCCAAGATGGCGGCGCGAGTGGCAATGATACGTACGAGGTAGCAAAGTTGAAATTCGGAAAGATATCGAAATCTATAAAACTGCAAAATTTCGAAACGAAACATTAGAGGTTGTTTGTTCGAACCAAATGATGGTATCATAATAGTTTTTGTGGTTTATTAGTGGTGGTGGTAGGCACTGAAACCTCGCTATGCGAGTCCGAATCGCACTCGGCCGTAAATTTCTAAGATAAATTAAAACTCACCCTACTAAAATATGGTTCAAATCCCCCAAAAAGACTTTTAGACAACCTGGTCAAATGATGCGGTGTCCTATAAAATACCGATTGCACTGCGCCATCAGACGAACCATCAGATATCTGCCACAGGAATAAAGTAAAGTTAATATAAAAAAAAACTAGAGCTGAATAAAAACAATGACAACTTTCGTACTAATCACTGAACATTTTATGTTGGTTTAATTTGTGTAAGAGTAACTAAGAAGTTTGCCGGCCGGAGGGAGCATTCAGGCAGACGATCTTGCTGCAAAAGTGCAATGTATGCGAGACGATCTTCATATTTGCCGGAGTGGTTGGAGGTGGCTCAGGATCGAATAATCTGGGCTCAGAGGGTGGGAGGCTTTGCACTGCAGAGGGACATTACACAACAGCTACATAAAAAAAAAAAAACTCACGTGGTCTCGCGGACTGTAAACCCATAATGAATTCAGTCGCGGGTTCGAGTCTACACTATCGAGGAGTACCACCGTTACAGGCTTTTCGGTGGACGTGACTTTTATTAGAGGTACTGGGGTAGTAGCTGAAAATTATATAATACCATAATATTTTAAAAAAACCGACGTGGCCGTACGGAATATTTCAATTATTTATTTTATCCAAAATATTTTTTACCACTCACATTCGCACAAAACACGATGGAAAAAAGAAGCAACAAAATGAAAAAATATTAAAGATTTCATTTTTAGATTTCTGTTGGTAAGACACTGTTTTTGAATAAAGCAAAGTACAAGGTTGTGTTTGTCATGAACTTCCTTACTAGAATAAGAGAGTGCGATCGGTGTTCTTATTTTTACGTGACCTGATGGAACAATCGTTTTAAATAAATGTGTTCTATGAAAAATGTGTTTACCTTCATATGCGTTTTTCAGAAAGACAGTCGCTGCGAAACGTTTACATTCCGTTCGCGTTCTTAGGAATGGGCTTCATTATTCTTCATCAGTATTGATGTAAAAACTGGCATCACATGAAGATCTCGGAATCGAGTCTACCAGGCTAACAAACAATAGGAAACATTTTGTACAAAATATTCGAATGGTGGAATTAATCATTATGGCTCGAAATCTTCGTAACTAGGTATGTCTAATCAAGAAGAAATCTTAAGAGTAGCAGGTATGGCAACGCATAATATCTTTATAATAATATTCACTATAAATACATACGAAAGTAATCACAAAAGAAATAAAGATGCCCTTAAATGTTTCCTCCGATAGATTTATTTTCTTTTAGAAGCATTCGGATGGGATTTAGTCCAGTGCATTCGGACCTTATGCTGAACAGTCTGACGCTACTGTTCTGAGCGAGCTAATAGAACACCATGCAATTGCCTTCCGTAGTGTTTCAACCCGGAGACGTTTTTATACTGGACAGTTTCGGGGCGTTTTAGAAAGCGCTGAAGGGGGCAGTGGGGTAAGCTTAGCTTTTATGCGGAACATGCCGAACACAAAAATAGGCAAGGGAGAAGCTCACTATAACAGAAGAATGATTCACGTCGTATTTTTATGAAATGATATGATTTTTGACATATTTTTTTCCTCGTTCTGACTAAAATAGACATGTTAAGTTCTATGAATAATGCTAAGATAAGAAACCGATACAAATTAATGATAGCCTGCCTATCCAGCGGTCATTAACGATGCGATTGAGACAACCAAGCGGCGCCAGCGCAGTCCATAAGGGGGGCTGAAAAAAAAAAACAAGTCTGCGCAGACGAAGTCGCGGGCAAAAGCTAGTTTAAAATAAATGGAGGACACTCTAAAAAGAAAAAAGTGTCAGCGGTATTGTTTATAAGCTGTAATTAAGGCCGAGAAGGACGCACAACTCTAGCGCAGCTAATGAAAAAAATTTGGATGCATTTTTTGCAAAAAACTCTCCTGCGATTTCTCAACGCGAGGCTTAACTATTTTTAGGACCTAAGGTTTGGATTCCAGATCCTAGAACTTCAGAATGCAATCGATTCTCGCCAATAGTAGCCACTTTTGGCGAGAATCGATTGCATTCGAAGGTTCTAGGATCTGATCTGTTTTATTTACAGAAAATATAAAAAAAGTTCGAGAAAGCCGAGGCGGGTCACTAGTTTTGAGCCTGTTAAGAGTAGTGAGTTCGATTCCCACACAAATTCAAGTATATTGGAATAGTATGACGTTCGTTTTTCTTGATAGTGGATTTCGATCCCAACCTGTGCTCCATTTAAGAAAAAATATTATCGCTCTAGCGTTCGCTACAACATCATTCGAGCCAGCGGTTTTCGATTGAATGAGTTTTCGCACGAGCCTAAGACGAGGCAAAGATCTACAAAAACTACATACAGTACAAGACCAGTACGCGGCAGAGCATTGACATCATCCCGGCCTTCCAACAGTCCGGCGAAGATAACCAGCAGATCAGGAGAAATATAGCGAAAGACACGGAGACATTGCGCGCCTACTACGCGTTAATATTGTCTAAAGACTACATATCCCTACCACGGATGCTCACAAGCTCGTTCGTCCACGAATCAGAGCGAGAAGTCGTTCTGACAGGCTTTTTCCTCCTCAAACAGGGATTGCAATCCGTCTAGAACTCTACAGGATACTGATGTGCCCGGAGTACGACATCAAATACTTCTGGCGGGATAAGCTGAATGAGTTCCAGGAGCGAAAAACAGACTGGATCATCACTCCGAGATATCGGCTGTCTTGGAACTGATAAATGAATGGCTTTAGAAGCGCGCAGCTCTTTAGCGAAGGCGACGGTAAGAATAAAGGGGAAAAAATTGGGAATTACAACTAGACTTTCCTCCACATGAGGTCTGCTGTGATGCAAATATTGCCATCAAATGTTCAAATGTGTGCTAAGGGACAATTTCATCGTTGAAATGTTTCATGTCCTCGGGAATCATAATTATTGGATGTTAATTCAGCGCTGTGCAGTATGTTTTGAGATACTTAAGGTGATTTATGAAAACGGACGGCCTCATAGAACATAAGAAACACATTCTCAGTTCGCTAATTTCCTGTATGCTTAGCATGGTCGTTTTGACACTCTCTCGAACTCGAGTGACAGACGTGCCATGTCTATTGTGCGAGCATGGCAGGCGGGACTCGAGATGGCAATAGATTAGGGTCATGTCGAGCAAAAAGTAGTTATTGCCATTTTAATAAAAATGATGTATTTTTGTCTCCATGGCCATGTTGGCGTAGAGTCAACTCGAGCCCGACCGACAAGTTGACAGTTTTGCATAGAGAAGGGCCTATCTCGGGCTTACCATGCTGCCCGTACTGGCCTCATCACTGCAATTCATCACAGCCTTGAGAATCGCATCGAGACTTCATTAGGTGTGAAAAGATATCGACGTTATAGGTATATGTCCTCATTCTCTTGAGGATGAACACAAATATAGTGCCATTAACTTTCGCGTTCATGTCTCAGAAGCAAGAAATCATACGATAGACAAAAGAACGTGAAAAATTATCATCATCATCATTATCGCGAAAAGCGAAGGAACTTGATTAAAATTAAGAGAATAATGTCGATGTTTGCCAAATTGCCTTTACTTCCAGAAAACATGATTACAACGGGCTGGGCTGGGAGTATACATGTTCAGAATGAAATTGTGCATGAATTATTATTTATAAAACGTGGCGTGTTTACGGAGAGCGCACTAACAACGCAGTGGAAGTATGGCACCATGGAATAAATAACCAAATAAATAAGAGTGGCGTAAATATGATACAAATGTTGCATATATATATTAAATGACACGTCTCTATTATTGTCATTGTGCATTTATGCTAAGGAACCATCATGCCCCTGTTCCTCTAGCAAGCAATCAAAGCGCCGCCGATTATCCGATATAACAAATGACGATTTTATAAGAACAGCCGAAATGCAATTGACTTGCGGTGATTATGAAGTAAATTTATTGAAAGGACATTTAATATTATACACGGTGTCGCATTTCACATGGTCCAAACGAAACCGGGTACAGAGTCACAGCCGTAACGAAACCGTAACGAATCAGCTGAGAACTTCTGGAAAATCGTTTCCAACATGGAAAACGGCGATGGCAAGATGTTCCCAAACTTGAGTGAATTCGTTCTAAATCTGATGTGTTTACCACACTCGAGCGCCACAGTGGAAAGGTTGTTTTCTCAAATAAATCTTACGAAAACTAAACTGAGGAATAAATTATCCACCAAAGTTATAGCCGGCGTGTTGAGAACAAAAAATATTATCAAGAACAGCAACTGTTTTGATTTTAATGTCAGCGAAAAAATGACGTCCAAATTAAACAGTAAGATGTACAATTAAGATTAAACAAGTAAACGTAGGTTTTTATTGATCTCCTGATTTTCCCGATCAATCTCCTGTTTTTTTTTTAAATATTTCCTGGTTTTTGAAATTTTGGTCTGGCAACACTGATGCTACCCTTCCGAAGAAATCATAGCGTCGGATGTTGATACACGCGTTTCTTTTCAAGGGCTACTCACACACAAACTATCGTTTAAAGTTCCGAGGAAAGTTTCACTGAATATTGTGACCGTTTAGGTACAACAGAACTGACTTGCAAATTCGAGGGTTCTTGGGAATTTGATGGCAGCACGGGCCAGTCATTTTATAAGCAGTGCTTCAATGAATCTTCTCAAGATATTTCTGTCACGGAAAACAGTCTATTTGCAACTACTTTTGTCCCAATTAATATTGTTACAGGTCAAAAAGACTATATTCTGTGGCTCAGTCCAAGTCCACAATCATACCGTTTCTGTCGTCCTTTACGAATACAATATAGGAAGGAATCAAGTAAACTCATTATATCGGAGAAGAACCGGGTAGATGAAGAAATTAAAATCTGACGCAAGTTACCGTTAACAAAACACCTGGATACATATTTAGATTCAATTTTGAATTAACACTAAGCGTTATACGAGGGCGGAGTGCAAAGTCTGGTAAAAATCTATTTTGGAATAAAATTATCGCAAATTGCATGTAACCTCCTTGTTCACAACTCTTTTGAGGGACTATATTTAAATTTTCAGCCAGTACCGCCGGTTAGTTTTTTTTGACAGCCATTAACACCTTCAGCGCGGTACGACTCCTAGTATATCGATGGCTCCTACGTAAACTACCGTATGTTGAAAAAGCTAACTTTCCAGGAGAGCCATTTGAAGATGTTTTCTTTAACCGTTCTTTTGATTTTAAAGCTTTTGGTTTGAAATTTTCACCACAAGTAGGTTATTTTGGGTTCGATTTTTATGTGCTAAAGTAAAAGCTTTATTTTGAATGCTTTTGGAGATATTGTTGTTACGATTTTTTACGACGGGATAACGAAGTAAGAAAATATCGTATGTTAATCTTACCATTTTTTACGGCGTTGATGAGGTGACTGAAAATATCGTATGTTTCACATACCATGTTTTACATGGATAAATCGCAGGTAAAATTACATGTATGTGGCACTTACAGTTTTTTACTTTGTAAATCATATGAAAAATAGTATGGTATGTAACATTAATTCAGTAAATACATGGGGAACTAATAAAATTTTAAATGGGACCAGAGGGTTATCTAAGTGATAATTAAAATTTACTTCATTCGTTATATTTAGTAGAACCTAAACCTAAATTTTAAAGAAACATTTATATGAAATAACTTTTCATACTTTCTTATGTTCCATTCCACTAATCAATTTGTATACCTAATAGTTTTCCTATTTTCCCAACTGTCCTCTTCGAAACTGCCACTGGGGTGGGGACTTGGGTAAAATTAGTGGCGTTTACCACCCTGGCAAATAGTAATTTAATTTTTTAACAGATCCCTTGAAGCTCACGACCGAATCAACTATTTATTCTTTCCAATTACTTCAAGATATTTAATGAAAAAGTACTAGACTTACATAAAGTATTAGTACCCAATTGTAGACTCTCTGCCTCAGTGCTTTTCTCATTACTTGGGTTTTTTTTTTAAAGGCTTGCATAAACTCTAAAGAAGTGTACTATAGGCTAACCAACCCCGATATTATCCGTTGATGAGCTCGGACTGAGGTGGTAAACGCAGCATTTTTTTCCCTAACACCATGGCGGTTACAGTTTTGAAGAGGACAGTTGGAAATAAAGACTGTAAATTAGTAAGATATTAACAATCTTAACAATTCCTGTAAATTTTAACGAATTTGTATTGGAAATTCGTATTTGGAAATTTAGGATGATGTTGTCACATAGTTATTCTTCAGTGCCGTGTTTCGGGATAACTTGTATCAGTAATTTTTCTATTCTTACTCAGGACATGCAAAAGGCTAAGAGCTTAACTTTACCTAAACTTTCAAGCTTAGGAGTCCATGATAGTTATCCCAAGAAGACTACAGCAGTCACTCAGACTCAGACGTGTATTTTCTCTGGCGTAGATTGACAGATAGAATACTCTTTGGTTGTGGTGGTTGTTGGTTACTTTGTGATCCAAAGATGAGTCAGACATTTCACCTATTATTATCCAGACTTAGTAAAAGAAGCCAAGCCAAACCTCTACCTTACGAACCAATGAAAGTTTTGGAATATACAATACACCACGCAGATCGGAGTTTCAGTTTGGCTTACTATTGTGTTCATACTTAGAAGCGTTCATACACCGTCTATATAAAGGCCACTGATCCATTAACATCTTCTCGTTACCATGCATATGAACACTGCGTGTCTAGGAACTAGGCTAAATGAAATGCATGGTGATGGCTGAGCTTGTCAAGCATACAGGCACAGTTCTTAACAAGTCTTGAGTCCATCCACCTGGCCAAAAGAATTCATTCAGAATAAATACAGATTTATCTATGATTTTAATAATTTCATTTATTAACTTACAGGCTATGGACAGATTTTCAGTCTAAAAGTCTGTTGCAAAATACCCCAATATTGGGCCTTTTTAAAACCTTAGGATCTAAGTTTGTGAGTATTTGATGAACCAAATGAGGATCTCTTAATCTTTGTTTTGAAGCTTATTTGTGGAGGGTGTTTGTATCTTTAGTAAAAATTATTTTATAAATGAATTTCTTGTTACCTTTATGTGTTTGGTGATCAGCTTCTATTGGTATTGGTTTGCCAACGCCGAATTGAGTCTCGGAAATTTAGAACTCAGGTAACTGAAATTTCATCGTCAACCAAGGTGTATCTCAAGCATGCATGTAAAAACGGTTGGTCAGTCTATAAGAAACCGCATCCGTGTTTCATTTCACATCCTTGTTAAAAATAACTCTAGTGAAAGTGAAGGTCCCAAACAGTAGCGTGTAATTTACCATCATGAAGTAAGTATATTAGTTTTTACCATACGATACACAAAGCGGAAACTTTTATGTTATGGTTTTGTTTTGATTTATAGTTTGTTCCATCCGTTTAATAAGTAGTAAATTTCAGTGATGTTTTTGTACTAAAAATATTTTTGTAACATAAAAATGAAGTTATTATTAATCAAATTTGCTTTATGTGGTATAAACAATTTGAATTATTTGAATATTTGAATAAACGATCTAATTTTTTTTGTTCAACCTCCATGCAAACTATCGTATCTGTAAGATATTTTCATAAGCTCAGCCTAATATTGCAACGTAAATAAATCTAAGTGATACATACAACAGTTAACAGGTTCATATAAACCAAGTAAATAATCGTACGTGTTACATACGATACAACATCACTTTTTATCGACGTCGTACAAAATGGTATGTGTAACATACCATAACATACCCCCTCGAAAAATCAACGTACGTAATCGTATGTTTTACATACTATAGTTTTGAACAAGACTGATAGAAAACGCAGTGAAACTAACAAAACTGAATACTTAACATGTTTACTAAGAACATGCCTCATCACAAAACACAAGCTCAGATCAACGTACTTCCCACGTAGAGTATGGTAAGATATACTTACGATAGGCGTAGCATGCAATGTGTCCCACGTAAACTACCGCAAGAGGTTAATACGACAGTTTACGGCGCGCCCGTGATCAACATACGATAATTTACGTCTGAAAAAATCTTCATTTTTTAATATTATTAAGTTTTTGTTTTTGGGATACATGCGGAATAATCATCTAATGACAAAACACGAAAAACATGAAAATCGCCATTTTGTGGGATACGGTAGTTTACGTAGGAGCCATCGATATCTCGTACAAGACTTTCCATTGGCGCGGAGGCGAAATTGTATGGCTTTGCCGTTCGCGCATATGGATTATCTAAGGGTTTTTTTCAAGTTAGAGTGAAAGGTCCAAGTGTATCGTGATCAGGTACTTTAGCAGTAATATTTTTATGAATGAAAACGTACGAGATCTAATACGTCTCGTAGCGTCCAAATGAAAAAAAACTGCATCTAGCGCGTTACGAGATCTATAAGTTCTCGTAAAGGATTCGTACGAAACCTGGTGATAAATCAATTAGTGTTGTGATAGCTTTCAGGGAGTGCGTTGCTTTTTTGTTATCATGGATCAGAGAAACAAGAAGCGATCTCGTAGGATATTAGAACTGTCGTTCAATAATTCTGAGGAACGTGAAATCGGCATTGAGAACAATAGTGTTTCGAATAGTTCCGAAAGGACTCCTAGTCCTAAGCCCCAGACTCTTGCGAAAAGTTTTTCAACGTGCATCAAGAGCCACACGTATTTGCACTAGTCCCAGTACTGGACAAACATACCAAAAGCTTAACATCTAAGGCGGACTTGCGTCACTCAGGGTTAGCAAACTAACTCCGAGTTAACTTGACATTTCCTTACAAATTTTGACGTTAACTCAGAGTTAACTGGCTAACCCTGGTTGACGCAAGTGGACCTAAGGTCCACTTGCGTCAGCCAGAGTTAGCTCATTTAACTCGAGTTAATCACTAACTCTGGGTTAAATCAACAATTCTTCTTGCATCATTGCGAATCGGGGCCTAACTAAGGGTTAAAATTGTAACTATCTAACCCCTCAACTTTGGCGGGTTATGTCGCTAACCCTGAGTTTGACAGCTACATTTTTAGGTTAGAAACTCGTCTGTTGTGTTGAGTGCATCAGTCTGAATATTAATAATATTGCTAAACTATTGTACCTACCAGCTTTAGAACTTCATCCGAAGGTAGAATGGACGAAGACATGTTATTTTCTGATGACGACGAGGAAATTGTGGAATACATCGATACAGATTTCTTCAATAGAAGAGTCGAAATACGGCCAGATTATTTTACGAAAATGAGAGAGAAAGAGTTTCATAGAAGATTCAGACTCAATAAAAGTGTGGTGTTATTGTTGCTTGAAAAAATCAAACATAAGTTGGAATACAATCATAATTTTTTATTTTCTATTATTGTTTTGTATTTCTCTAAAACTTCACACAGGTGGTGATTTTCACTGGCCGTGAAGTTAGGCGCTCGTACCCGAGGTTTCTTATCACTCTCCATCTCCTTAAGATATTATCTAAACTTGAAAATACCGCGACAAGAATGCACGAACAATGTTTATTTTCACAGATTACCTACATGTCAAATAAATAATGACATGACAGGTGTCAGAATTATAATCCAACTTTTGGTAACGCTCAGAACATGACAAAGAAACTTGAGACAACGATATAAAAGTTTGCAAGGTGTAAGTGAGATGGCGTTATTTTTATTTGACCGGAAGCTATATTTAAATTTTTCAGATCATAGTTTGTCTGTGATTTATCGGGTTATGTTGGCTAAACTGGCGGGGTTAATTAACTCAGAGTTAATTTAGCTTGGCGCAAGACAATTTAGCAATTAAAAATAAGTACATTTAACACAGAGTTAGTGAACTCTTTGTTTATTCATTTAACCCGCTGGCTGACGCAAGTGGGCCTTAGTGTATTAACCCATGTTCTGACACAAAAAACTTAATTTCATTTTATTAACAGTGTAACACCGCCATTAAAATACGTTCGCGAATAAAGAGGTGAGTAGTTTTGATTTGCACACATCAAACTACCCAATCAATCCAATTCAATCGATATTGTGTGTTTTTTTAATTTAGCACATCACTAGTAAATTATCGACTTTTTGCAAGAATTGTCGTTACGAGATACAAAAGGCTTCGTATTTTTTTCACAATCTAGCGCATTACGAGGTTCTATACGTCTCGTATTATTTTTTGGCAATTTTCCTATGAAAAAATTCAAATATCTTTGGGCAAAGCTACATACTGAACAATGCATTCATTCTCTATCGGCTGATACAAAAAATATATAATTATCATGAGTTTTCATTAAAATATTCAATTTCAAAGTCAACAACACTTACGAGACCTATAGAGCCTCGTGCCGTCATTATAGCAAATACATTACGAGTACTTTTGAGTCTCGTAGCGCCAATGTGGCAAGTTGCATAAATCGGTCTCCGCGCTAAAGGTGTTAAATAAAAACAATCGAACGCATTTTCGCAAAGATGGAGAAAAGTGAATTTCGAGTGTTGATTAAACATTATTTTTTGCGCAAATAAGCTATTACGGAAACGAAACAAAGGCTTGATAAATATTATGGGGACTCTGCTCCGTCGATTAAAATGATTCTTATATGGTTTAGGGATTTTCGGTGTGGTCGTACAAGCACAAGTGATGCTGAACGCCTAGGACGCCCAGCTAAGGTCACTACTCCAGAGATGATCGCTAAAATTCATGACATAGTGTTGAACGACCGAAAAATAAAAGTGAGCGAGATAGTCGAGATAGTAGGCATCTCAGACAAACGTGTGTGCAATATCTTACACAAACATTTCGATATGAAAAAGCTCTCCGCGCGATGGGTGCCGCGTTGAAGAAAATCCGAGTTTCGCACGAGTGCACACCTGCGCGATTGCCATGGCCAAATTCCATGAGTTGCGATATGAGTTGCTATCTCACCCACCATATTCGCCAGATTTGGCCCCTTGCGACTATTTTCTGGTTCCAAATTTAAAAAAAATGGCTCGCACGACAAAGATTTAGCTCCAACGAGGAGATCATGCTCGAAACCAATGCCTATTTCGAAGGGTTGCCTAAGTTATACTTTACGGAAGGGATCGAAAAGCTTGAGAAACGCTGGATAAGGTGCATTGAGTTAGATGAAAATAACGTTGAAAAATAAATCATAAATTTTAAATAATGTTGTCTCCTTGTTTAATTTTTACCAGACTTATCACTCCGCCCTCGTAGATGGATAAGTGCACGGGCCAGTCATTTTATAAGGAGTGCTTCAATCAATCTTCTCAAGATATTTCTGACACGGAAAACAGCCTATTTGCAACTACTTTTGTCCCAATTCGTATTGTAACAGGTCAAAAAGGTAGGAGTGAGCGTTCTTAAGACGCACCGCATAAAAGCACCATTTCACTGCCAGGAACAGACGGACCGTTTTTCGATTTTGGAAAAAGCAGTCTCGTCACTAAAGCAGTGTCACGCGACGAAACCTATAATGTGACGAGACGAAACGACTCGCGCGCGACGGCTGGCACGGACTACCGACGTGACGAAACAAAATTCACAATCAATGAATTGAGCTAATTAAAAATGTAGAACTATCGTTGGAGAAATTAATCGCCTTAGCGAGAACAGTAGAAGTGGCAATTGAGCAATCAAAGTATGAGGAAGCTGAGAAATCGTCCCTGCCATCTCAGGAAATGTTTCACCTACAAAGGAGACCGGACAGAAAAGTTCTTCACCAAATAGATGGTCCACAATACCATGACTCTCTTCACGCAGCGGGGAACGGTGGCTTTCGATAGCCCATGTGCATCAGCATTTAAATGATATTGTGAGCCACTGCCCATCCAATGTAGAGTAGTTAGTATTTGCTGCCTTGGTGTCAGTGCTTGGTTCCTGTTTGTTGCATGTTTAAGGTATGTACCTAGCCGGGATTCTAACAAGTCTATTACGGTGGGACATACTCGAAACTTCTCCAGAAACGTTTGGTCAGTTATTTGGAATTCAGAGAAATTAATTCTTTCTCTGAATACTCTTGGCCGCCTTGGCCTAACGCTATCTTCATCACTGCTGCTGCTGCTGCTTTCAATGGCGTCTTCGTCTTCATTCATGATGATAAATTGATAGATTTGAACGGAATGCTTTTTGGGTGCTTTTATGTTGGAACAGCGAACGGAAAATACGATATGCCTACAGAATAACACTATGACAAATCCGTGACAGACGCTTGCTCTCCAGTCAGAATTGTCGCGACAATTCGACAATTCTTGGTAATTTTACCATGATTGCTGTTTCATAAACCGACATATCGTAATAATATGTCGGTTTACTGCCGGTCGCGACATTTTTTTTATGAAACAGAATATTGTCACATTTAGGATGACAGATTAGTTATGTCTATGAAATTTTCGATTGACGTGACATAAGTAGGTTAACTGCCAGTCACGACCTTTGTTCTATGAAACGCAATAGGTGATATTTAGGACGAATTGTCAATGTTTTATGAAACGCAACATTTGATTATGACTTTGAATTGTCGACCGACAATTGTCAGTCAACCAATCCTTTAAAACAGGCTACAGGAATATAGCCGTGGTCAGAGTAATCGACAGGGTCGTCTAGTTCGTGGGTAAAGCAAAGAGAAGCCGCGAGGTTCAGAAAATTCTTATTCTATCCGAAATAATCCGAAGAAATCACAAGAGAGAGAAGTCCAAACCAAAACGTCAAAGCAGAAATCACACAGAGATAGAGCAGTGACAACTTTATCTTATACCTACGCCCTTTTAGAATGAGAAGGCAGACCTTTAAAACGTTATAAAATATAGCGCTATTAAAAGTTATGTAACGTTTAAATTATTTCGCTCTGTTATTTTAGCGCTATTATATCGTTATGATAACAAAACTCTACGAGAAACATAACGAAATCATAACTAAATCATCAACAGTGTAATAACGTTCTTAACCACTCATACGGTGCTGCAAGCTGCCGGTGGGGTACCTAGGTATTGTGCGGACACGAGTGACGCGCGCGCGCTCTTGTGGTTGTGGATGGCAGATCGGCGCCGCTCGCTGCGCGCGCGAGTGCAGACACCCGACGGCGCATGCGCGCCATGCGTCGCGCTCACGAAGTCACGACCAAACCGAATGACCCGTTTTCAGCACAAATTCACAAATCATTTCATAGATGGCGCTGCGTGAACTATCACTTTGCTTGCAGAGGAGCGAACTTCTGATTTCCTCCTTTTAGTTCTCTCACTCACTACATTCTTGAGTAATTGTGTTCTGTGCTACATTCACTGAATATTTTGGTAGGTCGTCCTGGTTCTTAATTCCTAGAAATCTACCTATGTCTTCGATCAAGGATAAAACTAGATACAACATAGAACTCTGAAATGTGTCTGGAAAAATAGATGTCCAAACTGCCTTTGGGAGCTTATTTGCTCGTAGTCTATGCAATTAAAGTAAAACTGTACACTAATGCAATAAGGTTGACATTCGAATATTAAACGTATGGTCGAAATGATGATTCGTATTGTTCTATTGCTGATATCATTTGTTTCTGTGGGGACAAGTTTTTATTGTGATTTTATACGTAATGCGGATTCTATGGGATTTAGTTCGGTGACCTATGTGCAACGCTACAAATCAATCGGTTGGTTGGACCTACGTATTTTGTATGGGCCAATGCGACTAGTAAAATGGATTAGTTAAAAAAAAAAAATTTTTTTTAGTATTTGCTTACATGGTTTTTTATAATTTTGTGGTATGCACCTATGCTTTTATTTATAATTACTAATTTATTGGCGAACTAACCCATGCTTGTTTTTGCTAGAACTAACAAATCAAATTAATGCGGACCAGAGGGGGAGTGGCCCGAAAGAGGCAAATTTATGAAAAGTAAGGCTTTTTTTATATTGAAATATGGCAATCAAAAGACATGATTTGAATTGAATATTTTATTTTTAGCAAAATCGATCATGTGGAGCCCGAGCCGAGCCGGCCGAAACCACAACCCTCAACGTAAGTAGTATACTTATGTACTCTCTAAATCTCTGTGGTGCTGTACCTACTCTGTAATCACTTAAAAATTATTTTTAGAAATCCTGCTGGCCGAGGCCGCGGCAGAGGTAAAATTGATATTTTATTTTTAGTAATATCGATGGGCGACTGCATGTGGGGCCCGAGTCGAGCCGGCCCGAGCTAGAGCCACAGCCTTCGACGTAAGTAGTATTCATAGGTACTCTCTGAATCTCTGTAGTGCTTTACCTACTCTGTAATTAAATTAATTCTTGTTTCCTTAACTTTGCAGTAGCGGTTTGCAAGAGGAACTGCACAAAGTACGAGCTAGGCGGTTGATACAGACATGGAGATCAAGTGGCACTTCAACGCGCCATCATGGCCGAGCGCCGGAGGGCTCTGGGAAGCAGCAGTCAAAAGCCTAAAATACCACCTGCGAAGAGTCATTGGGGAGCAGAAGTTAACTTTCGAAGAGTTATCGACGCTACTAGCCCAACTGGAAGCCTGCTTAAATACGCGGCCCCTCTGCGCGTTAACTGAAGACCCAGATGACATAAACTTTTTGACACCCGCACACTTCCTAGCAAGCGGTCCCACACTAACAATCGTTGAATCAGAGCGAGACCAACGGACCCGGTGGCAACTTACTCAGAAAATCTTTGGTGACATATGGAACCGTTGGAAGTCGGAATACCTATGTCAGCTATCAAAAAGGAGCAAATGGAGAGTGTCCCAAGCAAACATCAAAATCAATGACATTGTCCTCGTCCACGATGCTAACTTACCGGCCGGAAAATGGGCTTTGGGAAAAATAATAGAGCTGCACCCAGGCACAGACGGTTACGTACGAGTTGTATCCGTGAAGACAAAAAACAAGGTCATCAAACGACCTATTACGAAATTGTCAATACTACCTGTATCGGGCAATGAACCCTTATCAGCACAACATGAACAAGAGCAAAAACAAAGCAAACCGCAAACCATGAATGGTATATCAAATATCAAGCGAAAGAGGACGACCGCCAAAAGGTGGTGCAACTTTATTAGCATGACGCTTATGTTATTTATGCTACTACTATCACCAGCCCAAAGTGACTACAATGTTTCAAGCTTCAAAAATCAACAAAGTGTCTATTTTGACAAAATATCAAACATAAAACTTGTGAGAGACGAATGGAACCTTATCGTCTACTATGATATGAGTCCCTACTGGGAAGGAACAAGATTGATGAGCAAGCAACTTGAACATTTGGAAAAAATATGTTCCTCAATGGAAAATCAATCGCAGTGTGACGTAATCATGTTACAACTACGTCACGACTACAACGAACTACAGCACTACAACAAATTACTACTGAATCATAGACATGCGCGAAACAGTGCACTTCGAAGTCATGATATATTTCATGACATTTCATACCGCGTGATATTACCTTATATCATGGCACCAAACATGACACATGACATCATGGTATTTCTTCATTGCAGACATGAAACATGACATCATGGTATTTCAGCACACTTTCATTGCAGTACGTACAGTGTGCTGAAATGCCATGTGTCATGTTTCATGTCATCTCGTGTAATGAAATGCTATGTGCCATGCTTTATTCTCTCGTGTAATGTGTAATATTTCATGACACCGTTGTGTAATATGTCTTTTGCAATATTACAAGCATTACCTATACATGTCTACATGAATCAGCAATTCAAGCAAACGCGACGACAGAAACGCAGTTTTATCAACGGCGTTGGCTATCTAGCTAACAGCCTATTTGGAATCCTTGACGACTACAACGAACTACAGCACTACAACAAATTACTACTGAATCATAGACATGCGCGAAACAGTGCACTACGAAGTCATGATATATTTCATGACATTTCATACCGCGTGATATTACCTTATATCATGGCACCAAACATGACACATGACATCATGGTATTTCTTCATTGCAGACATGAAACATGACATCATGGTATTTCTTCATTGCAGACATGAAACATGACATCATGGTATTTCTTCATTGCAGACATGAAACATGACATCATGGTATTTCTTCATTGCAGACATGAAACATGACATCATGGTATTTCAGCACACTTTCATTACAGTACGTACAGTGTGCTGAAATGCCATGTGTCATGTTTCATGTCATCTCGTGTAATGAAATGCTATGTGCCATGCTTTATTCTCTCGTGTAATGTGTAATATTTCATGACACCGTTGTGAAATATGTCTTTTGTAATATTACAAGCATTACCTAAACATGTCTACATGAATCAGCAATGAAGAATACCATCAACTTTTGATTTCTACCTTACCATACACTCTATTAAAAATGGAAACTTTGGGTGAAAAAATTTTTTTGATACGTCTTATAGTTCCCGAGATATTTAATTTTAAACTAGCTGTGCGACGGGCGCGCGGTCTTCAGCTGCTGTGACGTCACTAAACAGCTGGCACCCGACACATACACCGTAACACTCATTCAAAGGGCTGTATCTTTGGAACTGTACTAGGTAGCCAGTTGAAATTTTCAGAGATTACGTTTTATTATGGTGGATTACCCAAGAAATAATAAAAATAAAAAAATATTAATAAATAAGAGGGGTACCCATACAAAAAACGTTGTTTTATACTTTTTGCTCTATAGAAAAAACGCTAAGGCATACAAGCATCAAACTTGGTACGATTATAGGGCTTACTCCATAGTATAACAAAAAAATATAAAAAACGGTCAAGCGCGACTCGGACTCACGCGCCGAGGGTCCGTATAACCAGTTTTTTTTTATTGTATGGCGGTACGGAACTCTCAGTGCGCGAGCTATACTCGCACTTGGCCAGTTTTTTTGTGTGTTTAGTCAGTGTTACAGTAGTGTTTGAATATAATACTACTTATTTATAACGTTAAAAATTCGCTAGGGACAGGTTTTAAAGCCGCAAGCTATTTTATTCGCTAGCACGGGTAAGTTAGTGCATTAAAAATAACAAAAAAATATATTATTACTTAGCTATGGATGTGGATGACGGCTTTGAAAAATGACAATCCGAACTTACCTAAAACAGACGACTTAATGGTTGCCCACTATTTTTTTATGAGTAAAAATGTACCAATGCCTAGGTTATACTAGTTTTATTACTTACTTATTAATATTGATTTACTTCTATCATAAAGCTATATCGGATTGTCATTTTTCAAAGCCGTCATCCACATCTATAGCTAAGTAATAATATACGTTTTTATTTTTATTTTTATAGCACTAGCTAACCCGTGCTAGGGAATAGCTTGCGGCTTTAAAACCGTCCCTAGCGAATTTTTAACATTATAAATAAGTAATATTATATTAAAACTACTGTAACACTGACTAAACAGACAAAAAAACTGGCCAAGTGCGAGTAGAGCTCGCGCACTGAGAGTTGTTCCGTACCGCCATAAAATAAAAAAACTGGTTATACGGGCCCGCGGAGCGTGAGTCCGAGTCGCGCTTGACCGTTTTTTTAATATTTTTTTGTTATACTATTGAGTAAGCCCTATAATCATACCAAGTTTGATGCTTGTATGCCTTAACGTTTTTTCTATAGAGCAAAAAGTATAAAACAACGTTTTTTGTATGGGGACCCCTCTTATTTTTTAATATTTTTTTATTTTTATTATTTCTTGGGTAATCCACTATAATAAAAAATAATCTCTGAAAATTTCAGCTGGCTACCTAGTACGGTTCCAAAGATACAGCCCTTTGAATGAGTGTTACGGTGTATGTGTCGGGTGCCAGCTGTTTAGTGACGTCACGCGAGCTTGCCGCGCTCGCGCGAAAAACTCCAAAAGGACGGAAACTAAAACCGTCGTAACTTTAAAACTACTAGCTCGATTTGAATGAAACAAAAACGGGCGTATTTCTAAACTTGTAGGCTACACGGTCATAAAGTTTCAAGTGATTTAACCGACCCACGGACATTCTTCATTCAAGCAAACGCGACGACAGAAACGCGGTTTTATCAACGGCGTTGGCTATCTAGCTAACAGCCTATTTGGAATCCTTGACGAACACTTCGCTGAGAAATACCAAAGAGACATTCAGCTACTTCAGCAAAATCAGAGACATCTCGCACTATTGTGGAAAAATCAAACGTCTATTGTAGAAGCCGAGTACAACGTAATCAAAAGAGTTGAGTTAGCGATTGACAAGCAACATAAAATCATGAGTCAACACATAATCAACTTAGAAACAGAAATCTCGCTACTAAAGAAAGAATGTCGAGAGTTATTAATCAGCAATGAGTTTGCACTGTCATCAATCAGCGCAAACAGCTTACTTGCAAATGTCAAAAATATTCAAGAGACCTTGTTGGACACTGTCACCGACATACAGCGCGGCAAGGTCACCCTACATCTCTTATCACCTGAGCAACTACAACAGGAGCTACATATAATTGCCAGTCAAATCGCAAGAGACTACGCCTTACCGATCCGCAATATACAGGATGATTTGACAAAGATGTATCAATTATTAAAAGTCAAAGCAAGAATGACTACGGAATATTTCCTGTTTGAAATCAAAGTACCATTAGTGAGCCGAGATACGTTTGACGTTTACAGCATCATCAGCATCCCTCATAAGGTTGAAGAAACGATGATCGAAATCGTGCCAAAAGCAAATCACATAGCAATCAACTTGCAAAAGGATTCGTACATCCCAATGACTGAAGGAGACATGCAAAGATGCATACAGTACGAACCGGGCAGCCAAATATGTCCTTTACAACAACCAATTTATCAGATGAAGACAGATGAGAGCTTATGCGTCACTGATCCGAAAACATCACACTGTATAACAGATAGCGAACTATGCAGAAACAGTTGGATAGAACTGAACAGCAAAAATCACTACAGCCTAATCTACGTTACGATGGGGTTAGCGGCAACAGCGCTAGCTATAGTGATGTATCGCCGTCGTCGGCGCCATCAAGCAGCGACCCAGGCTGATGCCGAGAACGGGTTAGAGCTCATCACCGCCGCGACCTTCCCGCGCCCGCAGCCTGCAGCGCGCAGCAGAAACATGGCTCAGATTGCTAGAAGCTAGCCACAAGAAAAATACACTTGACAGAAGTTCATTGAAAGTAGACAAGGGAACAACCCCAGTCCTACGAAAAATTGTTTTCAGTGACAACTCCGAGTGAAAGTGAATAATTATTTGTGCATTATTTTAAGTTGCATTTTATAAGCTATAATAAGTTGAATTTTATAAGTTGAAATTTATAAGCTTAATTTTATCAGTGTACACAGTTTAACATTTTTTATATCATTTTGTTTCAATCGACAGCATCCTTAATCTTCTTCTCGGTTGGCAGCATGTACGGTGCACCGCACAGATATACCATTCTGCCAGCCAGCATTTTTACACTAATTTCTTCAGTTCACAATAGCGCCGCTTAGCGCGCGCCTGTGTGTCTCGAATCAAGCAGCTAATATACAGTTCGAATTAATTATCAAAGACTTTTACTCAATATCAAACACAAAAGGTGTGTGTGAGCAGCAGATCAAACTTGCTGAAGTACATCGTTACGTGTATGGCTACCATTACAACTCGAAACGAAAATATGTAAATAAATAAATAAATAAACTCAAGACTAATATTTAAAAAGTAGCCGTTCTGGCTGTCATCGCCATTTTTCCTTACACGACAATTCAAACGATAGATAGGTACATATTTTCCACTTCAGTTCAGAAAGAAAATAGAAACCATTAACATTTTTGTCGCAGTAACATTAGTTTTACCAACTTTCCAACTCGAAATGAAAATTAATTAATAAATACATAAAAACCAATAAACTCAAGACCAATATTGAAATAAGTACCTCTACTGGCGTTCATCGTCATTTTTCCAAACATGACAATTCAAAAGATAGATACATATTTTTCTCTTCAGTTCAGAGAGCACCCGAACCTTATCTATTTTTGAAAATATCTAAATAAATAAACTCATGACTAATATTTAAAGTACTGGCTGTCATCGCCATTTTTCCCCATACGAAAAGTCAAACGGTAGATAGGACGTATTTTTCCCTTCAGAACAGAAAGTGAATAGGAACTTTCAATATCGTTGAAGTAGTAAAATCAGTTCTCCAACCAGCCTTTCTACTCGAAACGAAAATAAATAAATACATAAATAAATAAACTCAAGACAAATACTTAATAATTATCCGTACTTTAGAGCAGAAAGTGAATAGGAACTTTCAATATCGTTGAAGTAGTAAAATCAGTTCTCCAACTAACCTTTCTACTCGAAATGAAAATAAATAAATACATAAATAAATAAACTCAAGACAAATACTTAATAATTATCCGTACTGGCTGTCATCGCCATTTTTCCTTACACGACAATTCAAACGATAGATAGGTACATATTTTCCACTTCAGTTCAGAAAGAAAATAGAAACCATAAAACATTTTTGTCGCAGTAACATTAGTTTTCGACCAACCTTCCAACACGAAATGAAAATTAATGAATAAATACATAAAAACCAATAAACTCAAGACCAATATTGAAATAAGTAACTCTACTGGCGTTCATCGCCATTTTTCCAAACACGACAATTCAAACGATATATACATATTTTTCTCTTCAGTTCAGAGAGCACCCGAACCTTAACTATTTTTGAAAATATCTAAGTAAATAAACTCATGACTAATATTTAAATAATGATCCGTACTGGCTGTCATCGCCATTTTTCCCCACACGAAAAGTCAAACGATAGATAGGACGTATTTTTCCCTTCAGAACAGAAAGTGAATAGGAACTTTCAATATCGTTGAAGTAGTAAAATCAGTTTTCCAACCAGCCTTTAAACGAAAATAAATAAATACATAAATAAATAAACTCAAGACAAATACTTAATAATATCCGTACTGGCTGTCATCGCCAATTTTCCCTGCAAGACAATTCAAACGGTAGATACATATTTTTGACTTCAGTTTAGAAAGAAAAAAGCCAGTATTAAATCTGTGTTTCAACCAGCCTTTCATCTCATAACGAAAATATATAAATAAATAAACTCAAGACCAATATACAGCAGTCATCGCCATTTTTTACTTACACGACAAAAAAAACGGTAGATACATATTTTCCCCTTCAGTTCAGAAATAAAAAAGGAACTTTTAATATTGTTGAAGCAGTAAAATCATTTTTCCAACTAGCCTTCCAACTAGAAACGAAAATATATAAATAAATAAACTCAAGACCAATACTGAAATAATCAATTATCTCTCCTGGCGTTCATCGCCATTTTTCACAACATGAAAATTCAAACGATAGATACATATTTTCCCGTTCAGTTAAGAAAGAAAACAGAATCCTTAATTATTTTTGATAATTTAAATAAATAAACTCAAGACCAATACTGGAGTAATTATCATGCTGGCGGTTATCGCCATTTTTCCCTACACGAAAAATCAAACTATAGATACGTATATTTCCCTTCAGGTCAGAGTAAATAGGAACTTCCAATATCGTTGAAGTAGTAAAATCAGTTCTGCAACCAGTCCTTCAACTCGAAACGAAAATAGGTAAATAAATAAGACCAATATAGAATTGTATCTACTGGCTTTCATCGCCATTTTTCTCTTCACAACAAGTCAAACGATAGATACATATTTACCACTTCAGTTCAGAAATAAAATATAAACCTTAAATATTTTTTAAAGTAGTTAATTAGTGTTCCAAGTTTCCAACCAGCCTTTCATCTCAAAACGAAAATATATAAATAAATAAACTCAGGACAACTACTTAATAAATTCTCCGTAGTAGTTGTCATCGCCAATTTTCCCTACAAGGCAATAAATTCAAACGGTAGATACATATTTTTCACTTCAGTTCAGAAAGAAAATAGCAATCTTAAATGTTTTTGAAGCAGTAAAATTAGTTTTGACCAGCCTACGAAAATAAATAAATATTAATAAGTAAAGTCAAGACAAATATTAAATAATTATGCTTACTGGCTGTCATCGCCATTTTTCCCTACACGAAAAATCAAACTATAGATACGTATATTTCCCTTCAGGTCAGAGTAAATAGGAACTTCCAATATCGTTGAAGTAGTAAAATCAGTTCTCCAACCAGTCCTTCAACTCGAAACGAAAATAGGTAAATAAATAAGACCAATATAGAATTGTATCTACTGGCTTTCATCGCCATTTTTCTCTTCACAACAAGTCAAACGATAGATACATATTTACCACTTCAGTTCAGAAATAAAATATAAACCTTAAATATTTTTTAAAGTAGTTAATTAGTGTTCCAAGTTTCCAACCAGCATTTCATCTCAAAACGAAAATATATAAATAAATAAACTCAAGACAACTACTTAATAAATTCTCCGTAGTGGTTGTCATCGCCAATTTTCCCTACAAGACAATAAATTCAAACGGTAGATACATATTTTTCACTTCAGTTCAGAAAGAAAATAGCAATCTTAAATGTTTTTGAAGCAGTAAAATTAGTTTTGACCAGCCTACGAAAATAAATAAATATTAATAAATAAAGTCAAGACAAATATTAAATAATTATGCTTACTGGCTATCATCGCAAATTTTCCGAACACACGACAGCACGTCGAGGCTTACACGCTAGCACTCTACTCGGTTGCGTTACGGGTGACTTTACAACAAAAGTGTACAGTCTCACGTGCTGACGTGTGTACAAGACAATTCAAACGACAGATACATATTTTTCACTTCAGTTCAGAAAGAAAATACCTACAAAGTTTTATTATTTTTGAAGCAGTAATTTTTCCCTACACGAAAAGATTATTCAAACGATAGATACATATTTTCCCCTTCAGTTCAGAAAGCAAACATAATCCTTAAATATTTTTGAAAATATGTAAAAAAACAAACTCAAGACCAATATTGGAATAATTATTATCCCTACTGGCTGTCATCGCCATTTTTCCCTACACGAAAAATCAAACGAAAGATTCGTGTTTTCCCTTCAGGTCAGAAAGTAAAAAGGAACTTTCAATATCGTTGAAGTAGTAAAATCAGTTCTCCAACCAGCCTTTCTACTCGAAACGAAAATAAATAAATAATAAGACAAATACTTCAAAATTATCCATACTGGCTGTCATCGCCAATTTTCCCTACAAGACAATTCAAGCGGTAGATACATATTTTTCACTTCAGTTCAGAAAGAAAATAGCTAGTAGTAAATCTGTGTTCCAACCAGCCATTCATCTCATAACGAAAATATATAAATAAATAAACTCAAGACCAATATACACATAAATAATTATCTCTCCTGGCTGTCATCGCCATTTTTTCCTTACACGACAAATCAAACTATAGATCTGGGCACTGCCGTGCCCCCGCCAAGTTTAGCGCGAAGCAAACACTGCCGTTCCATCCTTTACTGGAACCATTTCGCCGCATTTTCAGGCCCCTATTTGAGAACCTCTGGATAAGACTAGAACGCAGAAATTTTCGTCAACCAGTAAGCTATTATCACAGAAATAAAATCCAAAATTTCAAGTCTGTAGGTCATTTAGTTCCGAAGTTAAGCGAAGGCAAAGTTTCGCATTTATCACACTCACTCACTCACTCACTCACCCACTCACTCATGATCATCATAATAGAACTAGTACTTCCCATAAACTCAGAGAGCTAAAATTTGGTACAGAGTTAGGGTTTAATGGCCACATAAAGGGAAAACTATAAAAACTAGGATAATCGAAGATCTGGAGTACCTGGTGACCCTGATTAGAAAACACAAGAGCCCAACCAAAGTATTAGAGATCGACATACCGCCTTTACAAAAATATTCAACTTGGTGGGCCGCTTCATTTGATGTCAAAAATCGAAGGTCTGAAGTATCTGATGAAGAACCATCAGCTGTCTCGCATACGAGACATCTCGAAAAAAAAAAATCTCATGTCATGGGGCAAATTCTAGGGAATCTTACATTCGAGACATCTCGAAGGAAAAATCTCAGTTTGCTGCAAAACATTAATGCACAAAATCATTAATAAAATAAAATAAAATAATAAAGGTAATGCCCCCTTCTACTATTAGTACAATAAAAAAATGACTGTCATTGCAATAATCCAGCGTAGTGGGACACATCTTCTTATTTAATCTAGCCTATAGCGTCCCACTGCTGGGCGAATGCCTTCCCTTCTGCTTTTAATACGCATATAAATAAAATTAAAGGAAAACTCTGGATAACACTAGACTGGCTTTTATACCATAACGACCATAAGCCGTTGAAGGGTACACAAGGGTACAAAACCAGGTGCTCCATGACACCATTGCACCAATCTGTCTTATACTTATATTTTGTTTCAGGCTCGCCTATACATACATAAGATACATACATATATAAGTATTATTGAAATACGCAGCTTTATCAAGCGTACAATTGACTGGTTATTGAATCAACGTTTTCCAAGTGGCAATTTTCCATCGTCAATCGGTAGCGGTTCTGGCGACAGATTGGTGCAATGGTGTCGTGGAGCACCTGGTTTTGTACCCTTGTGTACCCTTCAGCGGCCAAGTCACACAACATTAACTATAATAATAAAGAAATCGCAGTAAGAAACCATAGACTTGGCACGACTTTGTCTAGATTTCCTTTCTTTTTAGAGATAAACAAGCAGCTCCATCGAGACTTGGCTAGTTTTTTACAGAATGTTTTTGGTGGGATACATATTTTCCCCTTCAGTTCAGAAAGAAAAAAGGAACTTTTAATATTGTTGAAGCAGTAAAATCATTTTTCCAACTAGCCTTCCAACTAGAAACGAAAATATATAAATAAATAACCTCAAGACCAATATTGACATAATAAATTATCTCTCCTGGCGTTCATCGCCATTTTTCGCAACACGAAAATTCAAACGATAGATACATATTATCCCCTTCAATTCAGAAAGAAAACAAAATCCTTATTTATTTTTGATAATACGTAAATAAATAAACTCAAGACCAATATTGGAATAACTATCATACTGGCTGTCATCGCCATTTTTCCCTACACGAAAAATCAAACGATAGATACGTATTTGTCCCTTCAGCGGGGGGAGCATGACTTTTATCGAGGCGGATTTATCCAACAAAATGGCGGTTTATCAGCATATTTGACGTCTATACTGGGTTATATATCGCTCTTTACGATATATAACCCACTTTAGACGTCAAAAATGCTGATGCGGATTTATCCAACAAAATGGCGGTTTATCAGCATTTTTGACGTCTATACTGGGTTATATATCGCTCTTTACGATATATAACCCACTTTAGACGTCAAAAATGCTGATAAACCGCCATTTTGTTGGATAAATCCGCCTCGATAAAAGTCATGCTACGGGGACAGGTCAGAAAGTAAATAGGAACTTTCAAAACGTTGAAGTAGTAAAATCAGTTCTCAACCAGCCCTTCAACTCGAAACGAAATTTTGTAAAAAAATAAGACCAATATATAATTGTATCTACTGGCTTTCATCGCTATTTTTCCCTTCACGACAAGTCAAACATATTTACCACTTCATTTCAGAAAGAAAATAGAATCCTTAAATATTTTTTAAACTAGTTAATCAGTGTTCCAACCAGCCTTTCATCTCAAAACGAAAATATATTAATAAATAAACTCAAGACAACTACTTAATAAATTTTATTATCTGTACTGGCTGTCATCGCTTATTTTCCCGACAAGACAATAAATTCAAACGGAAGATATATATTTTTTATCTCAGTTCAGAAAGAACATAGCATCTTAAATGTTTTTGAAGCAGTAAAATTAGTTTTTGACCAGCCTACGAAAACAAATATATATATTAATAAATAAACTCAATTAAATAATTATCCGTACTGACAGTCATCGTGATTTTTTCCTATACGACAATTCAAACGATAGATACATATTTTCCCCTTCAGTTCAGAAAGCAAACAGAATCCTTAAATATTTTTGAAAATACGTAAATAAACTCAAAACCAATATTGGAATAATTATCATACTGGCTGTCATCGCCATTTTTCCCTACACCAAAAAGCAAACGATAGATACGTATTTGTCCCTTCAGGTCAGAAAGTAAATAAGAACTTTCAATATCGTTGAAGTAGTAAAATCAGTTCTCCAATCAGCCCTTCAACTCGAAACGAAAATATGTAAATAAATAAGACCAATATATAAAATATAATTGTATCTACTGGCTGTCATCGCAATTTTTCCCTTCACGACAAGTCAAACAATAGATACAAATTTACAACTTCAGTTCAGAAAGAAAATATAATCCTTAAATATTTTTTAAAGAAGTTAATTAGTGTTCCATCCAGGCTTTCATCTCAAAACGAAAATATATAAATAAATAAACTCAAGACCAATATATAAATAATTATCTCTCCTGGCTGACATCGCCATTTTTCCCTACACGACAAGTCAAACGATAAATACATATTTTCCCCTTCAGTTCAGAAAGAAAATAGGAACTTTAAATATTGTTGAAGAAGTAAAATCAGTTTTCCAACTAGCCTTCGAACTCGAAACGAAAATATATAAATAAATCAATTCAAGACCAATATTGAAATAATTATCCGTACTGACTGTCATCGCCATTTTTTCCTTCACGACAATTGAAACGATAGATACATATTTTCCACTACAGTTCAGAAATTAAATATAAACCTTAAATATTTTTGAAGCAGTGAAATCAGTTTTCCAATCACCTTCCAACTCGAAACGGAAATATGTTAATAAATAAGACCAATATATAAAATATAATTGTATCTACTGGCTGTCATCGCCATTTTTCCCTTCACGACAAGTCAAACCATAGATCTGGGGGCACGGCAGTGCCCCCGCCAGGTCGAGCGCGAAGCAAACACTGCCGTACCATCCTTTACTGGAACCATTTCGCCGCATTTTCAGCCCCCTATTTGAGAACCTCTGGATAAGACGAGAACGCAGAAATTTTCGTCATCTAGTAAGTTATATTCACATACTCAAAATCCAAAATTTCAAGTCTGTAGGTCATTTAGTTCCGAAGTTAAGCGAAAGCAAAGTTTCGCATTTATGACACACACTCACTCACTCACTCATGATCATCAAAATAGAACTAGTACTTCCCATAAACACAGAGAGCTGAAATTTGGTACAGAGTTAGGGTTTAATGGCCACATAAAGGGAAAACTATACTAGTAGTTCGCCCCGAACTGTGAACTCGCGACCCCATATAAAACCCATATCTCGGTAACCCCTCGACCGATTTGGCTCATGTTCGAACTTGAAAATTCTTTTAATTTCATTTACCCGCTTGCCAAATTTCATAAAGATCCGACTAAATTTACTCAAGTTATCGTCGAACGAACATTCATAATGTTCATAAAAATTTTCAGGGGCGAACCACTAGTTGAACGAGCGAGCGAAGTTCTCCGAGTCTACTGGAACGATCCGGCGTTTGTATGTTTGTATGTATGTATGTATGGTTGTATGTATGAAAGTTCGACGATAACTCTAGTAAATTTGGTCGGATCGTTATGAAATTTGGTAGGCGGGTAAATAAAATTAAAAGAATTTTTAAGTTCAAACATCAGCCAAATCGGTCGAGGGGTTGCCGAGATATGGGGTTGTTAAGTTTATATGGGGTCGCGAGTTCACAGTTCGGGGCGAACCACTAGTACTTAAAAGTTAACAAGAAGAAATAGTCGAACGATTAACTTATTCTACTCGAACATTACACAAATTAAAAAACTGTGTCAAATCAGAAAATCTAATAAAATAAATCAATATGCCCACGTTTCTACAAAAAGAAGTGAAATCCCACCAAAAACATTCTGTAAAAAACTAACCAGGTCTCGATGGAGCTACTTGTTTATCTCTAAAAAGTAATGAAATCTAGACAAAGTCGTGCCAAGTCTAAGGTTCCTTACTGCGATTTATTTATTATTATAGTTAATGTTGTGAGACTTGGCAGTTGAAGGGTACCCAAGGGTACAAAACCGCACCATGACGCAGGTGCTCCAAGACACCATTGCACCAATCTGTCGCCAGAACCGCTTGGGTACCCTTCAACGGCCAAGTCTCACAACATTAACTATAATAATAAATAAATCGCAGTAAGGAACCTTAGACTTGGCACGACTTTGTCTAGATTTCATTACTTTTTAGAGATAAACAAGTAGCTCCATCGAGACCTGGTTAGTTTTTTACAGAATGTTTTTGGTGGGATACATATTTACCAATTCAGTTCAGAAAGAAAATAGAATCCTTAAATATTTTTTAAAGAAGTGAATCAGTGTTCCATCTAGCCTTTCATTTTAAAACGAAAATATATAAATAAATAAACTCAAGACCAATATATAAATAATTATCTCTCCTGGCTGACATCGCCATTTTTCCCTACACGACAAGTCAAACGATAAATACATATTTTCCCCTTCAGTTCAGAAAGAAAATAGGAACTTTAAATATTGTTGAAGTAGTAAAATCAGTTTTCCAACCTAGCCTTGGAACTCAAAACGAAAATATATAAATAAATCAATTCAAGACCAATATTGAAATAATTATCCATACTGACTGTCATCGCCATTTTTTCCTACACGACAATTCAAACGATAGATACATATTTTCTACTTCAGTTCAGAAAGTAAATAGAAACCTTAAATATTTTTGAAGCAGTAAAATCTGTTTTTTAACCGCCTTCCAACTCGAAACCGAAATATGTTAATAAATAAGACCAATATAGAAATAATTGTATCTACTGGCTGTCATCGCCATTTTCCCTTCACGACAAGTCAAACAATAGATACATATTTATCACTTCAGTTCAGAAAGAAAATAGTTACCTTAAATATTTTTAAAGAAGTAATCAGTGTTCCATCCAGCCTTTCATCTCAAAACGAAAATATATTAATAAATCAATTCAAGACCAATATTGAAATAATTATCCATACTGACTGTCATCGCCATTTTTTCCTACACGACAATTCAAACGATAGATACATATTTTCTACTTCAGTTCAGAAAGTAAATAGAAACCTTAAATATTTTTGAAGCAGTAAAATCTGTTTTTTAACCGCCTTCTAACTCGAAACCGAAATATGTTAATAAATAAGACCAATAAAGAAATAATTGTATCTACTGGCTGTCATCGCCATTTTCCCTTCACGACAAGTCAAACAATAGATACATATTTATCACTTCAGTTCAGAAAGAAAATAGTTACCTTAAATATTTTTAAAGAAGTAATCAGTGTTCCATCCAGCCTTTCATCTCAAAACGAAAATATATTAATAAATAAACTCAAGACCAATATATTAATAATTATCTCTTCTGGCTGTCATCGCCATTTTTCCCTACACGACAAGTCAAACGATAGATTCATATTTACCACTTCAGTTCAGAAATAAAATATAAACCTTAAATATTTTTTAAAGTAGTTAATTAGTGTTCCAAGTTTCCAACCAGCCGTTCATCTGAAAGCGAAAATATATAAATAAATAAACTCAAGACAACTACTTAATAAATTCTCCGTAGTGGTTGTCATGGCCAATTTTCCCTACAAGACAATAAATTCAAACGGTAGATACCTACATATTTTTCACTTCAGTTCAGAAAGAAAATAGCAATCTTAAATGTTTTTGAAGCAGTAAAATTAGTTTTGACCAGCCTACGAAAATAAATAAATATTAATAAATAAAGTCAAGACAAATATTAAATAATTATGCTTACTGGCTATCATCGCAAATTTTCCGAACACACGACAGCACGTCGAGGCTTACACGCTAGCACTCTACTCGGTTGCGTTACGGGTGACTTTACAACAAAAGTGTACAGTCTCACGTGCTGACGTGTGTACAAGACAATTCAAACGACAGATACATATTTTTCACTTCAGTTCAGAAAGAAAATACCTACAAAGTTTTATTATTTTTGAAGCAGTAATTTTTCCCTACACGAAAAGATTATTCAAACGATAGATACATATTTTCCCCTTCAGTTCAGAAAGCAAACATAATCCTTAAATATTTTTGAAAATATGTAAAACAACAAACTCAAGACCAATATTGGAATAATTATTATCCCTACTGGCTGTCATCGCCATTTTTCCCTACACGAAAAATCAAACGAAAGATTCGTGTTTTCCCTTCAGGTCAGAAAGTAAAAAGGAACTTTCAATATCGTTGAAGTAGTAAAATCAATTCTCAAACCAGCCTTTCTACTCGAAACAAAAATAAATAAATAACAAGACAAATACTTAAAAATTATCCGTACTGGCTGTCATCGCCAATTTTCCCTACAAGACAATTCAAACGATAGATACATATTTTTCACTTCAGTTCAGAAAGAAAATAGCTAGTAGTACCTAAATCTGTGTTCCAACCAGCCTTTCATCTCATAACGAAAATATATAAATAAATAAACTCAAGACCAATATACACATAAATAAATATCTCTCCTGGCTGTCATCGCCATTTTTTCCTTACATGACAAATCAAACTATAGATCTGGGCACTGCCGGGCCCCCGCCAAGTTTAGCGCGAAGCAAACACTGCCGTTCCATCCTTTACTGGAACCATTTCGCCGCATTTTCAGGCCCCTATTTGAGAACCTCTGGATAAGACTAGAACGCAGAAATTTTCGTCAACCAGTAAGTAAGCTATTATCACAGAAATAAAATCCAAAATTTCAAGTCTGTAGGTCATTTAGTTCCGAAGTTAAGCGAAGGCAAAGTTTCGCATTTATCACACTCACTCACTCACTCACTCACCCACTCATGATCATTATAATAGAACTAGTACTTCCCATAAACTCAGAGAGCTAAAATTTGGTAGAGAGTTAGGGTTTAATGGCCACATAAAGGGAAAACTATAAAAACTAGGATAATCGAAGATCTGGAGTACCTGGTGACCCTGATTAGAAAACACAAGAGCCCAACCAAAGTATTAGAGATCGACATACCGCCTTTACAAAAATATTCAACTTGGTGGGCCGCTTCATTTGATGTCAAAAATCGAAGGTCTGAAGTATAATCGGTGCGGGATGAGAATGGGATGCGACCTTTTGGAACTGAGACGCGCGCGGTAAGCAAACTCGCGTCGATGCAACCTTGTCCAAGTAAAATACAGTATATTTTCGATTTACTTCGACAAGGTACCATCCTATTCTCATTGCGCGCGGACAATATCTGATGAAGAACCCTCAGCTGTCTCGCATACGAGACATCTCAAAAAAAAATCTCATGTCATGGGGCAAATTCTAGGGAATCTTACATTCGAGACATCTCGAAGGAAAAATCTCAGTTTGCTGCAAAACATTAATGCACAAAATCATTAATAAAATAAAATAAAATAATAAAGGTAATGCCCCCTTCTACTATTAGTACAATAAAAAAATGACTGTCATTGCAATAATCCAGCGTAGTGGGACACATCTTCTTATTTAATCTAGCCTATAGCGTCCCACTGCTGGGCGAATGCCTTCCCTTCTGCTTTTAATACGCATATAAATAAAATTAAAGGAAAACTCTAGATAACACTAGACTGGCTTTTATACCATAACGACCATAAGCCGTTGAAGGGTACACAAGGGTACAAAACCAGGTGCTCCATGACACCATTGCACCAATCTGTCTTATACTTATGTTTTGTTTCAGGCTCGCCTATACATAAGTATTATTGAAATACGCAGCTTTATCAAGCGTACAATTGACTGGTTATTGAATCAACGTTTTCCAAGTGGCAATTTTCCATCGTAAATGGGTAGCGGTTCTGGCGACAGATTGGTGCAATGGTGTCGTGGAGCACCTGATTTTGTACCCTTGTGTACCCTTCAACGGCCAAGTCACACAACATTAACTATAATAATAAATAAATCGCAGTAAGGAACCTTAGACTTGGCACGACTTTGTCTAGATTTCCTTTCTTTTTAGAGATAAACAAGCAGCTCCATCGAGACTTGGCTAGTTTTTTACAGAATGTTTTTGGAGGGATACATATTTTCTCCTTCAGTTCAGAAAGAATTCTATTGTTGAAGCAGTAAAATCATTTTTCCAACTAGCCTTCCAACTAGAAACGAAAATATATAAATAAATAACCTCAAGACCAATATTGAAATAATAAATTATCTCTCCTGGCGTTCATCACCATTTTTCGCAACACGAAAATTCAAACGATAGATACATATTATCCCCTTCAATTCAGAAAGAAAACAGAATCCTTATTTATTTTTGATAACACGTAAATAAATAAACTCAAGACCAATATTGGAATAACTATCATACTGGCTGTCATCGCCATTTTTCCCTACACGAAAAATCAAACGATAGATACGTATTTGTCCCTTCAGGTCAGAAAGTAAATAGGAACTTTCATAACGTTGAAGTAGTAAAATCAGTTCTCAACCAGCCCTTCAACTCGAAACGAAATTTTGTAAAAAAATAAGACCAATATATAATTGTATCTACTGGCTTTCATCGCTATTTTTCCCTTCACGACAAGTCAAACATATTTACCACTTCATTTCAGAAAGAAAATAGAAACCTTAAATATTTTTTAAACTAGTTAATCAGTGTTCCAACCAGCCTTTCATCTCAAAACGAAAATATATTAATAAATAAACTCAAGACAACTACTTAATAAATTTTATTATCTGTACTGGCTGTCATCGCTTATTTTCCCGACAAGACAATAAATTCAAACGGAAGATACATATTTTTTATCTCAGTTCAGAAAGAACATAGCATCTTAAATGTTTTTGAAGCAGTAAAATTAGTTTTTGCCCAGCCTACGAAAACAAATATATATTAATAAATAAACTCAATTAAATAATAATAATTATCCGTACTGACAGTCATCGTGATTTTTTCCTATACGACAATTCAAACGATAGATACATATTTTCCCCTTCAGTTCAGAAAGCAAACAGAATCCTTAAATATTTTTGAAAATACGTAAATAAACTCAAAACCAATATTGGAATAATTATCATACTGGCTGTCATCGCCATTTTTCCCTACACCAAAAAGCAAACGATAGATACGTATTTGTCCCTTCAGGTCAGAAAGTAAATAAGAACTTTCAATATCGTTGAAGTAGTAAAATCAGTTCTCCAATCAGCCCTTCAACTCGAAACGAAAATATGTAAATAAATAAGACCAATATATAAAATATAATTGTATGGCTGTCATCGCCATTTTTCCCTTCACGACAAGTCAAACAATAGATACAAATTTACAACTTCAGTTCAGAAAGAAAATATAATCCTTAAATATTTTTTAAAGAAGTTAATTAGTGTTCCATCCAGGCTTTCATCTCAAAACGAAAATATATAAATAAATAAACTCAAGACCAATATATAAATAATTATCTCTCCTGGCTGACATCGCCATTTTTCCCTACACGACAAGTCAAACGATAAATACATATTTTCCCCTTCAGTTCAGAAAGAAAATAGGAACTTTAAATATTGTTGAAGAAGTAAAATCAGTTTTCCAACTAGCCTTCGAACTCGAAACGAAAATATATAAATAAATCAATTCAAGACCAATATTGAAATAATTATCCGTACTGACTGTCATCGCCATTTTTTCCTTCACGACAATTGAAACGATAGATACATATTTTCCACTACAGTTCAGAAATTAAATAGAAACCTTAAATATTTTTGAAGCAGTGAAATCAGTTTTCCAATCACCTTCCAACTCGAAACGGAAATATGTTAATAAATAAGACCAATATATAAAATATAATTGTATCTACTGGCTGTCATCGCCATTTTTCCCTTCACGACATTTCAAACAATAGATACAAATTTACAACTTCAGTTCAGAAAGAAAATATAATCCTTAAATATTTTTTAAAGAAGTTAATTAGTGTTCCATCCAGGCTTTCATCTCAAAACGAAAATATATAAATAAATAAACTCAAGACCAATATATAAATAATTATCTCTCCTGGCTGACATCGCCATTTTTCCCTACATGACAAGTCAAACGATAAATACATATTTTCCCCTTCAGTTCAGAAAGAAAATAGGAACTTTAAATATTGTTGAAGTAGTAAAATCAGTTTTCCAACTAGCCTTAAAACTCGAAATGAAAATATATAAATATAGAATTATTATATACCAACATTGAAATAATTATCCCTACTGGCTGCCATCGCCATTTTTCCCTACACGACAGGTCAAACGATAGATGCATATTTTCCCTTTCAGTTCAGAAAGAAAATAGGAACTTTAAATGTTGTTGAAGTAGTAAAATCAGATTTCCGACCAGCCTTCCAACTCGAAAAGAAAATATGTAAATAAATAAACTCAAGACCAATATTGAAATAATTATGCCTACTGGCTGTCAACGCCATTTTTCCCTCCATGACAAGTCGAACGATCGATACATATTTTCCCCTTCAGTTCAAAAAGAAAAGAGAAACTAAAAATATTTTTGAAGTAGAATCAGTTTTCCACCCACCCGCCTTCCAACTTGAAATGAAAATGGACCGATTGGGTTGAAATTGTATATGGGTATTTCGATGGTTTCCTGGATGATTTAAAAATAAAATTGGACCCGTAGGTGGCGCTGCTGTCGGTATGTCAACTACTAAACGGCTTGACCGATTGGGTTGTATGTGTATTTCCAAATGAATCGCCGTAATGTGTATAGGTACTGTACGCGCATATTCAGAACGATTGCACCAAAAATATATACATATATTATATACAGGGTGTTAAAAGACCGCCAACAAAGCGGGAAACCACGTATTGTCCTCATCATAAGGAACATTTTTGCCCAAGGAACTATGCCTGGGAAATCAACGGTTTCCGAGATAATGATGTTCAAAGTCGGACTTTTCAAAGCTTTTTTTTTGCAGAAATGTATTCAGTATCTAGTTCTTAACATACCTTCTCAAGAAGCCATATCAAAATTATGAATATTTCTTACAAAAAACGACGTTAAAATTGCAACCCGCAATGTATTCTAAACATCAGCACTTCAAGCTTAAGTAACATAAACTTATACCTACGCTTGCGCGATATGACTTCTGTGCGTTACATGTCCATTGCGTGATAAAATATTTTTCAAAATTATAACCTCAAAAACCAAAATCATTTCCCAGCAATAATTTATCGAAAAAGTACTCTGTTTTGGTGTCTAGTATGCGTGGCTTTCGGGTCTGTTGGCGGTCTTTTAACACCCTGTATATATATATTTTATAAATGGTACACTAACCGGGCAGCTATCTTGTATAATTAACGGGACTTCTTTTTTGCAGATAAAGCCAACGGCTTGGTATGAGTGTGATCGACATTGATATTGAGAAACTCAAAATTTTGTGAAATGGGTCTACTAAGTTTTTTTTTTTGTTTTAGTCAAATTTGGGCACGTATGTCAGGCCTCCAGCACTGGTGTCTTGTTTGTCTGTATCAGTCCTGCTCAGGCTCATCCTCAGTGAGCGCGGTGCGGGCCACCTGACAGGGGTCCCTGACGCAGAGCCGTCGCTGCTCCTCCAGGTCGCCCGGGGCGCAGCGCCCAGCCACGCAGAGGCGTCGCCGCACGATGCAGCCCTGACCGCAGGTAACTGAGCACGCTCCCCACTTGCCCCAACGACTCCACACCTTTTTGTTCTCGGGAGGCATGTCAATGGCTTCCTCGATCGCGTTAGCTGTTAAATATAGGTAACAGAATTGTTTTTTTTTATGTAAGCAACACGATTTCCATGGGCAAATGGAACACATAATTATAACGTGCATGCCCTCTGAGGTTGAATTGTTTTATTTCCAGTCCTATGACAATTTAGTAACAGATCGCAAACTCTCTTCTACATAGGTCTGGAAATAAAAAAAAATAAACAATGTGGGCCCTCAGAGGGCATACGTTAATTATTATACATTGAAAATTTGATATCATATCCTGCATTCATAATGAAAATGTTTATTGATAGATTGATATAAGAGGTATACTCACGGTAATGGACGTAAAGTTTTGTACTATTCGTATTTTTCTGAGTAGATTGGTTTCTGTCCAAACCAAACTTATTTTCCCATGCCACTCCCACTGGAATCTCCCTCTTGATCTGTTTTTCGATTATAAGATTGACTAGCTCTTCTGGGTTTAACACCAACTTATCTTGGCAATTCGTTAATGAAGAAAATATGGTACACATTAAGATGACAATAAAGCAAATAACAATATGGAACATGTGGTTTTGGAAAGTAACAATAAAAAAATAGAACAATGCGGAAATTATGACTGACGCCACTAAACGTCAATATCCAGACCCTGTCAATTAGATGAGATGACAAGAATCAGCCAGATATAATTATTATTGGAAATAGTTTGTGATTACGCAACTGAAAGAAAAAATAAAAAAATAAAGAGGTTCAATATAAACCCAGATGAAAGAAAGTTTTAAAGAAGGTTGGTCCGATCCCTTAGGCCGCCTACTAAACCAAGACTAAAGGCTACCATTCACAGGCGCGCCCATCCGCCGGACTTGTCGCTGGCGACAAGTCCGCAGACAAATCTGCATGTGAATGTATTGGTTCTCGGTTCGGTGCTAGACATGTGTAGGCAGTGTAGGTAATGCTCCTAATATTACAAAAGACATATTACACAACGGTGTCATGAAATATTGCCCATTACACGAGAGAATAAAGCATGGCACAAAGCATTTCATTACTTCAGATGACATGAAACATGACATCATGGTAAATGACATGTGTTTTGTCTGTAAGTAGTTGTCTATAGAGTTTTTCCCGCATGGCTAACAAAGTCATTTCCTCGCTTTTGTGAGATAAAAAGTTTTGTGTTTCGCACGAATGCAATATTATTTGCGTTTCGTGCTTCTGAATACCTCGCTACGCTCAGGTTTCTTTTTTTGAACCACTCGCTACGCTCGTGGCTCAATTTTAGAAACCTTCGCTAGCTCGGTATTCAATACAAGCACTCGCCGCAAACAATAATTTTGAATTCTTGCATAACAAATAACTATTATTGTACACCAATATAAATACAGGTAAGGAAAAAAAACTTAACTAAACAAGGTACAATTGGCGGCCTTATTGCTAACAGCAATTTCTTCCAGGCAAAAGACAGACTATATTTGAATGCTAGACCATCTTTTACCGACCACTCCTCAATATCTTCATTAGGTTCCATTTTAAAGAATAACATGTTTTCATTTGATTGCAATGCAACACACACTCAACACTGAAAAAATGGCGAACTCTGTGGTGAGCCGTGTGCACAGAATAGTGGAGCTGTCAGCTGTCAAGCCATAGACTCACCAACACGCACCGGTCACCAACACACAGAACAAACTTCTTTTTGAAATCTGCACAAGTGTCAAAATAAAAATAAATAGTAACCTCAAATGGTAGGTAGGTACTGGATTTATTTTACATTACGTAAAAATCAGCGAAACAAAACCAAAACACTTTTGAAACGCACCGGTCACCAACACATTTATCAAACTTACTTCTTTTTTGTAATCTGTGAAACAAACGTCAAACAACACTCCACGCCACGAACGAAACACCACAGATAAAATTCGCAACGGATGGAAATGTTCCAAAACCAGAAAGTTCGTAGAAAAAGAAACCTTTGTAAAGAACTTGCGCAAAATGCTTGACAATAAATAATTGGGGTCTATGTCTCGAATAACAAGGTTTACGCTTTATCTGATTATTGTTATGTTTGTATTTTTGGTAAAAAAAATATGGTTTCTAAATCATCACGCATAAAAAATAACCTTTCAACAAACAAAAAGTGTTCGTACTTGTAAATAACACAGAAATTAAATATTTCAGGAATCAGGTACTGTTCAGGGGATTTTCCTCTTTCATAAAAAATGGTCCTTCAAAATTTAAAAACAATTGCTATATTTTAAAAAAAATTTGGCCCATTATGAAACAACATCTTTAAGTACACAAATAAACGATACGAACGGAGACGGAATGCATTTCTGACGTTTTTATTTATTTTTCTACAAACTTTTTTTTATTTGACTTGCGCCGCGTGGTGTATTTTTTCATACTGCCACATAAAGTCCATACATTGATCGTGATTGATCTCTTTCAATGTTGTCTGTAAACTCTTTAGTCATTTGAACTTTTACTTACAGATCCATATTCCAAATTCAAATCACTTTTTGTCCCTCCGGGATCAAAAAGCTATTTTAGTCCCTGTTTGCGGGGAACGAGCTAGGTCTTTTCGAATAGATGTGATAAAAATAAATAAATCACCAATAACCCAGTCTTCAAAGATTTCACTGATTTGGGATTTTTCTCAAGGTAGAAAGAACTTGCCGACTGGGCTACACGTTTCTGATGGGTATTCAAAATCGTGCCTTCATCTTCAAAATGCAATTGTTGTCTTCACATATTTCCTCTTGCAGACCTTGTATTTGTTTGTATAACTGAGCGGAAATCAGCTTGGGTATTTCATGATCTAACGGAATGGGAAATATACCCAGGAAACATCCCTAGAGTGCCTTATAAAAGAAAGGCATTTATTTATTCTTATAATTTATTAAACAGCATGACATCATACATAACTATGATACTATTCGAATAAATATAATTCATAAATAAACTATCAAGGACTTTATATATTTTCAACAAGGCCATCATTCTTGTTTTTAAGTTGTTTGATATTCTATAAGTTTTTTTTACAATTGTAACTCGTCTAAAATTATGTGTTATTTATTAAAGTACTAAATAAGTACCCTACCAAATACGAGTATCTCTCTATTCCTGCTTATTAGGTAGGACTAGCTTTAAAAAAAAAACAGCATGTTTATAAACTTTGTACCGATTCAACAATTTGAAGAGACTTAAAAATTCAAAGTAGATTTTTAAATATTTGGTACAGATGGCGTCATTACGCTGCTGTATGTTACACAGACACCTTGGGTATACAGGTTTTCATTATTTATTTCACTAACCGAACAAAGAAGGCCTACCTACATCATATTAAAAATGTATGTACATAAAAAAAACAACCACCTGATAATTTAGCGATTTAACTACAAATTATTAGAATATGGACACAAAGCAAGTTATAAGGTCAAATAAATATACAACATCCAAAAGATTTGAACATTATTATACAAAAACATGATTACATTGAAAATGACTAGTATTATAACATTGATTATTATTTTGTATACAATTTAGGCCCCATGTAAGTGTAATTTAAGAACGCTTTCCAATACCTATTTTGTTCATAAACAAATTAAAATTATTAAAATAATTGAAAGGGCGTCACATAAATAATGATCAAACAAAACACTGATGTCCGAAATTGTTAGATTTACACCGTGGAATTTTAGTGGTTTTAAAGCCGAAGGTATTTTGTTGCACTGGTGATTCTGAGCCAAATTACAAAATTTCATTCCTAAACGCACGAAAAAAAATTCACATACAAATGGTGTCGATTGGCGATAGCCGTTTGTATTGGGAAGTGTTTTTTTTTTCGCTCGTTTTGAAGTAAAATTTTGGAATTTGGCACAGAATCACGAGTGCAACTAAATACCTTCGGCTTTAAAACCACTAAAATTCCACGGTGTAGAAAAACTATCTCCATCAAGGGTCAATAGTATAGGTTATCCATTATTTACGGGACACCCTGTATTTTACATTTCTAAGCAAATAATGAAGTAAAATTATTCAGATTGTGCTATATTTTTAAGGTTATTATTTAAGTGACATACAACCAATCAATAAACTGTCAGGTCCATTGACCTATTTATTTTATGGTATGCATTTTACAACACAAATGGTCGGCTGGGCAACAAAAGCCAATATACTATTTTTAATTAATGTAGAATCGATTTAACTATTTGTGTCGTTTTATCTGGATAGTAAATATATGATTTATATTAGACTAAATTAGTATTGCCTTGTAATTGGTGTTACTTAAATCTCAAATAAAAATATAAAAGATATTATGTAATTAAGATTGGGTAGCCAAGGATAAGAAGCTAATTTACAATAAATGAGCTTGGGACTGTTTAGTAATTTGAATCGAAACGGATCGAATCGCGGTTAGTTTTGTTGTACCCCTTATCCGTTTCGAACCAAATTATGTGTGAATATAGTTTAGTCTCCTAAGGTGAGTGCTGAAAAACATGGTCGTTAAGAAGGTTTATACAGTGTGGCCCGTTTATAGCGGTTCAATTTTTTTTTTGCTTGAGATCTTTTATGTTTTACCAAAACTGTGAATTTCTCCAATTTTGGTTATTAAATCCACCATGGTGTGAAAACGATTTGATAGAATCGAATGAAATTTGGCATAAGCGTAGCAAGTGGCCTAGCTAGCTTGCTATGTCCCAAACTTGCATGTGTTCATAGGCTGTCCCATTTTATTTAACTTTTTTATAACTGCTAGCTAGCTCTAGCTAGCCAACAACAATTTTTGAACCACTATAAATGGGCAACACTGTACTACTCAAAACACATGCGGAGCAAGTGAGCACGCCCCACCTTTTACCTCGTACACAAGTTAAGTTTAATGTTGCACATAGGCCCGATTTCTGAATTCAGAATTTCGCTAAGCAAGCACTTCAGTATCACAATATTTCTCACAAAAGTATGTGACAGAACGATACTTAAGTATTTACTTAGTAAAAGTATTTTGAATGTTTGTTGACTTTTTTGTTCTGAGGTGATAAATGTCTTTTATCTTTTAATATCGCGAAAAACCTCCGATAGGAGACGGCACTACAAGAAGTTTAAGACATACGAAAAACTAAAATAAGAACCATAATAGGTAGATATGTGCGTAATCGTTTTTCCATTACGCGGATTTATTGTCAACAACCTATCTTGAGGTGTTAAAATCTATCCATAACCAGTATAAGTATTGTGGATTAATATTTCCTTACAATATTGAAAAATTGTATAAATATAGACTAATTAATTAAAATTTACAGACATATGTAGTTAAAGAAGAGAATGTATTGCCAAAACAGTATTATTGCTTCCTACCTAATTAACAGAGTGAGTTAACGAAGCTCCTATTTTTCGATGGAAACACCGTGGCTAAGGGAACAGAACACGGCCAGCATCCAAACTAATTATGTACTTTCGGCCTTGGCCTCATGCAGACTCTATGTTGCTCTTAAAACTACTTATACATTCTTCTTTAATATGCATGTCAAAACTTGAATAGTTAAGTAATATTGCAATTAAAAAGTGATCAATTTCGAGGTGTAAATTGTATTTTGGAGACCAGTTAGCATCACCACTCTCATAAATCATAGTTCAGTTTTTAAGTTTTTATGGCAACAAGCATCATTAAAAGTCAGCCAATTAAAGATTCACTTCAAAATCGCATTTTCTTAGTTTGTCTGTATTACGAGTATATCTCAGTTTTCCAGGCACTGCAGCGTCCGCGTGGTCACTTCACCCATTTAGAATTAATGGCCTTCATTCATACAGTGAAGTGACGGGACAAGTGATCTAACAATTTAGATGTAAAGGCTTGTTATTTTTGTATTTCATTGATACATAGTATGAAGATGAATACTTAACAATTTTTCATGTTTGACTTGATCTTTCACAGTCCGTAGAGTATTGCAGGAAGGTCCAACCATACTCATCCTAATATATAAAACAAAGTCGTGTTAGTTACACCATTTATAACTCGGGAACGGGTGGACCTATTTTTATGTTTTTTAATTTGTTGGTTTTCTCTCCGCCCCGAATAGCAGAATAACCATTAAAACAACGGAAAAACTCAAGAGAAAAAAAAATAGTCTGCGCGGACAAAAGCTAGTTATTAATAAAAAACGCGCATGTATGACAGGACCTTTGTGGAACAAAGTAACAACTGAGAAAATGGCTCAGTACGAAACGGTAGGCGCGAGACGGACTAGAACTTGGCATTTTATAAAGATAAACTAATTAATTGAATAAAGCTTATGATGTATTCTGACCACATTCTGACAGACAAGAAAGAGAAGTATGACAAGAAAGAGAAGTAAGAATGAGAAGTAACAGACAGTGAGCAGATCAAGATCAACTCAGCCCCCTTAGCACGCAGCCATTTTGCCTACTCTCATCTGTCACCTTAGCCACTTAACACTACTGAGGTGACAGTTAATATTGGCTAAGGTGACAGTTGAGAGTAGACAAAAGGCCAGCGTGCTAAGGGGGCTGGACTGTGTTGTCAGTCGATTACAAAGATGACCCCTAAAGCAAGACAGATTTTTTATATTACACCAGCGAGAGAGTTTTTTTTGCAAATTATGGGATCGGTTTTTTTTTTGGTGTATTTTGGATGGATTTCATTCCCTGAAATTAACTCACTATAATTATGCAATTATTATTAATGTTTAATACAGTATTGATCCAATACTACTTTCATTGATGAGTTTACAAGCAACATTTTCTCTCTCCATCATTGGAGGTTGTCAGTCGGTGTCCAATGAATTCCACTCTTACAAAAATGTGAAACCTTCACCAGTAATTAACTTAATTGAACTACTTACATAATAATGGAAAGTGCTTGTGTGTGATCTGAGCACTAAATGGTAAACTTATCTTCTTAATGAGATCAATAATAATCACAAGGAAGAGTAATTATTTGTTTCCAGCAAGTCGACCTTAGTTTAACAACACTAAAATTGTATATATTTTTTATGACAATCTGATATTGTAATAAGGTTTATTTCTCGGTTCGTTCACCATTTTTTTTGTAGATTTATTATAGTAAATATTCAAGTGCAGATTTATTGCAACACACAACATTTGTGTATTTAATAAGTTTATGTATTTTATACTCGTGGATCTTTTGTTTGCTTAAAATTAAGATTTAAATTAAAACCAGTCCTGGAAATTAAGCCTAAATATTTTCTTTTAGAATTAAATATAAACATTAATAACAGGTACAATAATAAACTAATGGGTAAAAACATTTGACTAGAATAATTACTTATATTTTTCAGTTATGTCCCTTTTGATTCTGCTCCAAAATGAACCAGTCAAACAGTTTGCTCAATACTTGATTTTTTTTTCGACCTTGACCACACAGACAGCTCTTGAATGAAGAGCAATGCGACTTCATTCGCGGGGCGAAAAGATTCCGACGTGAAATATGTCGCAAATGCCAACATGGCTGTCCACCGCGATTAACTAGTTCTTGTAGACTGCCTAAATGTTGAGCAAGCAGGATTCAGAAGAGGTTTCAGTACGATGGACCATATCCCAAGCCGTGGAACAGCAAATAGAGAAATACAGAGAATTCCAGTAACACGACGACTTAAAAGAGGTGACGAAACCCCTTACAAAGAACTGGGTAAATACTGCACAAGACCGAGACAGCTGGAATCGGGGTTTATTGAATGTTTTTTTCTCTTAATTTTTAGCTTTAAATAACTTTTTACGGGTTTGGGAATAATAACGTTTTTTTTTAAATTAAATTAATTTGTAGCATTAACCTTTTCTCTTCTGTGTCAACAAAGGCGATTATGGCTTGCCAAAGCAAGTCTACAAGTGACTTCAGTAGCATTTCGCGAGAAGACACACATGACTCCCGGTAGAGAGGAGTAGATAAAAGAATCTCGCGGGTAAGCGTAGATAAAAGTTGCGTCGCGGCCTCGCAGGGCATCGTAGCCGGGCTGGTCCATCGGTCCTTTTCAATTGCGTAAAACTTTGAAATACAGATTTTTGGAAGCCAAATAAAAGTAATTTCAACTTTCTTAACTAGAGAATCGCATGTCGAAAAGGACTCGATACAAACTACATTATAAAAACCTTAATAGGTTAACACAATAATGAACCTATCTTCATGGTACTTACTTTGTCTATTTAACACGTATGAGACGCGATCGCGATGTAAAAAAATAATATTTCAAAGGGGACTAAATTAGATTTAATAATGATAAAAGTTTCGGTCTTGCGCGCCAAAAGCATGAACACAATTTATTGAGGCAGTTAAGTTTGAATAATAATTATTACTAGGTAAAACAGCAAATATTGGACTGAAAATAAATTAAGTCTTGGTTACATTGGTGTTGTCATAGAACACGTTCGCGGAATATCACAAATAACAACATTATATAATGCATGCGGGATCAGAATGGGATAATACCTTTTGGAACCGAGACGCCCGCGGTCCGCCTGTCAGCTGTAGCGTCAGCATTTCGGCAAACTCTAGTTGTCTATGGCAAACTCGCGTCGAAACTTGCTTGTGTGTTCTGTGCGCGTGGGTGTCTGCTCGAGTTTAATCACGTTTTATTCAATTAATGCAATAACATTTAATCCTTTTAGATTACAACCATTTTTTTTTTGTGTATTTTCAATTTCATAACATAGAACGTTAGAACTAACAATTTTTTTACTGACTACACTCGAGAACTGTAATTGTCGGTTCAGTTTCAAAAGGTATTTCCCATTCTGATCCCGCACACATTATACTAAGTGAAGGGTCAATGAAAGTAGCGTGGCGAGAAATGCAAAATTATCATATATATTTTTTTTCTATTTTGTAGCTAGACTGAACAATTTCCGTTCTGCGATTTTTGTTTCACGACAGTAAAACAATTTTGTTTTCAGACAATAAAACAACAATAATTCAGCTGATTATGAAATTTGCTGGAACACAAATCAGCTTAATTAGTTTTATTCTGTTTAGAATAATTAAAATAATACAATTTTACTGTCGTGAAACAAAAACGCTGAACAAAAATAACTCAGCTTAGCAAAAGAATTGAAAAAACTGTACAGGACTTTTCTGCCACATTACTCTTTCGTTGACACTTAAAATATAAATGAACCTGTTTCCGCAGTCGCGAAAATAAAATAGCTGCGTTCTTTTTTCGCTACTATTTTTTCGTACGATTTCTTTGTCCTAAATAATATTGATATTTTAACATCAACAGGAAATGACACAAGTATAACAGCGACGTCATTATAATTTATAGTAGTGACCGTAATTTACAAATATGGTGCAAAATTAAAGTAACTACAAATAATGACATTTATAATTAAAGCGCCAACGGTAAATTGCCCTGCACCATATTAGCACATCCCATTCGCGCGCACCTTTTTTCGTGGCGCTGTACACGCAACTTCCTGCCGATTTCTGAATTGAGAAATTCACTAAGCAAATACTGAAGTATCGTTCTGCCTATGCAAACTTCTCACAAAAGAGCGTGACAGAACGATACTTTAGTATTTATAATGCGCGCGGGATGAGAATGGGATGCGCCCTTCGCTAAGCAAATGGGTAAGTATCGTCCTGTCTCTGCAGATTTCTCACAAAAGAGCGTGACAGAACGATAGTAAAGTATTTGCTTAGAAAAATTCTCGAATCAGAAACCGGGCCTTAGAGTCCGAAATGCGAGAACGTGCTGCGCGACCGAAATCCTTGCCATTATCATATTTTGAATTCAGTGACAAAATAGCTCATGATATAGGAATAGTAAGAAAAATTGCAAATTGCTGTGCGAGTCGCGGCCTCGGGAGACATCAAATTGTCAAATATCGTGTCATAAAGTCGCGCGCGTTTTTTGTTCTGTTGCACTCCACGCGCGAGTTACTTTGACATAACGCAGCGCGCGCACATAACGCAGAAGCTTTAAAACCAGTGACCAATTAAGAAAGGCGCTCGCGACTGCTATGTGCTACGGGGGCTGAGGTGTGGTAACGTAGGTACGTTACGTGGCTGGTTGTTACTTTTAAATAATGCACTTTTGAACTAAACATCATCTTGAACTGCCACTCAGTATCTGCCGAGTATGAAATCAACGATCCTAGGAGTGCGTACTTAAACTTTTTAAACAACTGTCGATTTACCGCTGGCACTCTGAAGGATCCCTCTCGCTCGCACATACTAGTTCCTTCAAGGTGCCGATGATCCGATGTGCCAACTTGCCTCACCTGCCTGCAGTCTTCGCTGTAAACGACTGTCGGACGATGTTAACCCTCTGACCCATATATTGTCACCACCGTCTGAACTTTATTGCTTCGGAATAGTCTTAAACAAATGAAAAATTCGGACTAGCTCTGCTGCATAAAGGGGAAAGTTAAACGTCTACCTTACTGCACCCAGGAGGCGGGCACCCATAGGGGCTCCGATTGAACTCGCCAGGACGCCTTAAGCAGCTGCGTGAGGGCCGCGGCCAAGTCATCGTTCACCAATTCCTCGTCGAACATATACCCATAGAGGAAGTTTATGCGGTTGGTGGACCGGATGATCTCGGAAAACTCTTCTTCCTGGTTGTGGAAATAACCTTCGGTTAAAAAACGGCCAAGAAGCCAGAGCTAGCTAGAGTCTAATAATAATCTATATATATAAAATGAATCGCCGTGCATTAGTCTCGCTAAAACTAAGAAACGGCTTGACCGATTTGCATATTTACTGTTTTGTTTAGTTCACCATAGTTCAGGGTAGGTTTAAAAGCAAAGAAATATGGGAAAAGTTAAAGGATTAGCTGAAAAACGGAAGAAATAAAAATTGGTCGTTTTGTATTGGAATCGCCATTTTTAACCCGGAGAGTCAAACTATTCAGTTGTTACGAAGTTCACCGGGTCAGCTAGTAAAATAAAAAACTTGGGGGCCGAATTATCGGCAGATGGCAGACTATTTCATCATCATCTCCCACTGCCGAATTCCACTTTTGCCATCACTTCTTGTTGGCTAATACGGCTATGTCACTATAATCTATCAGTCATCCCTTCAGATCACCTATTTGGCAAAAAATCTACTTATATTACTCCGCCGACTCCGTTGATAACAGTCTCTTTGTCGAACGGCCCGTTGATAGAGGTACGTACCGTGAAGGCGCGCGAGCTCTCCTTGTCAAAAGTGGAGCGCGCGTGCGCCGCGGTTCGCGTTTCGGCGAGCCGCTCGAGTGAAGGCGGACGAACGAAGATTATGTAGGGGCGTAGCCGAGGCGTGCGTAGCATCTTTAGCGCCTGCCAGTGGGGACTCAGCACACAGACGCGACCTGGACAGGCAGGTGATGGGATACCCTTTATTGAACGAGCGAGCGAAGTTCTCCGAGTCTACTGGAACAATCCGGCGTTTGTATGTTTGTATGTATGTATGAATGTTCGTTCGACGATAACTTGAGTAAATTTAGTTGGATCGTCATGAAATTTGGTAGGCAGGTAAATGAGGCGAAGAGAAATTTTAACTTCGAACATGAGCCGAATAGGTCGAGGGATTGCTGAGATATGGGGTCGCGAGTTCATAGTTCGGGGCGAACTACTAGTTTTAAACAGTCTTCAAAAAAGGAGGAGGTACTTACTCATCCGACCCGTATTTTTATTTTTTTATCGTCACCTCAGAACTTTGTTCTAAGTGAACCAATTTTGTTTTTTTTTTTTTTTTGTTTGAAACGGTATAAGTCCCGTGTGGTCGCATAAAAAATTGTGAAAGAACTTCGGAGATGGAGAACGGAACTCCTCAACGGACGTCAACAGATCACTCGGAATCAGTGCAGTAGCTTAATAAGTTTACCTTTTCACAAGTGAAATCGATTTTTATTTTTTTGTAATCTCGCGTACAATATCTACCGTGAAGGAAGGCAAGACAATTCAATATCTACCTCACCTACTGGCTTGTCTTTCATATTGGCTAGGCCATCAAGCTAAGCAGTCAGGAATCCTGACAGCTTATCCTGACTCACTCAGGATGGTATAGGTGCTGGGCAAGCCGACTCCATCGAAACATGTCCCAGGCACTGCAGCGTTCGAGTGGTCACTACACCCATCTACTTGGTATGAGTGTGCCACTGGACGTTGTATTTAAATCATCTCATTACGTACTACATTATGTATCTCATCACGGTGCTAGACACGAGAGTAGAAACGAAGAATTCAATGATCTACTACTCTACTCGCATGAATGAAGAAGAGACAGCGGAGACTGCAAGACCTGTATATCCATGTTATCCAGAGTACTTTGTCGAGTGCCCTTTCCATAACCGCTGTTGGTAAATCGTCACGATTGAATTGTTTAGTAGTCACCAAGTTTCTTAGGCCACCTAGAGCAGCAAATTCACCTATAAATAAGGCTGCACCCCCAACAGGATGGATACAACAGTACCCTCTCTGTATTTTGTAAATAGATGACTGTAAAGAACCATTTCTTCTTCTTCTTCAGTATTTATTTGAACTGCCTCTTCGTGCTTCTTCCATTTTAGCCGGTCTGCAGCTAGTGTGGTCCAGGTTGAGCCTGCTGCGGCCTTGATGTCGTCGGACCACCTTGCAGTTGGTCTGCCCACACTTCGCGTTCCTGTACGCGGCCTCCATGACAGGACTTTTCGGCTCCACCTGCCATCCTCTCGGGGACATATGTGTCCTGCCCACTGCCATTTAAGGCGCGCTGTCCCTTTGCCGATGTCGGTAAGTTACCGATATCGGCAAACGGAAGAACCATTTGGTGTTAATTATTTAATTATTTACCTGAGTTAACGATAGTCTCCACACTTTCTGCCGAAGTCCCGTAGAGGTTCCCTTTATACTCTCCGTGTTCGATGAACTTCGCGTCCGATATATCTTGCTCCATCTTTTCGCGCGTCATGAATACGTATTCTTTACCGTTTTGCTCGCTAGGTTTCTGAGGTCGCGACGTAACTGGGAAGTTAAGAAAAAAAACCTTTATTTACACAAATGAAGAATACCATCAACTTTTGATTTTTATCTTACCATACACTCTATTAAAAATGGAAAATTTGGGTGAAAAATTTTTTTTGATATGACTTGTCGTTCTCGAGATATTTAATTTTAAACTACCTGTGCGACGGGCGCGCGGCCGTCAGCTGCTGTGACGTCACAACTCCACACGCACCCGACACATACACCGTAACACTCATTCAAACGGCTGTATCTTTGGAACCGTACTAGGTAGCCAGTTGAAATTTTCAGAGATTATGTTTTATTATAGTGGATTACCAAATCAATAATAAAAATTAAAAAATATTAAAAAATAAGAGGGGTCCCCATACAAAAAACGTTGTTCTATACTTTTTGCTCTGTAGAAAAAACGGTAAGACATACAAGCAACAAACTTGGTATGATTATAGGGCTTACTCCATAGTATAACAAAATAATATAAAAACTGGCCAAGTGCGAGTCGGACTTGCGCACGAAGGGTTCCTTACCATCTATAAGAAAGGTGAAAAAATCATAATTGTTGTATGGGAGCCTCCTTAAATGTTTATTTTATTCTGATTTTTGGTATTTGTTGTTATGACGGCATTAGAAATACATCATCTGTGAAAAGTTCAACTGTCTAACTATCATGGTTCATGAGATACAGCCTGGTGACAGACTGACGGACAGACGGACAGACAGACAGACGGACAGACAGCGGAGTCTTAGTAATAGGGTCCCGTGTGGAACCCTTCGGGTACGAAACCCTAAAAACGGTCAAGCGCGACTCGGATTCACGCGCCGAGGGTCCGTATAACCAGTTTTTTTATTGTATGGCGGTAGGGAACTCTCAGTACGCGAGTTCTACTCGCACTTGGCCAGTTTTTTTGTGTGTTTAGTCAGGTCATTTTTCATTTTTCAAAGTCGTCATCCATAGCTAAGTAAGAATATATTATTTTAAGTACAAAACCGTGCTAGGGAATATTTTAAACAGAGCTTGCGGCTTTAAAACCTGTCCCAAGCGAATTTTTAACGTTATAACTAAGTAATATTATATTAAAACACTACTGTAACACTGACTAAACACACATAAAAACTGACCAAGTGCGAGTCGAAATCGCGCACTGAGAGTTCTGTACCACCATACATTAAAAAAAAACTGGTTATACGGACCCTCGGCGCGTGAGTCCGAGTTGCGCTTGACCGTTTTTTATATTTTTTTGTTATACTATGGAGTAAGTCCTATAATCATACCAAGTTTGATGCTTGTATTTCTTACCGTTTTTTCTAAAGAGCAAAAAGTATAAAACAACGTTTTTTGTATGGGGACCCCTCTTATTTTTTAATATTTTTTTATTTTTATTTTTTCTTGGGTAATCCACCATAATAAAACATAATCTCTTAAAATTTCAACTGGCTACCTAGTACGGTTCCAAAGATACAGCCGTTTGAATGAGTGTTACGGTGTATGTGTCGGGTGCGTGTAGAGTTGTGACGTCACGCGAGTTTGCCGCGCTCGCGCGAAAAACTCCAAAAGGACGGAAACTAAAACCGTCGTAACTTTAAAACTACTGGCTCGATTTGAATGAAACAAAAACAGGTGTATTTCTAAATGTTTAGGCTACACGGTCATAAAGTTTCAAGTGATTTAACAGACCCACGGACATTCTTCATTATGTTTCATTTGAAAACATTTTGACGGTCAATTTGTAGAAGCATCATACGATCTTGTTTTGGGTTTTTATTGCACTCCCGACATAAAAAGAGGAAGTTATAAGTTTAACCGCCATGTGTCTGTCTGTCTGTGGCACCGTAGCTCTTAAACGGGTGACGCGATTTGAATCTGTTTTTTTATTATTTGAAAGCAAGTTTTCTACAGTGTTCTTAGATATGTTTTATCAAAATCGGTTCAGCCGTATAATATGAGATATGCAAGCTTTAAAGTCGGGGGTATTTTTTTTTAAATTTAGTAGTTATTTTTCAATCAAGGTTATATAACGACTGTTTCCATTGCGCCCTCTTGAACGACAGTGTTATACTCGTATCTCTACCTAGTATAAAACAGAACGCTTTCCGCGTCTGTCTGTTTATTCGCTAACTCCTCCTAAACCAAACAAGCGGGCAAAAGCTAGTCGTTGATAAAATGCTAGAGTCTGGCTACCGAGAGTTGGCATTGAGATTAACGAATTTTGAGATTTGTAGTTCTTGTAGTTTGAGATCGTGATCAATCAGTCAGTCAGTCAATAAATTATTAATTCACTGTATACTACCAAGTATCAAAACCGGTTATTCCAATTTTCTCAATTAGTAATATTGATGTTGCCCCAATGAGTATTTTTTTTAATTTGTCGCCCTTTTCCAATGCCAACTCTCGGTAGCCAGACTCTAGATGATTCGCTGGTAGTGATTGAAAGCAGGGCCCTTAGCCTGTAACGCAATGGTGCCAAAATGGGCTCCCGGTTGACGGTTTCAATTACAATTTATTACTGCTGTCGGTCCAGTGTCGGTCCTTTTAATGTTTTTGTAGTACAGCAAAGAATATTATGAGTCTAATTCTAGAGGATTAGTTCGCTGGTTGTAGGAGAGCAACGAAAAAATCCCGGTTTTGTCCTTCTACCTGGGACGCCATTGATACGCCATTGTGTTACAGGCAAAGGCCCCAGGGCCCTTAGCCTGTAACACAATGGTGCCAAAATGGGCTGTCAGGTGACGACTTCAATTACGATTTGCTAACGCTGTCTGTCCTTTTAATGTTTTTGTAGTACAGCAAAGAATATTTTGATTCTAATTCTACAGGGTGCACTCTAAGTCGATAGCGAAACTTTAAGTAGGATGTCTACTGATCAAAACAAACAACTTGTACTAGGTGGCGACAAAAATGGAGCGAAAAAAATATCAGCTGTTTCATACATTTGGCGCAGTACTGAGGCGACCTTTTGTATGGAGCAGCAGATATTTTTTTCACTCCATTTTTTTCGCCACCTAGTACAAGTTGTTTGTATTGATCAGTAGATTGCCTACTTAAAGTTCCGCTATTGACTTAGAGTGCACCCTGTAGAGGATTAGTTCGCTGGTTGTAGAAGAACAACGAAAAAATCCCGGTTTTGTCCTTCTACCTGGGACGCCATTGATACGCCATTGTGTTACAGGCTAAGGCCCCAGCGGGGGGAGCATGACTTTTATCGAGGCGGATTTATTCAACAAAATGGCGGTTTATCAGCATTTTTGACGTCTATATATAGTCGTCAAAAATGCTGATAAACCGCCATTTTGTTGGATAAATCCGCCTCGATAAAAGTCATGCTACGGGGACAGGTCTCACATGGTATCGGCGTGACGAACTTGTCGGGGTCCGTGGCGATGAGCCGCCGCCGCAGCTCGTTGCGGCCGACGCCGGGCGCTCCGACCAGCACTATAGGGCGCACGAAGCCCGGCCGCGGGTACAGCCGCGCCACCTCCTCGTAGGTCGGTATCACCTCGCGGTCGAAGTCGTCGTTCTCCGTGATGTCGTAGATCACTTTCTTGACCTGCAGATTGCAGTGCGGCAGGTTAATCTTAGCGCACGCTCGGCCATTATGGCGCGAGACAAGGCCATTAAGAGGGAACGCGGGTAACCTCAACTCCATACAAAAGGGGAGACCTGTTTCCTCCCTGGATAATTGTTTTAGAAAAAGTATGTTTATGCCATTCAATCTATATTTACCTCTGCCATGTCCCTATGTTTTCCTTTTTTAATAATTATCCAGGGAGGAAACAGGTCTCCCTTTTTGTATTTTTTGTATGGAGCAGCCGGCTACCCGCGCTCCGTCTTAAGGCGCCGTGCATAGTGAATCGCCCGAGCGCAAAGAAAAATGCACAAAATCGATTCCTGTATCAAATACACTAAACAAATTGAAAATGTTCACATATCAAACCCTAGAATTAGGTGAGACCTATCTAAAACAGCCAGTTCCGTGCTGACATTCATAAACGTTTTGAAGATATTTTGCTTGAAAAAGAATAGGCGGCGCACTTTTTTTCAAGAAAAATATCGTGCAATCTGTTATGGATATCAACATGAAACTGGCTGTGTTAGATAGGTCTCAATTAATTCTAGGGTTTGATATGTGTACATTTTCGATTTTTTTAGTGTATTTGATACACGAATCGATTTTGTGCATTTTTCTTTGCGCGCGGGCTAATTCACTATGCCCAGTTATATTTTTAGAAAGAACAAATAAGATTTGGCCAAATGAGGCCGGATAAATAGATTTATGGTGGCGCAAGTCGGCTCTTCTTCAGTTTTACACGAGATTTGAGTGGTCAGCTATAATAATGAAAAGAAATAAAACGGGAACTACACTATCACCAGAATTTCGTAAGAGCAATCAAATGCAGATGACTAATCAAAGATTAATTCAAAACAGCGCACATGATTGGCTGAAATGAGTTTAGTATGCCTGTTACTTTTGATAGCTTGCAGAAATCGGGCGTGAGTTGAGTGGACACGACACTGGTATGGTAAGATGGACTTCATTTTGGTTAATGTTTTCATACACTATCTCTACAGCAACCGTAGACAAAGGCTGTCTGTCTGGCTGCCATATAAGACCTGAATTGGAATTTGATATTTTACATATTTCTCCCTCCTTGGAGGAAGGTAGCGTAGCACAGAGAGCGCATGCGATTTTGGTTGAGGAGGCCAAGATCTACGAAGAATGAATTAATTCATCTTTAACACAACACATGTATTTTCACTTTTAATAACTCGCGATATTTATACATTATTGTATTCGAAACGGGTCTAATCGCGGTTGGTTTTTATTATTAATCCATTTATTTAAAATTTTAAAAATTCATACCTTTGTTAGTAGTCTTACACTATGTGTTTTAGGCAAATTTAATTACCTTATTTATCCCGACGTTTCGGCCGCGTTATAGCTGCTGTGGTCGCGGGTCGACTGAAGCGGCGAGTGTTTCAATTATTATGGTGACAGTTGGGGAACTACCCTCACATCACTATTATCATTTGCATTGGGCCGGCACACAACACTCACAGTATCGGCGGATATGTCCGAAGATAAATAAGGATATGTCCGAAGATAAATAATTTGCCTAAAACCAACCGCTATTCGACCCGTTTCGAATACAATAATGTATAAATATCGCGAGTTATTAAAAGTGAATATACATGTGTTGTGTTAAAGATGAATTAATTCATTCTTCGTAGATCGTGGCCTCCTCAACCAAAATCTCCTGGTCTTTAACACACTGAAATCTTTCTGATGCGCAGGGTGCGCGGCAGCGTCAACAGTCTCCTCAGCGTCATCGCCAACAGGACTGACAGTCCAATGCTTAAGCATTGGATGTCAATCCAAATATACAAAACTAAAGTACCGAAATGTAAATAAATTAAATTAATACTAACACTAGACTAAGTTTCCATTATAACTAACACTATGGATTCGTCCGAAATAAAAACTTTTGAATTGAATTGAATTGAATTAACACATGCATAGTCGGATGGTTACTGACCTTGGGCGTGGACTTGCAAGGCAGCAGGGCGGTGGCGCTCGGCGTCGGCGAGCAAGGCGTCTTAGCCGCGCAGTCCGCGCCGGCAGTGCCTGGGCTGCACAACGCCGGCTTGCCTGCACAGTCGACACGTTGCAATCACAAACGGGCGCTCACAAACACATGTATAATCCGTGCGGGATCAGAATGGGATAATACCTTTTGGAACTGAGACACTCGCGGTCCTGTAGCGTCAGCATTTCGGCAAACTCTAGTTGTCTATGGCAAACTCGCGTCGAAACTTGCTTGTGTTTTCTGTGCGCGTGGGTGTCTGCTCGAGTTTTATCACGTTTTATTGAATTAATGCAATAACATTGAATCGTTTTAGATTACAACCATTGAACATTTTTGTGTATTTCCAATTTCAAAACCCTATGATAGAACGTAGAACTAACTTTTTTTTTACTGATGTTACTCGAGAACTGTCATTTTCGATTCAGTTCCAAAAGGTACTATCCCATTCTGATTCCGCACGGATTATACATGGAAATGACTATCTCTATCTACATTATATTGGGGCAGGTGAATGGCAAACGCGCCGGGGGAAGGGCTCCAACCAGATGGTCTGATGCGATAAGGGCAGCGGCTGGAGGAAGCATTCACCGGGCAGTTCAAATGACGGAAGACCGCTCCCAATGGAAGCGAGTACGACATGGTCGCGATCCTCACCCATGAGGAATCGATTAAGAAGAAGAAGAAGATCTACATTCGAGTGGAGCCACGTTTTGACTTGTCTTTCCTGTGGGCTAGGTCGACTAAGCTGTCTGGATGGTATGGGTGCTGGGCAAGCCTACTCCATCTAAAACAATGTCCCAGGCACTGCAGCGCCGAGTGGTCTCTTCACCCATCTAGTTTGAGTGAAGGTACCACTGGACGCTGTATAAATCATCTCATTACGTAGATGCAAAGGCCTTAGTTTGTTTATCTACATAGTATAAAACAAAGTCGCTTTCCGAGTCTGTCTGCTTATTCAATAACTCCTTCCGGATAAGCACAGACGCATGAGCAAAACGTAAGGGTGAGTAATAATAACTTATGAACTACGATACTTAATTTTTTATCACACATTTATTTTATTTACACCAATGTCTAAGAAAGGGCGTGTCGTCTCTTTTCTCGGCAATTATAACCAGGATACAGCCTGCTAAATCATGCATAATCATGGGCATTACATCAGTCGCAGTGACCTTAAATATTTACTGGCAATAATCTCGTTTACGGCAAAACCAAGGGCAAGCAGACATTTGGTATCATTTCCCGAAAATGGTAAAGCAGCGCTCTTATACCGTGGGGTATCCCAGGGTGTCGCGGACTGATTTATTTCCACCGTTCAAGTTCCATGTCTCAAAAAACGTGTTAAAGGCGCCGAGCTTAACTTTTCGAGAGGTTAAAGATACCTTATTGGAAACAGGGTTTTTTCTTAAATAATTTTGTCAAGTAATGACCGTTTTCACCAACCACCCCTAACTGTAAAAGAGTGAATGATCGTGGATGAGGGACCATACGAACTCAAGTCAGCGTGGTGAGTTGAGTTCGTATGGTCCTTCGTCCGTGACCGTTACATTTGCGGAGGTGCAGATAATTTGCGTTAAAAGGTCCGCCAAAATTAGGGGTGGTTGGTGAAAACGGGCATAAGAGTATCATTAAGAGAACAATAGGTGGGTTTTAATACTTATTCGCATACAGGTATTCCTTTCAAAACAAAGTAGATCGCTTTTGCTCTTTTTTATTAAACAAAATACACTTTTTGCAGTAGTCGCTTAGCAAAGAAACAAAAAAAATGTATGGCAAGCTAAGAGTAACTTTCCGCAGAGTAATGAACTTGAAGTGCTTTCAAGTTGTAGTTGCAATACTTAGATACAGTTCGATTCAATATTTCTGGTAGCTGTAACCAGAGCGCCGAGTGGTTCCTCGCAGGCCCCAGGTTTTTTAGTGCCCTACCACAGGCATAGCGCTTAGAAATACCGTGGAGCTCTACAGCCCTGGAGCTCGCCCTTTTCAACATTTAATTGGTTGTAAGAGAATGATTCAACTTTGGACGTTAAAATATAGTTGCAGACATAATAAAGCTATCGACATGTGAACACACTTTCTGTTTCATATTCCTAGTAATAAAAAAAATATCACTGAACTTCGGTTAGAAGTAGTAGTAGTGGTATAAAGCTATTCACAAATTATTTAACCCTGTTTAAGACGAAATACGACGCACAACTAGCGCCGCCAATGGAAAAAAATCATATCTTCTTTTCGGATGCGTTTTTAGCAAAAAACGCTGCATTCGTAGGTTCTAGGATCTGGAATCCAAACCTTAGGTCCTAAAAATAGTTAAGCCTCGTGTAGAGAAATCGCAGGAGCGTTGTTTGCTAAAACCGCATCCAAAAATAAGATTTTTTTTTCATTGGCGGCGCTAGTTGTGAGACCTATTGCGTCTTAAGAAGAAGAAGTAAGTTTACTGACCATCCAAAGTCTGTGGGTCTATCTGCCGCTCGTGTATGATCCGGCCTTCTTGCAGCGCCCTGGAGGGGATGAGGCCCGCCCTCATCACCTTGTCGCCCTCCCGACGAGCCTGCCACCTGGCGGGAAAAAAACAATAATGGAGTGACTTATAACATGGAGGACCACCGAACTTTATCGAAGTGTAGGACAAATGTTACTTTGCAATCGCTGTAATAAAGCCTCCGGAAAAAAATAATGCAATCAAAGCGAACTGCTCCACAAACTCAGAACTCTACTCTGAGACTGCCGATTTCTGAATTGAGAAATTCGCTAAGCAAATGGGTAAGTATCCTTCTGTCTCTGCAGATTTCTCGCAAAAGAGCGTGACAGAACGATAGTTAAGTATTTACTTTGTAAAATTCTCAATTCAGAAACCGGGCCAGGGGGGTTACCAGTCCCCGTAGCATGACTTTTATCGAGGCGGATTTATCCAACAAAATGGCGGTTTATCAGCATTTTTGACGTCTATAGTGGGTTATATATCGCTTTCGACGCTATATAACCCACTATAGACGTCAAAAATGCTGATAAACCGCCATTTTGTTGGATAAATCCGCCTCGATAAAAGTCATGCTCCCCCCGCAGGGGTTTGTAAATATGAACGCAATGGCGTCAACAACATTGCGTTCATATTTTACAAAGATTGAAAATTTATTTCTCTTTCACATCGCATAGTCATCCTTTTATTTTATACACCGTGGAATTTTAGTGGTTTTAAAGCCGAAGGTATTTAGTTGCACTCGTGATTCTGAGCCAAATTCCAAAATTTTACTTCAACGACGAAGCGAGCGAAAAAAAAAACATTTCCCAATACAAACGGCTATTGCCAATCGACATCATTTGTATGGAGAAGTGATTTTTTTTTTCGCGCGATTTGAAATGAAATTTTGTAATTTGTCTCAGAATCACCAGTGCAACAAGGCTTTAAAACCACTAAAATTGCACGGTGTATACTTCGTAATGTTTATTCAAAGGTATTTTGTACAATACCAATATAAAATGAGTCTTAATTCGTGAAATATTGAATTTTGTAAATTCCGCCATATTGAAAAGAATGCGTCAAGGGTAGAGGGGCAGTGCCGACCACGACCCCTGGGTGCTTAGCGAGAGAGAAAGCAGTGTTTGGCGTATGCAGCGGTGAAATAAGTTTCAGAAAAATGTTTCCATCCATACATACGTTTTTTTTCAAATGTGTGAAACTTTACGTAATACACAGAAATTACATATTTGAAAAAAAACTAACCATTTAATGTTCTAAGGCCTTTGCATCTACGTAATGAGATGATTTATACGGCGTCCAGTGGCACCTTCATGAAGAGACCACTCGGCTTGAACCACTTGAAGTTGTACTATTCTTGCTGGAACCATGACACGCTACCATGAGATTACATCTAGATACTCACCAATACGCGTCATCCTGGGATACAATGTGGAGGACGTCTCCCTTCTTGAAGTTGAGTCCGGCCTCCTTGCAAGGTATGTAGGGGTCCTCGGCTGAGTCGTAGTCGAAGAGAGCTCGGACGCGCACCTTGCTCTCACGTGACCCGCCGCGACCGTACGAGGGCACCAACTTGAACGTTATAGTGCCCTCCGAGTTTTGCTGCGGGAGAAAACCACTGACTGAGGCCCGATTTCAGTATAAAAAGCCTAAGGGCATATATTTTTATCGTACCCGAGAAGTTCTTTTTATTTTTCTAGACATCTTGACTTTAGGCGATCTCAAAAGTGAGGAACACTTCTGTAACGACGTAGACATTTGACGACATTTGTCGACATTTGTACCTTCGCGTAGGTGGCCTTGGGAAGAGGGTGGATGCGCCCCACGACTAAATATTGATCAGTTCTCAAAGTAGAGCACTTCAGGGCCACCAGTCTGTAAGTAAGCTATAGGTACTACAGTAAAAACTGTGCCGAACGGCTTCCTTGTGCCTACAGTTGATTCTGAACATCTTCTGTTCTGTTACTTTCTTAAAATGCGCGAAATGCCATTCTAGGTATGGACTAGGTATGGCTGGACTCTGTAACCTAAATTATGTAACATATACTCCGTGCAATTTTAGTGGTTTTAAAGCCGAAGGTATTTTGTTGCATTGGTGATTCTGAGCCAAATTACAAAATTTCATTCCAAAACGCGGGAAAAAAAATCACTTCTCCATACAAATGGTGTCGATTGGCGATAGCCGTTTGTATTGGGAAGTGTTTGTTTTTTCGCTCGTTTTGAAGTAAAATTTTGGAATTTGGCTCTGAATCACGAGTGCAACTAAATACCTTCGGCTTTAAAACCACTAAAATTCCACGGTGTATAAAGTTTCCCATCATGTCGAACAACCAGATTTAAGGCCCGGTTCTTTCACTTACCAGTATTTGAAGGACATCGGCAGGCGTCTTGTTCTCGACGCCGAAGCCGTTGACTTCGATGACCTCATCCCCAGCGTGGATGAGTCCGGAGCGGTCCGCCGCACCGCCGTGCATCACGCGCGCTATCACAATCTTGCCAGTCTCCTCGTCCGTTTTAATCGTCGCCCCCTAAACGACGACAACGAGCGTTTAAGGCTGGAAGATAGCAGCGTGGGGGGAAATTTCAAAATTTTCACAGTTTTTTACATTTTGTAGCTAAACTGAACTATTTTTGTTCAGTGATTTTTCGTTCGCGGCAATAAAACAGTATTCTTTTCATTATTGTAAACAACAGAACAACAATAATTCAGCCGATTGTGTGTTCTGGACTACGAAGCAGTGGCATTGCCCAAAAAACTTGTCGTAGACCAGAACACATAATCGGCAGATTTTTTCTTGTTCTGTTGTTTACAATAATGAAAAGAATACTATGTCATTTCCGCGAACGAAAAATCGCTAAACAAAAATAGCTCAGTTTAGATACAAAATGTAAAAAACTGTGAAAATTTTGAATTTCCCGCCACGTTGCTATCGTCCACCTTTAACATGGATTGTTGCTTTTAAAAACTCTGGAACTGAGCGTCCGATTGTCTGACTACAACGCCAATCACCCACGAAAGATTGTTGAAATCAGACAGTCAGAGACTCATCTACCAGTTGCAGAGATTGGAATTATTTAGCCGATGTGAGTGGGTCGTCAGTGGAGACACGACGGCATGGCAGGTTGTTCCGCTTCGCATTCGCAACCATGGCATAAAACGTAGGGTAGATTTACAGTGCTCACTACAAGTCTACAATAGTTACTAATTAAATTATCTAACAACATAACAATTATTTATGGTATGGAATCGCCATTTATGTGATGGCAGTTTGTTTCAAAACACGGAAACTAAACTACCTAATCAAAGAACTGAATTGAACAATAAAAGCACAATGAACAACACCCGAACAAAACAGGATGATAAACATAATGGTACTGTCGGCAAACAATATCAAAAGCAATATTGTATTGTGTGGGTAGGTAGTCTTGTACTAAAATAAATTCGGGCATCAAGATTAATAGAAACATAATAGAAATTGCACAAACATCTAGAGATAGCAGCTAATAACGGCTTAAAAATAAAATAAATGTGTTACCTATACAAATAAATACCCTGATTGTAAAGTACCTATGTTGCATTGCATGGCTTGCCTGCACTACCCAACACTTTAAAGTTTGAACTATTGAACAATTTGTATCATACAACTTGATAAACCATAAAACTATAATACAAAGTCACATATTAGACTGAGGCCCACTTTCTGAATTAAGATTTTTGAGGTACAGTTTTGTCACATTATTATGTGAGAAATCTGCACTTACATAACGATACCTAAGTGTTTGCTTAGCGAATTTCTCAATTTAGAAATTGGAAGTGAGATACGCGAATAAACAATATTGGCTATTGCCGGTCGATATCGGTCAATCGAAAATTCGAGAAAAGTTACAAAGAAGTTTACCTCAATTTGTTAAACATTTCGAATGAGATGGACCCATAAATATGAAGAAAATAAAAATAAACAATAACATGTGGATGACTTGTCAGCAAAGCTGCAACCACACTACTAGTCTGCAGGACTTATGGCAGGAGAAAGGGTGATGGAAAAATGGGCTCAATGGAAACCAGAATTTTGTAGTAGCATTTAGAGTGATTATGGAATCCAGAATTTCCTCAAAAGGGGCGAGTATTTTAAACATTTAACAGAGAGATATGTAATGTGTTCTATTAACTTACCACAATAGGCTCGGCGCTGGTTGCTCCACCCTTTTAACCAAACATACATCAAAATATGCTACAGTAGGTATAACTACATAAATACCTGATTTGTGTCAGTAACAATTTAACAACTGTTTTGATAGACAAGAATTCAAATTTCAAAGTGCAATATTTTGTTCAGCTTGTGTTAATATGGGTGTTGCTTGTATTTCAAAGATCACAAAGTGACATTTTACATACCAGCTGCTATTTCTAAATGACTGATTATAAATTTGGTTTTGATGACTTCTTGCAATTAAAAAGTTAAGAAAAACACTGAGTGTAATGTACAGACATGTTACTGAATTTTGTGCACAATCTAGGTACATAAAAAGAGGCATTGTCAGCACAGACACTATTACCATAATAGTGTGAACATTTATTGTATTAAGAACTAAATTATTAACTCCTTTATTACTGGCTGAGTTGAGATTTTTATTAATTACATAGTGAGATTAATGCATGAATGGTTAATTAACTTACCAGTGGTTCATCACTTTTGACAAGTTGAACAATCTTCACAGTATCTTCTTCCTCAGCCTCCAGTTCGTTAGGGATGTCGGGCAGGTGCGGATAGTAGTCCTTTTGTGCGACAGCATCATGAGTACATAGAATCGCCTGTGTAAAAGTTAAAAGAACATTTTTACCTTGTCATTGGTTGGAACACAAGAGCACAACAGACACAGGTGCACAAGGTTTAATAGAAAACAAATCAAGTACCTGAAAATGGGGTTTCTGCAGCAAACTTAGAAGGTCCTCATATTCTAGTTGTACTGAAGAGACATTCCCGAGGAGATCTAAAACTTCCAGTGTGACCTGCATGGCATTTGAGAGCAGTGGAAAGAATTTGTCATCTTTTCCTTTTGCCACAATTTTGTTATGGACTTGCACCAGTGCATTTAGCTGCCTGGACTGAAGGAGCTCACTTAGAAACAGCATATCCTCTCCATCTGGCTGAGCCTCTTTCAGCGAAGTCAGCAGTCGAGTGAGGGCTAGAAAAAAAACACCCATTTTCTAAGAACCTCAAATGTAAGGCCATTTGTCCACCACAGTTGATCACACACACTTCACCAAGAAAGATATTATTTTGGATATTTTTCTATGGGGTGATGGGTGTGCAGTGGACATGCAGCCATATTAAATGTATACCGCTCCTTTAATCTTATTATCGGTGATGGTGCTGGTTGAGAAACAGCCTTATCGTCGGTGATACTCCCAGACCGCGTAACCAACATTGGCTCATACCACGTATCTACAAAAGTATCAAAATTGGAATTTCGTACTAACAGCAGTACTAACAGGCAACGGTGATGGGCTGCGGCGCGCATCGTCCGTTTGGTGGGTCGTCCAATCAGAGAGCTGTAAATGAAAGAAGTCGAAACCGCGAGAGTAGGTATCCTGCGTAAAACTCAAAATCAATTTACGCAGTATCTGCCACTGTTTGTTACGCGGTCTGGGAGTATCACCGACGTTATGCTTCATGTTTGCCATTTTTCTCCAGAGTATGGAAAGAAAGCGGAAAATTTGTAGCAGGGGGTAGGTACCTAAGTAGTAGGCAAGTGGTGATATTGATGTCCTCCACAACGATCCCGTCGACGGCGAAACCATTTATAAACTTTCAGATCAGACCGAGAATGTCCTCAGATGTGCAAATCCGTGTGCTTTCTCTTAAATATACGGTCACAACTGGCGCACTACAGTTGGTAGTTTGAAATATGTAGGTAGGCAGTAATAAAACAGGGTCACATACCTGGGTCCCAGTTCTCCACCGAGTTCTCCATATCGACGTACATCGGCAGAAATGCTTTAGCTCAATGCAAAATATTAGTTTCAGCTAAAGATTTCTTCCAAGAGTGACATAATAGCGACTCAATTCAATTCTTAGATCGTACAAATTACGATTGTGGAATGGGAAATTGTGTTTTACCATATCAAATTCCAAAACCATTAGGAGTTAAAATAAACGCTTTTAGGATATTTTAATAATCTGAGCTTCCTTAAAATAATGAGATAACTCTAATTTACCTCAAGTGTATGTAAATAACAGCCGCGAAAATATCTAAATCCAATAGACTTCCGCCGACATCTTGAAATTCAAGAAAGAAAATTCTTATGAGCACGCACACAGATTAGAGATTAGGAGAGTAGACTAGTGTTGCCACTTGCCAGTTACCCGGTAGTCACTCGTCCCACCCAAGTGGCATGACTTTACGTGGCGCGCCCTTTTTCAACCGAGACGTGACCACAGATCAGATTTTGAAACGAAAAAAAACCCCTACACTAAAAATACCAACGCCATCAACCCTTTTTACCCACAGGGTGAAATTTTGAGATTTGAAAAACACGTGACTAATTAATTTTGTTGAAAATTATTTGTATTTGTATGTATACCTGCCAAGTTTAGTACCAATAAAAAAAAACCCATAAAAAAACCCAACTATAACAACACTTGTTACCTATTTACCCCTAAAAGAGGAATAATTTTAAAAATTAAAAATTACGTGTATTTTTTATTTTTGTATTGAATATGAACATATATCAAGTTACAAAACAATCGTTCAAAATCAAAGTTACAAAAAAATCCAAAAACTGATTAAAGAAGTTGCGTACATACACATTTCCCGGTTTTTTGAGTGCCGCAAAGTTAGCACAGGTCTTTCGAAGCTGCAAACTTGGATATACGCTATATATACTGGTTTTTGTATTTTCTAAAGCACTAACCCGGGCTAGGGATCTCTATACTGTACGGGCAGCATGGTAAGCCCGAGATAGGCCCTTCTCTATGCAAAACTGTCAACTTGTCGGTCGGGCTCGAGTTGGCTCTGCACCAACATGGCGATGGAGACAAAAATACAATTTTTTTATTAAATTGGCAATAACTACTTTTTACTCGACATGACCCTAATCTATTGCCATCTCGAGTCCCGCCTGCCATGCTCGCACAATAGACATGACACGTCTATCACTCGAGTTCTAGAGAGTGTCAAAACGACCATGCTAAGCATACTGGTAGTGCTAACAACATTATAAAAAAAACAGAACTACTTGAATGTTTGTTTGTGATTTTAGTTTTCGTTATGTACACAGACTAAGTCTGTGGTTATATAAGTATGAGTATGACTGTCCTTAACGCTACCGGCCGGCCGCTTCCACAGATTACAAAAAGAAGCCGCTTCGATGATAGGGAATTTTCTGAGAGCTGTGACAGATGGCGTTGACCCGACATGTGGGGTCTATCACAGAGTTAATTAGTGCTTACAAAAGAGAAAAGTCTTCTTCACTTCATTGCTCTGTGACTTCATCTTTCATCGTCGTAGACGTCATTCCATTTTGGTACATGAAAAAGTACACGACTTTGTTATTGTTCTTGTATGAGTGAATGGTAAAACCGGAAACACTTCATTTTGCTCCACCACTAATATCAAAAAGGTTGGACATATGTACGAAGGCCATCGAGCGCGAACTGGCTTAAAAAAGAACATGTCTCGTCAGCGACATCTAGTTACAAATTTGTAACTACAATTTATGAACTGTTAGAAAATCCCCTCTTTGGTTACGAAATTGGTATATCTATCGTATTTCTCCTTCTTGAAGTTCCTCTCATTAGAATCTATCGAGCTAGATTTTTTTTCCTTGGGTGGGACCACCTTTGGACAAGAAGCATCGTCTGTGGGCTCCTTAGTGAGTCTGTGATGTGAAGCATTCTGGTAGTCTAGTCTGTGATTGATCCTTCTGTCAGTTTGGTGGTCTGGGTTGGTTGGTTGTGGGCTTGCTATTTTCTAGCAAGAAAAAGGAAATCCACTTTTCTTTCCATTAGTTATCGATCGATAAACTTACCAAAACGCCGCTAATTGTTTACATAGAAGGCAGCTGTGAATGTAAATTGTCTATAATCTCAGAAGACGCCTTGGAGTAACAAACATTGGTAAGTTTCGTTACAGCTTAGCCCTTCAGTAAAAAGTACGATGCAATAATATTAGTGCAGGCATTGGTTTTCTCAATCTGCATTGATCTTTGCTATTTATATTAGTTTTTTTTAAATCACAGCCTTACAAATACATAGGCAGATACCTATGTAGGTTCTATAAGATACAGTAAATCTAATGAGGGACTCCTGAAAGCATTCAGTTTCAGTATTTTTAGTAAAGTATAGATTTGATAAATGTTTTTGCAGCTATCCTAAATACCGCCAACATGTATTAAGTGAGAAGTATGTCCCCTTTAGGTTCATCCCGAACATTTAGAAGAAATAATTGGGTTAAACGTAATTTAAATAAATACAATTTTGCAAACATCTTTATTTTATAAATAAATAGGTACTTATTTAAAACCTTTGCTTCTAATATGTTAAAGAGGGAGATAACTATGCATACAAATCACAAAAACATGATTATGATGTCATAGCTCTGAAGTCACTTATAATTTTATTTATGACTAGTTGTGCCCGCGACTTCGTATGCGTTTTTGTCAAGTTGAGTTGTCAAGAGGGGTGTCATAAGTTTGATAGCTTGGTGTGTGTGTCTGTTTATGTGTTTATGAGGGTGTGCCTGTCTGTGTGTCTGTCTGTGTGTGTGTGCCCTAATCTAAACAATACATTAATGATAAAATATGTTTTATTTAGATTGGGTATCGCCCGTGTAAGATACCAGGAAGCTTAGCATAAGAATTGCCTGGGAAGTATGGGGGTTTATTATGTAACTCCCTCGACGTAGAGTGGGATAGATAAAGTTATAAGCCCATAGATAAGGTCTTACCCATTCTCATGCTAAGCCAGCAAGCAAAGCATAAGGTTGGGTTAGAGCGTATCTACCGCAAATAACTCTGTCTATCCCGCTCTACGGCTAACAAAATATATTTTTTTAATATCAAGTTGGGCTCAGTAGAGTAAATATTTAAAAAAAGGCACAAAAAAAAACCCAGAACATTTCGACCGCGACGCAACAGTACTACATTTCTAACATCGATAAACTTTGTCCGACCTCCACCGAAAACCACTCACAATTCCCTCCAGCAAGCATCATAAGGCTGGGTTAGAGCGTATCTATGGCTCTGTCCATCCCGCTCTACGTCAAACAAAAGAGTGAGATACCTATTGTTTTAAACCCATACGCTTGTAGAACTAACATTTTCCGCCAAAATAAAATAAAAACAAATGCCGATTTTTCATTTACAATATGCGCCCGAAATGCCAAAAGTCGTAGCGTGCTATTATACAGAGTGTTAAAAGACCGCCAACAAAGCGGGAGACCACGTATGCGTATAGTCCTCATCATAATAACGAACATTTTTGCCCAAGGAACTATGCCTGGGAAATCAACGGTTTCCGAGATAATAAAGTCGGACTTTTTTTTTTTTTTTTTCTGAAATGTGTTTAGTATCACGTTTTTAACATACCTTCTCAAGAAGCCATATCAAAATTATGGATATTTCTTACAAAAAATCAAGTTAAAATTGCAACCCGCAATGTAGGTTTTCGAGAGAATGTGGTTCAAAGTCGGACTTTTAATTTTTTTTTTGAAGAAAAATGTTCAGTATCACGTTCTTAACATACCTTCTCAAGAAGCCATATCCAAATTATGAATATTTCTTACAAAAAACGAAGTTAAAATTGCAACCCGCAATGTATTCTAAACATCGGATAGCCTAAGTTACTCCCAGAAACGTGAGTTACGACCATGTTAAGTTTGGTTAAAAACTATTCAGCGGTGTTCGCGTTTATCGTGTTCATACAGACAGACAGACAGACAGACAGACAGACAGACATAAACCGTTTTTTTTGCATTTTTGGATTCAGTATAGTTTACTTAGTAACCCCTGCTAGTTTTTTTCTAAAAATATTCAATGTACAGAATTGACTTCGCTAGAGTTTTATTATAAGTATAGATAGATAGATAAGCCTAGGTATTCAAAGTGTATTATTAGTACCACAGTTAGTACCTACCTACTAAGTGAGTGTAGCCACTGACTTAGTGCAGCAGTCTTGTATTTGAGAATTCTTATTAGGCAATACATACACTCAATATCAGAAAAATTGCACGTTTTGAAACAATGACTTCGAAAAACTTTAATTCCTTTAAATGAAACCAATTGAGAGAGATTTTTAGGTATCAATTGAATGGTCATAAAATAGACTATAGTAACAATAAAATGAATTAGAGTTTTTCTATGCCAGGGCAGAAAATAACTAAAAATAATCCTGAAATTTTGACCTCAAATAAGTATATCTCATAAACGGCTGAACCGATTTTGATAAAACATATCTAAGAACTACTAGCTAGAAAACCGGCTTTCAAATAAACATTATGCATCCAAATCGGTTCACCTGTTTAAGACACACACACACATAGCGGTCAAACTTATAGCACCCTTCATTTTTGGTCAGGGGTTAAAAAAGGACAAGTTAAAATAAAAAAAAGATAAAAAATATTAGAGAGGGGAGGCCTTTGCCCAGCAGTGGGACACTATCCAGGCTAACTAAAAAATAAAAAAAAAAAAATTATTGTTAATTAAAATTACATTTTATCCTTATCCTATTATAGGTACAAAATCATATTTTTTTTTCCATTTCAAGAATAGACCATACAGGGCGTCCCACGGCTATGCCACATGGAGGGAAAGTACCTTAAATATTGTAGATGGAACATTTTACTGAAAGAAGACATTATTTTAATAAAAAAAAAACAATTTAAACTGCATTCATAGATATTGAAATAATTACATGGTTGAACCGGGAATCGAACCCGTTACATGAGAAAAAAATATTACCCTGTAGTTTTATCATACCGATCGAAAGGCTTCATGATAAGGATAATTTTTTGCTAAATAACATAGTGTCAGAAATAAAAGGAAGACCATGAATTTTAACATTTACCTGGTAGTATGCAACAAATCGAGCCGTATTCTGAGCCGAAAGACGCGTAAAATTTTGTCCATAGCAATGCGGCTGGCTGATTATAAAGAAATAATTCAAAAATGTGTTTCATTTTCACACTTTTAATCTTTTGTTACTGTGATTTTCATTGATAAATTGATTAATGTTGTATTAAAAATGTTAAAATTCATGGTCTTCCTTTTATTTCTGACACTATGTTATTTAGCAAAAAATAATCCTTATGATGAAGCCTTTCGATCGGTATGATAAAACTACAGGGTAATATTTTTTCTCATGTAACGGGTTCGATTCCCGGTTCAACCATGTAATTATTTCAATATCTATGAATGCAGTTTAAATTGTTTTTGAAATTAAAATAATGTCTTCTTTCAATAAAATGTTCCATCTACAATATTCAAGGTACTTTCCCTCCATGTGGCATAGCCGTGGGACGCCCTGTATATGCACCTATTCTAGTGTTTGTGTAAAACACTGTATCATAGATGCCAGCGCTCTCCACCAGTTAAAACATAGAAAGGATACCAAAAGGGTAATGTTTATAGTTTTGAAATTAAACAATAAATAAATAAATATGCAAAGAAGTGGATTTACATCAAAAAATATTTTTTATATATTTATGTATTTTTGTTTAGATCTCATGGACCTTCAGGATTCATGACTTTAGCAGTATATATATATATATATATATATATATATATATATATATATATATATATATACTTTTTTCAACATCACATTTCGAGAGGTTTGTTTTGTTTATCAAAATGAAACGATTAATTTGTTTTAAAGTTGTTAATTACGTCCTTTCCATTGATACCTAATAATCTCCTCATAATCAGTTTCAAATAGGAACAAAATTTGTTTGAAGTATTTTTCAAAAGGTGCTATATGTTTTATGCTGAGTTGAGTATAGTATGTAGTTAAATACTATGCAACTATTATTTTTCTTAGCCATAACAAAGTGACCCATTGTGTATAGAATTAATATGACTGACTGCAGTGTCCCTATATAACACTTAGACAGAATGTAATCTGGTAGGTGACAATAGGATCATGATATGAATTTCAAATTAGATATCAACCTTGCTTTATTTTGTCGTCGATTGTTGATGTGTATTGTGTTGCAATGCAACTGAGGCTCAAATTAATAAGTAAGCTCCATTCTCATGTATCTCATCTCATGTAAAACAGTCAAATTCAATTTTTTATTTAAAGTTGAGATGGCATTATCTATACACTTATGTAATTCTACACACTTAACTCCATGGATTAAAATACTACATCTTAATGTGTGTTAGATTGCTTTGCCTATTTAAAAAAAACAAGGATAAACATAACTGGGTAATAAAAGATATTTTTCTTTAAAAAAAAATTAAGATGTAGCCTGTACAATTGTACATGTCCCACTGGCTGGGCAAAGGCCTTCTCTCAGAGAGAGAGAGTTCGAGCTTAATCACCACGCGTGCTCAATGCGGGTTGGCGATTTTTGCGTTGAGGGTATAATGCCTCATACGCTCAGGTTTCCTCACGATGTTTTCCTTCACCGTCAGCGAGTGGTATTGCTACTACAAATTCATAAATATACGTAACTTTGAAATAAATTAAAGTCATAGGTATATGCCCGCACCGGGATTCGAACCTGGGTCTCTCGCTTCCGAGTCCATTGTTCTACCCACTAGACCACCACCGCCTCCTAGACCACCACCGCCTCCATTTTTCTTTAAATAATCTTTTTCATCATCATCATCATCAGTTCCTTTCATCCCTCACCAGGGACATAGGGCTCGAATGCAATCATTTATCGCCAAAAGTGGCTACTTCGTAGGCATTCGTAATCGTAAAAATAGTTAAGCCTCGCGTTGAGATTTTGCGGGAGAGTTTTTAGCAAAAAATGCATCCAAAAAGAAGATATTTTTTCATTAGCGGCGCTAGTTGTGCCTACTACTGGGCCTTAAACGTAATGGCAAAATCAAATTCCAATGAGCATAGATCTGCAATGATGAACGCACTAGATGGCGCCCCATCGCGGACGATATGACATAAGACGAGTATCAATGAGGTTAGAAAATTCGCATCGACAGTTACTTGACTCGGTAGTTCAATTGGTAGAGCGCCTGCACGGAATGCAAGATGTTGCGGATTCAAATGCTGTCCTGAAATCTTTACCCTGTAACTAATTTCACTGTTTATTTGGGTTCCGCAAATTATACTTTATACTTTATACTTTATTGCACACGAGAAAAAAAAATACAACCTAAATTGCATACAGAAAAGTAGTGGTGTACATGGCGGACTTATTTCAGGAAAAATCTCTTCCAGTCAACCCTTGGTGTGGTGTAATGGCATGTGATAGCGGGAGGGGAAATAGTGCACAATAAGTAAATAAAATACATACTAACATGCATACTACGGTAAATATATAAAGATAATATACAGGGTGGCCCAAACATAGACGTCAAGCGAGAAAATCTAGATAGCTGACACCGAGGGCTACCCGAATCACCCCTATGTATGTTCAGCCATTTTTTGTCGTTTAGAAGTTATGAGGCTTTTAAGGTTTTTTTGAAAAAAATTACCTAGCATTCGATTTTATTTTATAACTTTTTTTTCTTTCGTCTTTTCAGCACATTTTTTTATTCTTTAGAGTCTCAGATAAATTATCTATCACCCAAAAAATAATGATCAGCCATGGACTTTTAGAAGATACCGCAAGTTTGATCCAAAGTCCAAAAATGTTGTTTTCGTGAAATCATCACTGAAATAGTTAGTATGGGGAAAAAAATAAGTAGAGGTCTGAAGGACTTTTTATTGATTTCAAAAACTTTCCCAAAGTCTTATTCTTTAGAATAATACAAAAAACCTGTCACTTTATAGGACTTTTATTCAAGTAATTTGCGATCAAAGTCGAAAAACTGGAGTTGGAAGAAATTTTATTCCAATCGATTTTCATTTATTTTGGTTGATTCGGACAAAAAACATTGCAGGTAGGCTTAATATTGCCTGTCAGCACGGTCTGCATAGGACATTCACGAAAAAAATAAAAAAAATACCATAAAATATTTTTCTTTTTTTTTGTTCTTTTTTTTTCATTATTTGAATTTTAAATTATTTTATTATCGAATTTACTTACAAAACATAAAGAAAAAATAAATTTAAAGAAAAAAATAAAAAAAGTCTGAAAATTAAATGACTTTATTTTTTAATTTTTTCGTGAATTTCTAATGCAGATCCTACTGACAGATGATTTTAAGCCGATCCGCAATGTTTTTTGTCCGAATCGACCAAAATAAATGAAAATCGAGTGAAATAAAATTTCTTTCAACTCCAGTTTTTCGACTTTGATCGCAAATTACTTAAATAAAAGTCCTTTAAAGTGACAGGTTTTTTGTATTATTCTGAAGAATGAGGCTTTGGGAAAGTTTTTGAAATCAATAAAAAGTCCTTCAGACCTCTACTTATTTTTTTCCCCATACTAACTATTTCAGTGATGTTTTCACGAAAACAAAATTTTTGGACTTTGGATCATAATTGCGGTATCTTTTAAAAGTCCATAGCTGATCATGATTTTTTTGGTGATAGATAATTTATCTGAGACTCTAAAGAATAAAAAAATGTGCTGAAAAGACGAAAGAAAAAAAAGTTACAAAATAAAATCAAATGCTAGGTAATTTTTTTCAAAAAGACCTTAAAAGCCTCATAACTTCTAAACGACAAAAAATGGCTGAACATACATGGGGGTGATTCGGGTAGCCCTCGGTGTCAGCTATCTAGATTTTCTCGCTTGACGTCTATGTTTGGGCCACCCTGTATAAACAGTACTTATTTAAAGATCGTATACACTACATAATTAAATAAATACATACATATACTACAATATATATTAATGTACTAAGCATTTATGATGTAGAAAGGTAATGCTCTTTTAGCTTAGCCTTGAAGGCGGCTACTGATGAACTTTCCCGTATAGCCTTTGGCAAACGGTTCCACTGCCGAGCAGCGCGCACAGTGAATGAAGCTGAGTAGAACTCAGTCTTGCAATCTGGTACCAGCAATGTTCTCCTGTCACACTCCCTCTGAGGCCTAGCACGGGGGGGCAGAAGCGAAAACCTCTGACGCAGGTATTGGGGGGCACTGGGGTTCTTAAGGATGTTGTATAAAAGTGACAACATATGCACGTTGCGGCGCATACGGATTGGGAGCCACTTTAACTGCCGTCTGAAGTCCGATACGTGGTCATACTTCTTGAGACCAAATATAAATCGTATAGCCAGATTTTGGAGTCGTTCGAGCTTTTCGACAACGGCCTCAGTCGCATCCATGAAACAGACGTCAGCATAGTCCAGCAGCGGCAACATGAGAGACTGAGCAAGTAGCACTTTTGTTCTGAATGGCAAGAAGAACTGAAGCCTTTTGAGAGAGTGGAACGAGAAGTGCATCCGTTTGCTGATCTCATTAACTTGCGCTTGCCTATAAATTATGAATTAGGTACCCTGCCTACGTTGTCCGTCCGACCTTTCACTTTTTTTGCTAACTTTTATGCGCTGCACATTTCCGCCCAATGTTATTGATTAGCACCGTTTGTCCCCAGATAGTTGTAAGAAATGCTTGATGCCGGTCGTCCGCAGTCGCGTTGCGCCCGCGCCCGCGCCGGCCACGAAGTCCACGGATGAGGCTCTTGAGTTGGAGCTAAGTCTGCAGAGGAAGTTTGAAGAGGACGTCGCGAGGTAAGCACTGCCTTCCTAGCCTTCGGCTATTGTTGCTACTACCCTTGCTACTTCGTAGTCGGGACCGTAAATCACAGGATCAATGGTTTTAATACAACATTTACCACTACAATACTACGGAAGTATTTTACAAGCGCTGGTATGCACGATGTTAATATTGTGTTTAGGGAGCGTTATGGTTTATTGTTTATGAGTTTGGTCCAGTGAGCTTAGGTCCCGACTGTAAGGGATCAATCCTACCATCTGAACTTTTGGTTTTGGTTACACATTGTTACCTACTAATCTGCAATCCATTTGTTTGTACTAATAATCATAAAGCATCATCCTTCCAGAATATTTGATGAATCCATATACACGGACTTTGAATTGGTGTGTGGGCGTTCAAAAATACTAACTCATAAATGCATTCTGAAGGCCCGCACGAAAAGGTTCTATCAAAAACTTGAAACTGTACTAAATGTTAACATCAATCAAAATACTTACGACGAAATATACTCTTTCATAAGGTGAGACTCGTGTCCTGCCAAAAACATGAACATGTGAAAACAGCCATCTAGCCTGGTTTCTAAAAAGAAGTAAAGCCTCGTATACTCAAAATTCCAGTAACAGAATAAGAACTGATTGGCACACGTAATTTTACTTCTTTTGAAGATCGAGAGCTTGGTCTTTTTACATTCACGCTTTTGATGGGTTGAATTCTTAGAGCATTCAATGTACCTCTTATCTTATGTATTTGCATTGTGTTGTTGACCTAACATTGTTATACCAATCACCTGCTTCTTATTTTCATATATTTGGGCTTTACTTCGTTTACTTCGTTCGATTGGTCTGAGTACTAATTGCGCAACTTGATTAATAATTAATATTTTTACATGAAAAACTATTAATATCTTGAATTAATATTTTAGCGACGCCTACACCGAATGCAATATAAAGAAGCAAGAAAAGGAAATATTAGAGTTCTTGGATAAGACTTTTGGGTACTTATCTCAAAATAGCAGCGCGGAGAAAAATATTATAAAAGAATCTGCCACGGCTTTTCCTTCCTACGCTAAAGCGGATATTGATGAAGCGGAGGTGTTTCTGAGTCCCAAGAGTCCTGAGTGCACGACGCCATATTACGATAAGGAGAAACGTAAAAGCATAAGTTCAAGTCCTAGCATTGAATTGACAAAAGAATATTATGCTTTAGTACCTATTGACAATCGCTTATTGGAACAAGAACTCAGGGAACAAGACGTTCTTTTGAATGCTTTTCAATCCATTATAAAATCTCAATCTGAAGAATCCAGTAAAGATACTAGTCTTCAACGAAATAAACCGACTTCACTGTCTCTCAGATCTAGTCTTTCGTCGAAGTCAAGCTTACATTCCAGTGATTGTGATCCTCTATTAAAGAAAACAGACACAAACCAAGCTTGCTCAGAAGCCGATACTAAAAGTGAACAAAGTCCTAATACCAGTAAAGCTGCCAAAGCGGCTTTTATAAAAAGTACGAAAGACCCTGTAACAAAATCTGTCGATGTAGCATTTTCTCCAGATAGTCTTATAGCGGATGAACCCAGTTTTGTAACGGATGAACCTAGTTCATCGTCAGATTACTTATCAGCAGCTTATAACTTCTCGCCTTGTATCAGCACTTCTGGGTACAATCCTCAGTTAAATGTGGGGAAGCACATCACTAAAATGGACAACGTATTTACGTCTTCTGATTCAGGCCTCGAGAACACTGGTCTACTAGAGAGCCTCAATGGGCAGAAAGATGTCACTTTAACAGACATCTCGCTAACAGATAGTACACTGCATGATCTAATAACAGACGATGCTTCGCATTCATCCAGTCCTCAGCAAGATAACTTTCAAGTGCAAAGAACTAAATACGACAATTCAAGCCAGGCGACATCACTAAGTGGAACTTCATCAGACAATTACTATGAACCACCGCACAGAAAACAAACATATAAAACGTCTAAGGAAAGCACATCTTTTAAATCATCGAAAGAAGAGAAACAAAGGCAAAACGAAGAAATTGTTATCCTCGAATCATCATCCCTGTCGTCAGAAACTGGATCCTGGGAATCTGTGTTTCCACCAAAACTCGGCGAGAAAGAAACTTGCACTGCGTTTCTAATCAACGAACGCCAAGTTTCTAATATGGCAGACAAAAGTGATCAGATACATAGGAATAAACCTTCCAACCATTACAAAGAAGACCTATGTCCAAGTTTAGTTCAGAAGTCACCATTCAAATCAACATCGTGTTTCATTGACGCAGCAAGTTTGGTTGATGATGAGGAAGCTACGATTACAGTACATACTGACGTAAACCAAGAACGGGTACATATACGGGCTGGTGCACTACCCGTTCCTAGTCAACCGGTGCCTTGCTCCACCGCTAAACCTGACATCAGCCCAGGTGATTGGTCTGAAGGTCACGACAATGATGACTCGCTTGAGCAACTGGACCAAAAAGACCCCGACTCCCTCCAAAAGGATTTATCACCTACCATATTTGATATGACACCTATTACAGAAGATTCTCTTTGCGCAAACTTCGAAAATGCAACACATCTCGAGGATGAGACCATGAGCACTGAAAAATTTGCAGCAGCAGACAACGAGCCACCTAATAGCACTGTTCGAAGTCATGTATTGCATGCTTCAACTGCCAGTTTCGCGATATCTACTCCACATAATTCAATTATGTCTCTGAGGTCTTCTACTTTGAAACAGGATCATTCCGAAGATGACAGTGATAGTACAATAGTCACTCAAGATGAACCAAGCAATGTAAGAAAGCAAAAAAATCTCGATTATTCACCCATAGTGTCCGGTGGTGCTTCAATAGAAGATCACTTGCCTCAAGTTAATAGCTATACGAGTAGTCCTATGGCAAGACGGAAAATTGAGAATATCCCGATAGTTTCTGGAGCGTACGTCCCAGAGAAAGAGGAAAAGAAAAAGAGTGTACCAAAGACGTCTAAACCATCAGCTGTTGCTGCATGGGTAGTTGACATGTCTAATAGTGGAAGATCAGACGACAGCAGCCATTCATCGGACTCAAAAAAACCAAACGATAGAAATTTCGAGAGTTTGAAACACGAATGCAGTCAAGATACAAACTGTAAAAGCAGGAGTTCTGTAGATTCAAATGGTAGTGAAAAATCGAGTCATAAGTTTTACATAGATTTGTCGAGTTTACCGGATCCTTTGCCGCCTAAGAATGAAAGTACTTCTAAAAGTGTCACCGAGAAAAAAAACATATTTTCCATGTACATTGATTTGGGAGAGAAGTCATCGTTAAAAGAAATGCCAGCAAGACTAAGCTCCTCTCTAAGCGGCAAAAAGAATTTGGACTCAAGCAAGAGTTCCAGTTCCAGTATTACGGATACGAACACGAAGAGTATTGGCAACACTAAATTAGCTAATATATCGGAAACGACAAACAAATCAAAAGAATCTTCTACTCCCAAAGTCGTCAAATCAAACAATGTAACTTTCGAAACCCCAAAAGGCATGGCATCGTTCGAAGAATACGAAGCTTTGTGTGAGATTCCTGACATAAGTATCACTGATATAATAGGCGTATGGCCGGTATCGGAGAAGAGCAAAACCTCATCAAGTGACGTGAAAACCAAGAAAGACTTACAGTCTGTGCAGGAAGAGATTGAAATAAAAGGTAACCAGGAGAACATAAAACCGAAGAGCGAACAAACAAATGAGGTGTTCAAAGGATCAGATGTGAAAACTATGGACGTCTTCGTAAGACTGTCGGACTTAGATAAGCCGAAGCCACACGTGGATTCCATGATCGCTATCCATGAGCACTCCGTGACCGATGTGCGCATGACCCGGTCCATTCCGGACTACGATCAAAAGCACGCTGGGGGCCGGTCGATCGACGTGATAAGTTCGTTCCACTCTGAGAACGCACTTAGTCTGAACAGGCTGTTTCCTCATTTGAAGAATGAGTTTAGCAGGAGCATGCCCGGCTCCTTGAGTAGGACGCGATCGCCTATCATAACAACTGCGTCGAGTCTCTGCGAGCTGGAGGAGCAACCGTCTGATCTGTCGGAAGTCAGCAGTGTGCAGAGTAGCTACTGCCGCTCCGTTGTCGGTAAGTCTACTTTGTGTTGTCTTGCTCCAGTGACACGAAACCGCGACAAACTGGTTTGTCCTTTTCCAATGCATTTTTGCTTTATTTCACTACGTAAAGCATGATAGCGCCACGTGATGGCAGGATAAAAACGTTTGTCGTGGTATCGTGGTACATATTTAATTTACTAAGCAGTGGTCATCCACAGCTTAGTAAATTAAATAGGTATGTCCCGTAGAATAATGCAGTGGTTGCGTCCCGCGCGCAAAGAAAAATGCACAAAATCGATTCCTGTATCAAATACACAAAACAAATTGAAAATGTTCACATATCAAACCCTAGAATTACGAGTAGGTGAGACCTATTGTTGACATTCATAAACGTTTTGAAGATATTTTGCTTGAAAAAAAATAGGCGGCTGTTATGGATATGAACATAAAACTGGCTGTGTTAGATAGGTCTCTACTAATTCTAGGGTTTGATATGTGAACATTTTCAATTTTTTTAGTGTATTTGATACAGGAATCGATGTTGTGCATTTTTCTTTGCGCGCGGGCGAATTCACTATGCCCAGCGCCTTAAAGTTTTTGAAATGCAGGAAAATGTTGGACAATAAAATACGAGACCCCTATTATTACACCGTACTGATCGTTAGCTCATAGACTAAACTACAAATTATACTTTCAGAGAATAGTACGACGGAGGAGAGTCAAACTTCTAGCCTGATCGGGCATTGCCAGTCGAAGCTCGGCCAAGACTTGCTGCGCATGTTCCTTGAGGAGATAGCCCCAGACGTGATTGTGGAAGTCTCCGGACGGAGGTTCAAAGCTCACAAATGTATTCTATCTTCGAGGTGAGTTAGCTTGCTGTTACATTTGCTGTTTCTAAATAACAAAACTTTTCGTAAGCAAGTGGCGCACATTTTATATTATACAGGGCGAATTTTTCGTCGCTAACTGCTGGTGATTTTAAAAAAGTTTTCTTTTGAAATGTGAAAAAAAAATGTTTTCACTTACTTATCATTATTATTCTGACGTATTTAAGGTACAATGATCAGAGGTTTGCTGATCCAAATAATACAATAGTATATTTCATTACAAGTGTGGAAAGGCTGTCATTGCAAAGAGTTCCGACAAATGGCTACCCGAGCCGAGGCGCAGCCGAAGGCGAGGGTTGACAGTCGGAACAAGTTGCAATGACGCTTCCGCACGTGTACTGAACGACTATTTTTAATACAGTTGCGAAAAAATTAAGCAATTTAATAAAATAATAAAAACACAATAAACTCAACTAACTTAACATTTTTGACTTTTCCGGTAAAATGTTCTCCGAAGCATTTTGTGCAATTATACTGAGTTCCGATGGTGTTAATAAAAAAAAACTAGGGTCGAAATTACTAATTTTGTGCAACAAACAACTAAAAAAAAAAGAAAATAACTAAGAAAATTTCTGAAAAATCAAAATGGCGCCAACCTCGGCTCGGGTAGCCATTTGTCGGAACTCGTTGCAATGACAGCCTTTCCACACTTGTAATGAAATATACTATTTCATAGCTTACAATTCACTAATTATTATTTTTTTACATATTTCAGATGTCAATATTTTGCTGGCATTCTCAGTGGTGGTTGGGTGGAGAGCGCTGGAAACGTCATCATACTACCTCCGTAAGTCATAGGCTTTGCCAATAGAGCACCTTGACTTTGCCAAATCGGCTCCTTTTTTGTAAAGTATAATTTAAGAGGAGGGAACAGTTCGCGGCAAACATCTAGTCCGCTCTAAAGATGGCGCGGCGTGAGTTGAGCAGGGCCCTTAGCCTGTAACACAATGGCGTGTCAATGGCGTCCTAGGTAGAAGGACAAAACCGGGATTTTTTCGTTGTTCTCCTACAACCAGCGAACTAATCCTCTAAAATTAGCCTCATAATATTTTTCGCTGTACTACAATAACATTAAAAGGACCGACACTGGACCGACAGCATTAATAAATCGTAATTGAAATCGTCAACCAGAAGCCCATTTTGGCACCATTGCGTTACAGGCTAAGGGCCCAGGTTTTTAATGTATAGCCGCCATACATTGAAAACCTGCGCAACGCGTAGCGCGGCAACTTTAATGTTTAGCGCGAACTGTACCCGTCCAGTAGCGCCGCCAATGAAAAAATCCAACCGTTTTAGTCAAATGTGACCGCTGTTTTCTTGTTCAGGATTTATTAGTAGGATCTAGGATATAGATAGGGCTTAGGTCCTAAAATAGACTAGGCTCCTTTATGGTCCGTTTTGTTCAAAAAACGCATCGAAAAAGATGTTTTTTTCCGTTGGCGGCGGCGGTAGTGTGCCTTTCCCGTATTAGCCTTAGAGTAGGCGCCACATCTTTCTTTATTATATTTGACTTACTACGTATTATAATGGCGCTACTTGACGCTGGACATAAATGCTCGTCGATGCGTATTGCGTTGCGCTGACGGCGTTAAGGCTGGAAGATAGTAGTGTGGCGGGAAATTCAAAATTTTCACAGATTTTTACATTTTGTAGCTAAACTGAGCTATTTTTGTTCAGCGATTTTTCGTTCGCGAGAATAAAACCGTATTCTTTTCATTATTGTAAACAACAGAACAACAATAATTCAGCCGATTATGTATTCTGGTCTACGACAAGTTTTTTGGGCAGTACCACTGCTTCGTAGACCAGAACACATAATACGGCTGAATTATTGTTGTTCTGTTGTTTACAATAATGAAAAGAATACGGTTTTATTCTCGCGAACGAAAAATCACTGAACAAATATAGTTCAGTTTAGCTACAAAATGTAAAAGTCTGTGAAAATTTTGAATTTCTTGCCACCTTGCTATCGTCTACCCTTAAATCAGTCATGTCCTCAAAACTCCAATCCTCACAATAAAACAACTAAATAATTAATTACAGATTCTCATTCAACGTGGTACATTTCGCACTGTGCCACATATACTCGGGTGTGTCGACCATACCGGATTCCATCAGTATAGTAGAGCTGGCAACTATAGCGGACATGCTAGGACTGGAAGGGCTGAAGGAGGCCATAATGTTCACGCTGAAAGTCAAATATTGCCATCACTTTCACAAGGTAAGTTAAACATCTATGTATACAGGGCGTCCCACGGCTATGCCACATGGAGGGAAAGTACCTTAAATATTGTAGATGGAACATTTTACTGAAAGAAGACATTATTTTAATTTAAAAAACAATTTAAACTGCATTCATAGATATTAAAATAATTACATGGTTGAACCGGGAATCGAACCCGTTACATGAGAAAAATTATTACCCTGTAGTTTTATCATACCGATCGAAAGGCTTCATGATAAGGATTATTTTTTGCTAAATAACATAGTGTCAGAAATAAAAGGAAGACCATGAATTTTAACCGGGCGAGTGGCTAAAGCCGACTCTCGAGTAGAGTTTAGGTGCGCGTGTGCCGCACAATGCAATGTCAGCAACACGCGACCTATGTATGTACGGTGTTGGACCGTACACGGGTAAATGAGGCAAAGATAATTTATAACTTCGAACATGAGCCAAATTGTTCGAGGGTTTGCTGAGATTTGGGTTCGCGAGTTCATAGCTCGGGGCGTACCACAAGTTGAGTACACATAACGCCCTGTAAGGGCTACAATTTCAAGTTAGCCTTATGAAATTTTTCTGCATCATCTAACTATGTTCCAGCCCTGCCTCGTTTGTACGGCGGGAGTGCTCGAGTGCTTCACCTTATCCTCGGTCTACGGCCTCGACGACCTCTACCTCAAGTGTCTGAAGTGGATCAGCAAGTACTTCCACATCGTGTGGCCGACGAAGGCCTTCGCCACTCTCCCCAAAGAGCTCCTGGATAAGTGCTACCAGCAGCACATTGTCAACATGACCGTTGACAACTTGCCCGATACCGTCTGCGGCTGTGGGATGATCGGTAAGGAAGCTAAAGTTGGGTTCTCTACATTTTTTTGTTCCGTTCCCGAATGGTTCCAAACGGGGCCCTATTACTCTGCCTCCGCCGCGCCGTCTGTCTGTATATAATTTACATCGAACCCTTTGACTTGACTTGACTAGATCCTATAACTTACGAATAAATTCAGCACAAGAAAAAAACGGCACTTTTAAGCAAAAAACGACGGACCCAAAAAGATGTTTTTTTTTCATTGGCTAGTGTGCCTTCCCGATAGCAGCGTGGCGGGAAAATCAAAATTTTCACAGTTTTTTACATTTTGTAGCTAGACTGAGCTATTTTTGTTCAGCGATTTTTCGTTCGCGGGAATAACATATAGGTAGTATTCTTTTCTTTATTGTTAACAACAGAACCACAATAATTTAGCCGATTATGTGATCTGGTCATCAACAAGTTTTTTGCGCAGTGACACTGCTTCGTAAACCAGAACACATAATCGGCTGAATTATTGTTGTTTTGTTGTTTACAATGATGATGATGATTACAATAATGAAAAGAATACTATGTTATTGCCGCCAACGAAAAATCGCTGAACAAAAGTAGCTCAGTTTAGCTACACTACAGAATGTAAAAAACTGCGAAAATTTTGAGTTTCCCGCCACGTTGCTATCGCCCCACCTTAACCCGAGCTCTCTCTTTCGGAGAAAAGGCCAGCTAATGGGGCTTGCACACTTGTACCCCTTTTTGTTTTCCTTCCCAGTGGGCATCCTCCAGAGCACGCGATGGGCGGAGACAGTGGAGTAGATGTGCTTAAGGTTGGACGATAGCAACGCGGCGGGAAATTCAAAATGTTCATAGTTTTTTTATATTTTGTAGCTAAACTAGCTATTTTTGTTCAGCGATTTTTCGTTCGCGGCTATAAAAATATGTAAAAAACTGTGTACATTTTGAATTTCCTGCCACGTTGCTATCGTCCAACCTTCAGCCCGAGCCGTCTCTCACCCTTGTACACATTTTGTTTTCCTTCCCAGTGGGCATCCTCCAGAGCACGCGATGGGCGGAGACAGTGGAGCGGATGTGCCGGCGGCTCCTGAACGCGGGGGCGCGGTTTGCGGCCCCGCGGCTCCTGGGGGTGCTCCGCGCAGTGGCGGCGCTGCCCGTCGAGGAGGTCCCGCCGCTAGGGCTGCAGGCGCTGGATGACTGCCTCTCAGTCGCCATAGAGTGGGCTCCGCCCGACGAAGCTTGCAGGTCGGTGCACCACGGTTCGAAATTAGCGAGCGAAGTTCTCCAAGTCTACTGGAACAATCCGACGTTTGTATGTTTGTATGTATGAATGTACGTTCGACGATAACTTGAGTAAATTTAGTCGGATCGTTATGAAATTTGGTAGGCAGGTAAATGAGGCAAAGAGAATTTTTAAGTTCGGACATGAGCCAAATCGGTCGAAGGGTTGCTGAGATATGGGGTCGCGAGTTCATAGTTCGGGGTGAACCACTAGTAACGAGTCGTGATAATTATCGTGATAATTATCGGATAATTATAATAACTGGAAAGTTATTTAAGTAATTTTTACAAGTAAAAGGCTCGTTTTAAAAAAAACGAGCGAGCGAAGCGAGAGAAGTTCTCCGAGTCCACTGAAACAATCCGGCGTTTGTATATTTGTATGTATGTATGAATGTTCGTTCGACGATAACTTGAGTACATTTTGTCGGATCGTCACGAAATTTGGTAGGCAGGTAATTGCAGTTCGAACATGAGCCAAATCGGTCGAAGGATTGCCGAGATATGGAGTTGTAAAGTTTATATGCAATGCGTTTCGAACCAAATTATGTGTGAACTAGCTTTTCGCCCGCGACTTCGTGCTCGGTGACTAAGATAAAAGGTCTATTTTTCCCCCGTCAATTTCAACCCAATCTGTCAAGCCGTTTAGTGGTTGACATACCGACAGCAGCGCCACCTACCGGGTCCAATTGTATTTTTAAATCATCGCGGAATCCATCGAAACACCCATATACAATTACAACCCAATCGGTTCAGCCGTTTAGAAGTTATGTGATAAAAGATAAGTACGGAAGGATAATTCTTACTTCCCGTTGTCCTATTACCCGTTTTCCCGTAGGAATGAAGCATTTCCCCGCGGTAAAAAGTTGTCTATGTTAATCAGGGATAATGTCGGCTTCTAATAGTAAAAGAATTTAAGGCTGTGGTCCAGTAGTTTCGGAGCCTTTTCAATACAAACAAACAATCAAATCTTTCCTCTTTATAATATTAGTGTAGATAGTGTATATATCACGAATCATAAAAAGTTACTAGATCATCGCGATTCAGACAAAACTAATATTGACAGCCTGGAAGAAATTTCTTTTGAAATAAGTCCGCCCTTGTACTAAATATCTCACTAGTTATAAATAAGTTTTTGTTCTTTTCTTTTTTAATAAATAAAGCGTAAATAATTCTAGGGCCTACGCGTTCCTGTCTCACGTGGTGAAGGAGATCCGCAGCAGACACAGCTCCAAGCCCGACCTGGTCTCCAACGGTGACGTGGTCAGCAACAACCTGCTCTGGTTCCACGCAAACGACTGGAGGCTACGCTGCGAGAGCTCCATAGGTAGGCTCCACAGATGTTTTATCTCACGCAACCGGAAGAGCCATACTTGTGTTTGTAAATGCACACACGACAGCACGTCAGACTGTGCACTTTTGTTGTAAAGTAGCCAGTAACGTAACTGAGTAGAGTGCTAGCGTGTAAGGGTCAACGTGCTGTCGTGTTTATATGCATTAGCTCGGGAGCGCCGGCCGAGTCACTAGTGTTACTCAGTTCGCGCCAAAATGATCCATTAAGGTGATAACCTACCCACAACTAGCGCAAAAAAATCATATCTTCTTTTTGGATGCATTTTACTAAAAAAGGGTCCTGCGATTTCTGGAGACCTAAGGTTTTGATTCCAGATCCTAGAGCTTAAGAATGCAATCGATTCTCGCCAAAAGTGGCCACTTTTGGCGAGAATCGATTGCATTCTTTTCTACACCTATGAAGAATTCCTAGTGCAGGACAAAAAACCTACAGCTCTTGTAGGTTGAATTTATATCCTGACATTAATTTTATTATTGAACGAGCGAGCGAAGCGAGCGAAGTTCTCCGAGTCTACTGGAACAATCCGGCGTTTGTATGTATGTCTGTATGTATGTATGTATGTATGTATGTATGTATGTATGTATGTATGTATGTATGTATGTATGAATGTTCGTTCGACGATAACTTGAGTAAATTTAGTCGGATCGTCATGAAATTTGGTAGGCAGGTAAATGAGGCCAAGAGAATTTTTAAGTTCGAACATGAGCCAAATCGGTCGAGGGGTTGCTGAGATATGGGGTTATTAAGTTTACATGGGGTCGCGAGTTCATAGTTCGGGGCGAACCACTAGTTAATTTGACATTAATTTTATTTAACATAAACGTTATGTTACATTGAATATGATTATGATTTGAATTTAATTGAACGAGCGAGCGAAGCGAGCGAAGTTCTCCGAGTCTACTGGAACAATCCGGCGTTTGTATGTATGTATGTATGTATGTATGTATGTATGTATGTATGTATGTATGTATGAATGTTCGTTCGACGATAACTTGAGTAAATGTAGTCGGATCGTCATGAAATTTGGTAGGCGGGTAAATGAGGCTAAGAGAATTTTTAAGTTCGAACATGAGCCAAATCGGTCGAAGGGTTACTGAGATAGAGGGTCGCGAGTTCAAAGTTCGGGGCGAACCACTAGTTTATTTTGAATATGATTTCCAATAATTTTAATTGAATTCGATTATATTAATATTTTAATATACATACCTACTATTGACATAATGTGATAATCCCAAATTATATTAGAAAGATAATTTAATATTACCTATCCTATTTTAATGCTATAATATTACTCAATTCGGAACCCAAAGTTTTTTGTTCGAAAGTCCGTTATTGGCTTAATCTTATCTTTAGACAATATTGAGAAACTAATTTCAATATTTTTTATTTTGGTCCAGTAGTTTTGTTTTTATGCGCTAAAATGTTTTGTTCCTATGACCGCCAACAGTATGCAGACCGTCGCGTGACGTCATAAAACCGTATCTTTGAAACGTTGTAAAATCCAAACTACTGAACCAAAATAATCTATCTATCTATCTATCCAGCCCATAAATAAAGCCCACTGTTGGGCATAGGTTTCAAAATAAAAAATATTGAAATTTGTTTCTCAATATTGTTTAAAGTTTAGATTAAGCCAATAACGGACTTTCGAACAAAAAACTTTGTGTTCCGTATTGACTTATAATTGAACGAGCGAGCGAAGCGAGCGAAGTTCTCCGAGTCTACTGGAACAATCCGGCGTTTGTATGTATGTATGTATGTATGTATGTATGTTTGTATGTTTGTATGTATGAATGTTCGTTCGACGATAACTTGAGTAAATTTAGTCGGATCGTCATGAAATTTGGTAGGTGGGTAAATGAGGCAAAGAGAATTTTTAAGTTCGAACATGAGCCAAATCGGTCGAGGGGTTGCTGAGATATGGGGTCGCGAGTTCGTAGTTCGGGGCGAACCACTAGTTAATATTATCAATAAATAATGTCTATGTCTGTGTCTATGTCTATGATTTTTTTTTCATTGGCGGCGCTAGTTGTGCGTCCTATTGCGTCCTAAAATGTGTGACGCAACGACGATCAGCAAAGTCAAGTCAGATTTCGTTCCATGTGCCGCGCAGTCCGGTCGGCTCCGCGCGCGATCGATACGCAGGCGTTCCAGGATCTCCCCCAGGATCTGAGGAAGAGACTCCGCGAGCTCGGCTGCATCATATACGGCACCCGGACGATGTCGACCTCCAACCAGGAGCGGAAGCAGAAGGTAATATTATCCAAATTTTTTTGAACGAGCGAGCGAAGCGGGCGAAGTCATCCGAGTCTACTTGAACAATCCGGCGTTTGTATGTATGTATGTATGTATGTATGTATGTATGAATGTTCGTTCGACGATAACTTGAGTAAATTTAGTCGGATCGTCCTGAAATTTGGTAGGCGGGTAAATGAAGCAAAGAGAATTATTAAGTTCGAACATGAGCCAAATCGGTCGAGGGGTTACTGAGATATGGGGTCGCGAGTTCATAGTTCGGGGCGAACCACTAGTAATAATAGGGATCAATGTAACTGAACAGAGTGCACCACAGACCATAATAATGTCAAGCATCCATAAGGGTCTAATCATCATCACTTACTTACTTACTTGTAATCTTGTAATGAGCAAAGGCCTCTTTGTGCTCACGCCAATAAATAAATTCACATGATTGCTTTGACAAAATAAATATCTTGAAATATAAATACTTGACAACAATAGTTATAATTTTATTGAACGAGCGAGCGAAGTTCTCCGAGTCTACTTGAACAATCCAGCGTTTGTATGTTTGTATGTATGTATGTATGTATGTATGTATGAATGTTCGTTCGACGATAACTTGAGTAAATTTAGTCGGATCGTCATGAAATTTGGTAGGCGAGTAAATGACGTAAAGAGATTTTTTAAGTTCGAACATGAGCCAAATCGGTCAAGGGGTTGCTGAGATATGGGGTCGCGAGTTCATAGTTCGGGGCGAACCACTAGTTTATCTGAGTATGCATTAAGTATGGGATATATCGAACCCTACTAAATACATACAGCGAGAAGACATTTTATTTTTTATATTTCCACTCAAATCTATGCTCTCGAGGCCTTGTCTACACCTCCGTGGATACCAGACATGACGTGTCGGTCGCATATATCAAAATGTGATTGGAATGTAGCGACGAGTTTAACATTTGAAGTTATTGACATTACAAGATACAAGACGTTTATTTGCTTTGAACGTGGTAGATTACATTTCAGAAGTTAAATTAGTTCACATTTAGAATTATACAGGGTGTCCCACGGCTATGCCACATGGAGGGAAAGTATCTTAAATATTGTAGATGGAACATTTTACTGAAAGAAGACATTATTTTAATTTTAAAAACAATTTAAACTGCATTCATAGATATTGAAATAATTACATGGTTGAACCGGGAATAGAACCCGTTACATGAGAAAAAATATTACCCTGTAGTTTTATCATACCGATCGAAAGGCTTCATCATAAGGATAATTTTTTGCTAAATAACATAGTGTCAGAAATAAAAGGAAGACCATGAATTTTAACATTTTTAAAACAACATTAATCAATTTATCAATGAAAATCACAGTAACAAAAGATTAAAGGTATGAAAATGAAACACATTTTTTAATTATTTCTTTATAATCAGCCAGCCGCATTGCGATGGACAAAATTTTACGCGTCTGTCGGCTCAGGATACGGCTCGATTTGTTGCATAAAGGTAAATGTTAAAATTCATGGTCTTCCTTTTATTTCTGACACTATGTTATTTAGCAAAAAAATATCCTTATCATGAAATGTTTCGATCGATATGAGGTTCGATTCCCGGTTCAACCATGTAATTATTTCAATATCTATGAATGCAGTTTAAATTGTTTTTAAAATTAAAATAATGTCTTCTTTCAGTAAAATGTTCCATCTACAATATTTAAGGTACTTTCCCTCCATGTGGCATAGCCGTGGGACGCCCTGTATATAAACATTTAGCTCAGCACACACACAATGTTAAACAATATTATTATTAATAATGTCAATATTTTTTTTAAAATGTCACTAAATGTTAAGTCAAAAGGAATATAACAGTCAAAGGAATGTTTGATACAATTTATCTGGGGGCACGGCAGTGCCCCCGCCAGGTCGAGCGCGAAGCAAACACTGCCGTACCATCCTTTACTGGAACCATTTCGCCGCATTTTCAGGCCCCTATTTGAGAACCTCTGGATAAGACCAGAACGCAGAAATTTTCGTCATCTAGTAAGCTACAATCACATACTTAAAATCCAAAATTTCAAGTCTGTAGGTCATTTAGTTCCGAAGTTAAGCGAAAGCAAAGTTTCGCATTTATGACACACACTCACTCACTCACTCACTCACTCACTCATGATCATCATAATAGAACTAGTACTTCCCATAAACTCAGAGAGCTGAAATTTGGTACAAAGTTAGGGTTGAATGGCCACATAAAGGGAAAACTATAAAAACTAGGATAATCGAAGATCTGGAGTACCTGGTGACCCTGATTAGAAAACACAAGAGCCCTAATAGAACTAGTACTTCCCATAAACTCAGAGAGCTGAAATTTGGTACAGAGTTAGGGTTTAATGGGCACATAAAGGGACAACTATAAAAACTAGGATAATCGAAGATCTGGAGTACCTGGTGACCCTGATTAGAAAACAAAAGAGCCCTAATAGAACTAGTACTTCCCATAAACTCAGAGAGCTGAAATTTGGTACAGAGTTAGGGTTTAATGGGCACATAAAGGGACAACTATAAAAACTAGGATAATCGAAGATCTGGAGTACCTGGTGACCCTGATTAGATAACACAAGAGCCCTAATAGAACTAGTACTTCCCATAAACTCAGAGAGCTGAAATTTGGTACAGAGTTAGGGTTTAATGGGCACATAAAGGGAAAACTATAAAAACTAGGATAATCGAAGATCTGGAGTACCTGGTGACCCTGATTAGAAAACACAAGAGCCCTCATAGAACTAGTACTTCCCATAAACTCAGAGAGCTGAAATTTGGTGCAGAGTTAGGGTTTAATAGCCACATAAAGGAAAAACTATAAAAACTAGGATAATCGAAGATCTGTAGTACCTGGTGACCCTGATTAGAAAACACAAGAGCCCTAATAGAACTAGTACTTCCCATAAACTCAGAGAGCTGAAATTTGGTACAGAGTTAGGGTTTAATGGCCACATAAAGGGAAAACTATAAAAACTAGGATAATCGAAGATCTGGAGTACCTGGTGACCCTGATTAGAAAACACAAGAGCCCTAATAGAACTAGTACTTCCCATAAACTCAGAGAGCTGAAATTTGGTACAGAGTTAGGGTTTAATGGCCACATAAAGGGAAAACTATAAAAACTAGGATAATCGAAGATCTGGAGTACCTGGTGACCCTGATTAGAAAACACAAGAGCCCAACCAAACTATTATAGATCGACATATACCGCCCTTACAAAAAATATTCAATTTGGTGGGCCGCTTCATTTGATGCCAAAAATCTAAGGTCTGGAGTATCTGATGAAGAACCCTCAGCTGGTATCAGCTTTATTAGAGATATTATGGTAATGCCCCTTCTACTATTGGTACATAAAAAAATCGACTGTCATTGCAAAAATCCAGCGTAGTGGGACACATCTTCATTTAATCTAGCCTATAGCGTTCCACTAGTGGTTCGCTCCGAACTATGAACTCGCGACCTCAGTTACAGATGTATAACTTTGCTTACGCCATTCGCGCAGGCGCGCGCGCGCTTTGCATTTAAACTATACAACCCCATATCTCGGCAACCCATCGACCGATTTGGCTCATGTTCGAATTTAAAAATTCTTTTAATTTAGTTTACCCGCCTATCAAATTTCATAACGATCCGACCAAATTTACTCAAGTTATCGTCGAACAAACATTCATACATACAAACATACATACATACAAACGCCGGATTGTTCCAGCAGACTCGGAGGACTTCGCTCGCTCGTTCAACAAGAAATAGTCGGACGATTAAATTTATTCTACTCGAACGTTACACAAATTTTAAAACTGTGTCAAATAAGAAAATCGAATAAAATTAATCAATATGCCCTCGTTCCTACAAAAAGAAGTGAAATCCCACCAAAAACATTCTGTAAAAACTAGCCAGGTCTCGATGGATCTGCTTGTTTATCTCTAAAAAAGTAATGAAATCTAGACAAAGTCGTGCCAAGTCTAAGGTTCCTTACTGCGATTTCTTTATTATTATAGTTAATGTTGTGAGACTTGGCTGTTGAAGGGTACACAAGGGTACAAAACCAGGTGCTCCATGACACCATTGCACCAATCTGTCGCAAGAACCGCTTGTGTACCCTTCAACGGCCAAGTCTCACAACATTAACTATAATAATAAAGAAATCGCAGTAAGGAACCTTAGACTTGGCACGACTTTGTCTAGATTTCATTACTTTTTTAGAGATAAACAAGCAGATCCATCGAGACCTGGCTAGTTTTTACAGAATGTTTTTGGTGGGATTTTACAATTTACACGAATACTAGACGAGTCAATCTTACTAGAGGCAAGCTAACGATACAATTCCGATGTCATGGGAATTTCGCCAGGTGACCCCGCCGAGGTCGAAGCCGCATACGTCGACGCGGAGCCTCGACATGGAGCACGTGCGGGCCCTCTTCGTGCCATACGCCGCAGCCCCAAACGCGCGGCAGGGCTCCGCGGCGCGCCCCCAAAGGCCCCCGCCGAAGCCCCTGCCCATACGCAGCACGCGGGCGCAGGAACAACGCGCCAAGTTCAACCTGCTGAACACCAACCAGTCACAGGATAGGGGCAAGCGGGCGCCCCGCCCCGATCGGTTCGAGAATACCAAGCCGAGGTATGTTTGGAACTCTTAAATAGATCTAAGCCTACCATAATGTATTGAATCGGATTTAATGTATACGTAGAATTAACTCTCTTTTTTTTATTTTTTTTATTTTGTTTTATTTAAGAAACAAACAGTCACTTAAAACAGTATTTGCATAGTAATGAATCTTTGCATTACAAAAAAGATAGACCTATAGTTTCTCATAATTTTTCAAAAACATAGTTTAGAGTACACATCGATCATAATGATATAACTTTTAAACAAATAACATAAGTACATAAGTTTTAATGCAGTCTGTAAACATAAAATGTTGTATTTTCCTGTCTTTACAGGAAAATAAAAAAGTTTTTGGGCAGTGCCACTGCTTCGTAGACCAGAACACATAATTGTTTTTTTGTTATTTACAATAACGAAAATAATACTATGTCATTGCCGCGAACGAAAAATCGCCGAACAAAAATAGCTCAATTTAGCTACAAAATGTAAAAAAAACTGGTGGATATTAGGTCTTTTTATTTATCTTTTTGAACGGACACTTGTAACTTCCTTTTCCTACACCCCTCTCCTTCCCGCACGCACGCACACACGCTGGCCGTCCCACTCTGGCGGCCCATATCGTGCCGATTGATCCCGAACGCAATCGGTGATTGTCGGCACTCGCCAACCGCTCGCCCGCCATTACGAGTAGAGGTGCGCGAAACGCTTCAGTGAAAAGAAAAGAATGATATAGTTCATTTCCTTCACTGAACTAGTTCACTCTTTTAGTTCACAGTTCATTCATAGTTCACAGCTCATTCATAGTTCATAGTTCATTCAAAGTTCATTCACAGTTCATTCATAGTTCACAGTTCATTCATAGTTCACAGCTCATTCATAGTTCATAGCTCAGTAGTTCGTTCACGTATCTTTTGACTCACGGTAGTCCGCGAATGACAAAGGTGACAAAGGTGAGACACATCAGTTACAGAATTTTGGTCCTTTGTTTGGTAGATTTAAGAATGTTTCTTGAAGAATGAACTACGTGGACTAGAATGAATGTGATATATAAAGATTTACAGAATTTTGGTTCTTAGTGTGGTGGATTTAAGAATGTTTCTTGAAGAATGAACTACGTGGACTAGAGTGAATGTGATATGTAAAGTCGATTTTTTCCAACTTGAGTATCGGGGTAAACAACAATGGCGTGTCTATAAAATTTGACATTCATAGGGTTGGGACAAACTGAATGAACAAGTTGTGATTAGATATCATAAGACTGAATGAATGAATCGGGTCTAATAAAATTACTTTAGAAATGCTCTCGCATGGGGTGATTGTTGTTAAGAGACCTGCGATTGATATTATAAAATGCAATTTTCCACTGAGTGACCCCAGTTTAGGAAACTTTAGCTAGGTACCGGATACATATTTTGAAAGCAAATAAAACATTCCATTAACCACTAACATAATGTATGTAAAAGTCATCACTTTACTAGATTAAGGTCCACTTGCGTCAACCAGGGTTGGCCAGTTAACTCTGAGTTAATGTCAAAATTTGTATGGAAATGTCAAGTTAACTCGGAGTTAGTTTGCTAACCCTGAGTGGCGCAAGTCCGCCTAAGGGGCATATTTTAGTCTAGTCTTAATTAACAAAGTTTCAAACGAACAAGGTATCACTAGCGACTTCAGTAAAAATAAAAATCGGTTTTTTAATGTCTCAATCACTAGGCTTTTTTCGGTTTTTTTTTTGTTGTTTATGAAGACGTCTCTAGATGGCGCTATCCATCCCACCATAGAAAGTGTAGTTTAGCCACAATAAATGTCAAAGTCTGTCCACAGACTGTCTATTGTCTGTGCCGAGGTTTTTTTTACAGATAACTAACCCCGCCGCGCGCCGCTTGCTCTTGCTCGTAATTTTTGTTTCACATATTCACAAGTGTATCCATCCACAGATTTTAATTAAAATAATACCTCTACTTATAAATTATAAGTGCTTTTGTACATCTTGTACAAGCCATGTATGGGAAGTGTTGTGTTTTTGGTTGCCCAAATAAGGGCCTTCATAGGTTTCCTGATAATGAAACATTAAAAGTGAAATGGATACAAGCTACAAAAGTTGATCGTCAACGTAAAATTGGATGGCACTTGAGCAAAGGTTCTTCCATCTGTCGTGAACATTTTAAACATAATACCCTGTATGTTTAACATCCTTTATGTCGGTTTTATGAACACCTATAAAAGTAAAATGCCTGGTTTCGGGGTTATTAAGGGGTTCGAAAATTTCGTTATTTTTGCGCTAAACCTCTTAGTTTACGAGATAAGGTAACATTCATACCAAATCATTTGTCAATATCAGCTCGGGCTAGGCCATACTAGTTTATCCGAGCGTACACACGACAGCACGTCGACCCTTACACGCTAGCACTCCTAAAAGAAATAATTTCCGTAGAAATCATGCTGCACTATCACTACTGCTGCATTGCTATGACGACACTGATTTCTGTGGAATAAATACAAAAATATTTTTTATTTAACGGGTATCAATCCTGCAGAATATAATTTATTTTTGTTTTTGGTGTTATTTTTCAGCGTTTCATTCATTTTTCAAATCGTTCTTTCGTTCACTTATGCCCATCTCAATACTAAAATGTCAAAACTAATCTGTGTGTTTTGTTAACCTGTGTACTGATATTATAAAGAATTACTATTTTGGATAAAAATAACGAAAATAAGGACAAATATGACCAGTTTTGTAAATAATTCAGTGCGTTAGTACTTAAGGTAATGTTCAAAAGTTATTGTGGTTCATAACGATTTGTGATTCCGTCGGTATGCTGCGATTTGTGTTCGAGTAATGTTTGTTTACCAGGATACTCAAGTCTGAAAAAATTGACTTTAAAGATTGGTAGTGAATGAATGAATGAATGGTTTCATATAACGAATGCATTCAATCGAAGCATGCATCCACTGTGTGTGAAAAGTGCAAACCAGTGACAAACTTTACTGCCCTGCCGCGAGGATACCGCTACAGCAATCAGGTACGTGCGTGCTCCTCTCCAGCTGGCTGCTGTGCTATTTCCTGTGTCTTTTCCTCCGCAGCAATTCATCCTAACCTACAGGGTTGTTATTGGTTTCTTTAACTAGGCGTAGGTAATTTCTCTCTAATCGCAAAATACAGTCCACTAAAACCTCCACCTTGAACTATCGTTGACTCTTCAGAACAACCGCAACGCCACTGTGGTGAGAAAGCTGAAACAGCGCGTAATTTCCATCATAAGTTTGGCCCTCCTAGCCGCATAATTTTGCCCTCTGATAGCCTGATCTTAGGTAATTTATCAGGTCAGCTATCTAGTTTCAACGTAAAATTCATTTACCGCCGGTAATGAGTTGTATTTCATAGCCAGTATCTATACGTCACTAATATCCACTTATTTTCACATGTATTTATTTCCCCGCTATCTAATTGTACATCAATTTATACTGATAAAATAGGACAATAAGTTGTTCCGTTTCCGCTCCGCACCCGCTTTTACTTTCATGGTCAACTTATACCTTCTTTATTTTATATTTCAAACCGCTAAAATCAGTCTAGGAACTTTGTACCTACAAATAACCCGCTCCGCTGTGTCACGTTATCACGTAGGCCTATTTCACATACACCAACATATCTACCTACCAGTGTAGCTAGAATATTCGAGTCAAAGTTGTGGAGTTATTCAGTCTAGAAAATACCTATAATATTATTCTACTACCCGCAACTTGTTCGTTATTTTGTACGCTCGCTCGATCCCCGCTGGCTCCAACGCGCTCGAGTTTCAATAGAAACTCGCTGTACTCTGTAGGTAGATATAACTCCGCTGTCCGCTCGCTAGGTGGCGCCTGCCCGACTCCGCCCGCTGCGCTGTTCGTGTAGTGCATCTGTACCTACGCTTCGCGCGCATCTCATACAGAAATTACCTATTAATTAATATTATACTTAGTTATACTCAAACGCTATTATACTCTCACACGGTCAAATCTATGTTAGGTTATTTAATTTTATTACTTACCTGACTTGACCGCGCTAGGTTTCTATACCTACATTTCGCTTGTCATTTCCTTTGGGTACCTACGAGTACCTAACGCTATTATCTTTTCCGCGTCCACTCCACAAGAAGGTAATCAAAATGAGTGCTAAAAAGAAGGCGAAGCAAACTACCAGCACTGAGGTATTATATGATGAGGACGAGGCTCAGCAAACTATCCTCATAGCTAAACGCGAAATGCTATTTTCTCGAATGCAAGGTATTTACGATCTCGCTGAAATGATCGACAAGGATCCTTCCGAGATAAAGGTCCTGTTACACAGTGCATCTAATATGGAGCAACTGCGAAAGGACTTTGAAATGACCTTAGATGCTTATAACGCTGTATCACTAAAGATTAACACCAACCACATGATTTCCTACCAGGAATGGACAAATTTTGACATCTTATACTGCCATGTCAAACAGTCCCCGTAGCATGACTTTTATCGAGGAGGATTTATCGAACAAAATGGCGGTTTATCAGCATTTTTGACGTCTATAGTGGGTTATATATCGTCGAGAGCGATATATAACCCACTATAGACGTATATAACCCACTATAGACGTCAAAAATGCTGATAAACCGCCATTTTGTTGGATAAATTCGCCTCGATAAAAGTCATGCTCCCCCCGCAGGTCATTGCGACTCATTCTTCGCCTAAAAGCGAAGGCCCTTCGCATGCGCAGGTAGAAAGATCTAAACCTAGACTTCCGCCAATAGAATTAATGTCTTTTAATGGTGATGCCAGCTTGTGGCCGCTGTTTTACCAGCAGTTTAAATGCACCGTTCACGAAAATACTTCGTTGTCAAATAGTGACAAAGTGTATTATTTGATAGGTAAACTGTCTGGACCCGCCGCGTCTGTTTGCGCCCGATTGCCCCCGACCGCTGAGACCTATCCAATTATTTGGCAGGCACTTGTGGAAAAATATGACGATCCAAGGCATCTCGCTAGTTCGTACTTTAATCAGCTGTTAGGTTTTAAACCCCTGACTACGAACACCGCTGCGGGTCTTGACTCGTTTCTCGATAATTTTAACACGTCTGTGGAGGCCCTAAGACAACTAAAGCTTAGCGACTTCACCGATTTCATGCTACTGCACCTAGCTCTTCAAAGGCTGGATTCGGAGACGGAGATTGTTAAGTCATTTGAAATAACGCACCGCAAAGATAAGTTCCCCTCCTATTCCAATCTGATTGCCTTTGTAAAGGAACATAGTAAGGTTTTATCGCGATCAGCTGTTCCGCTGGTCAAGGCGCAAGCGCAACCGCAGCAACATAAAGCTCGCGGGCCGCACGTCCCGACGCCTAGCATAAAGCAGCCTCAGACCAAGTCGTTCGTAAACACTGACCGAGCGTGTGGCGCAAGCGACGGGACTAAGTGCGCCTTATGTCAACGCGACCAACACGGTCATTTGTACCGTTGTTCAGCTTTTATGAAATTGACGCCTCAAGATAGGTACAAATTTATAAAGGGTAATTCCTACTGCAACAATTCTTTAAGTGTCAAACACAAAACAATGGCTTGTATTTCCAAGCACACTTGTTCGCATTGCTCGGCCAAACACCATTCGCTATTGCATTTCAACCCCCCGCTAATAATGACAGAAATGTTGATACAAAACCCGCTATTAAAAATCCGCCCGCTAATTCACCCGCTATCGCTCATGGCTCTAACACAGCCTTACGGCACTCGACTCCGCCGCCGCCGCCGGAACGTGAGTCATATATTCCCGCTCTCGGCCGCGACTCTGCGCCCACTGCGCATAAGGTCGATTTTCCCGCTCCCGCCAACGATCGAAATACGTCAGTTTGCACTGTTTCTTATGATCAAGATTCGCATACAATAACAACTGCGTTATTGGCCACCGCTAAAATAAAGGTTTTCGATAGCCTTAACCGCCCTCACGTACTGAGATGTCTGATTGATCCCGGCTCTCAAAGTGAATATATTTCCGCGGAATGTAGTAAGCGGCTATCGCTTCCTATGTCCACCCAAAGCCGCTTCTCTAAGGTTCAAGGTATAGGAGGGGCTTCTCAGAAAATTCTTGGAGTGACGTCACTCAGATTCACCTCCCGTTTTGACGACGGTCACGAATATCATATCCAGCCTTTGGTGATAGACAACATTACGTCGCAGCTACCCGACTCGCGCATCGACGTCGGCGCTCTCGGCTACCTACGTAATCTACCCTTGGCGGACGATGACTTTTCTGAGCCTGGTCCTATTGACCTACTACTTGGGGTGAATTTGTATTGTGAAATTCTTTTATTCAATAAAATTGCCCCGAACAAAAATCACTTGCCTACTGCCTTAGAAACGACTTTGGGCTACATCGTTATGGGAAACGCACCTGTTGTGTCCCCGCACGCTTCGCTGCACGCCTTTTGTGCTTTTACCGCTGATCCGCTACACCAACTTGTGGAGAAGTTCTGGTCTACGGAAGAACCACCCTCCCAGTTGTTTTTAAGTCCCGATGATCAACGCTGTGAGGAGATTTATACCTCGACTACCACACGTAATGACGATGGCAGCTACGTAGTAAAACTTCCGTTCAAAGATGACCCGCAAGGGTTGGGAAACTCTTTTATAACCGCGAAGAAGAGGTTTTTTTGCCTTGAAAAGAAGTTTTTGCGGTCACCGGACTTACATGAAAAATATAATGATATTATATCTGATTATCTGGACAAAGGTATATTGACTCGCGTTTCTCCCGACGAATGTACTGCCCCAGGTTATTGCCTACCGCACCATCCTGTAATTCGGGACGATAAGTCCACGACTAAGGTCCGCATCGTGCTAGATGGCAGCGCCTCGACTGATTCAGGGCTGTCTCTAAACGATTTGTTGTATAAAGGCTGTAATTTGCAGGCCGATATATTCAACATTTTACTGAATGTCCGCATACATCGCATAGCGTTTTTTCGCTGACGTTAGGCAGATGTATCTATGCATTTATACGCATCCCACACACCGTTGTTACCAACGGATTCTATACCGCTTCTCTGCTGACGAGCCGCTAGAAACTTATCAGTTTGAACGTGTCACCTTCGGTCTCAGGTCTTCCCCAATGTTGGCGCTGCGCACCTTACGCCAGTTGGCGCAAGATGAAAGAGACAGGTGGCCCATTGCTGCTGAGGTCATCGAACGAGACATCTATATGGACGATCTCGCTTCTTCTGCTTCTTCTGTTGAACAGGCAATCAAGACGGCGCAGGAATTGATTCAGATGTTTAAAGCTGGTGGGTTCGATATAGTCAAGTGGACGAGTAACTCACCCGAGTTACTAAAATACATACCCGTATCACATAGACAATCTGAATCAATTTCATTCGATGACGACGACGCGTTCAAGATTTTAGGGCTACTAGAGGTGTGTAGTTCGCGAATGAATGCTTCGATTGAATGCATTCGTTATATGAAACCATTCATTCATTCATTCACTACCAATCTTTACATATCACATTCACTCTAGTCCACGTAGTTCATTCTTCAAGAAAAATTCTTAAATCTACCATACTAAGGACCAAAATTCTGTACCTCATGTGTCTCGCCTTTGTCAACTTTGTCATTCGCATTGTTCTGAGTTCGCGGACTACCGTGAGTCAAAAGATACGTGAACGAACTACTGAGCTATGAACTATGAATGAACTGTGAACTATGAATGAACTGTGAATGAACTATGAATGAGCTGTGAACTATGAATGAACTATAAGTGAACTATGAACTAAAATAGTGAACTAGTTCAGTGAAGGAAATGAACTATATCATTCTTTTCTTTTCACTGAAGCGTTTCGCGCACCTCTAAGGGCTACGCTGGCTCCCCGCGTCTGATAATTTCACATTTTTGACATCAGTCCCTCCATCGGCTCTTACTAAAAGGGCAATCTTGTCCATGACCGCACGTCTCTACGACGTTTTAGGACTTGTCGGACCTGTGATTCTTTACGCAAAATTGATAATCAGGGAACTCTGGCTTTTAAACATTGCCTGGGACGACAAGTTACCCGATAATATCGCCGATTTATGGCAAAGATATTTATCGGAGCTACCGCTAATTTCAGAACTCAAGTTTTCCCGCCATGTGGGAATTGAGGATGAAAATTCTAAAATATCGCTAGTCGCATTTTCGGACGCAAGTGAGAAGGCTTACGGCACTGTGGTCTACCTGCACGTGTATAATGGTGACCACCAGCCACCGTCGATCTCGTTGTTGTGCTCCAAGTCCCGCGTTGCCTCAACCAAGCCCACAATAATGTTGGCTCGGCTTGAATTAAATGGCCTAGTGCTTCTCGCAAAGTTATTACGAGCCGTTTATGATTCGCTTTCCGCACGTTGTCACATCGACAACGTTTTTATTATATTCTCAGACTCGACCGTTGCCCTCTGCTGGGTTACCTCATACCCTCACAAGTTTCATACTTACGTTGCTAACCGAATATCGGAATTTCAATGCACCTCGCCGTCGCAAAACGTTCATCACGGCGCTGGAGTAGAGAACCCGGCTGATTACGTATCTCGTGGCTTATTGCCTTCGCAGATGTTAAAAAATGATCTGTGGCTCCAAGGTCCGTCTTGGATGTCCTTGCCACTTGAAGATTGGCCTGTTGAGAACTTTACTCTTGCTCAGACCCAGTTACCCGAGGAGAAGACTGTGTCCCACGTCACTGTGACTGAGGAGGAGAATATTCTCATCTCGTTAGGGTCAAAGTTTTCCTCGTGGCTGAGGTTCCTCAGATCCACCGTAATCGTGCTTCGCTTTTTAAAGGTTCTCCCGCGCGGTACTGCCGAAGAGTTGAGCATGGCTGAGAACAAAATAATACAGGCTGTCCAAAAAAGCTCTTTCGGTAGCGATTTATGCAACATCCAAAAGGGCAAGCCTTGCTCTACCGCCCTTAGGAAGTTATCTTCATTCATTGCTGATGATGTGTTGAGGGTCGGAGGTCGCGTCTCGTATTCGAGTCTGGAATATAATCAGAAACACCCCGCTATTATGCCAAAAAAGGGGCACATCTCTGAACTCATTGTGGATTGGTACCACCGTGAAAATTGTCACGCTGGTCCGCAATTACTAATGTCAATATTGCGTCAAAAATATTGGTTTTTATGCGCTAGGCGCTTAGTGCGCTCCCGCATTCACCAATGCATCCCATGTTTCAAGATGAACCCTAAACCCACCTTCCCCGCTATGTCAGATTTGCCCAGTTGTCGCGTGGAATCCTGCAAAGCTTTCACTCATACGGGAATAGACTATGCAGGTCCGCTGTACGTAACCACGTCCCGCAAAAGAGGTGTGCACAGTCAGAAGGCTTACCTGTGCGTCTTTGTGTGCCTAGTCACCAAAGCGGTGCACATCGAGCTAGCTTCTGACTTGAGCTCAGCGACCTTTCTAAACGCGTTTAAACGTTTTCTATCGCGGCGAGGTCCTTACGATACGATACGATACGATTGCAATCCACCCAGCCAGGTTTCCCTGAAACGGCTAGGCCGAATATACCGAGTCGGTTGGTTTCTGCCACCGAACTAAATCCCATAGAATCCGCATTACGTTTAAAAACTCAATAAAAACTTGTCCTTACAGAAACAAATGATATCAGCAATAGAACAATACGAAACATCATTTCGACCATACGTCTAATATTCGAATGTCAACCTTATTGCATTAGTGTACAGTTTTACTTTAATTGCAGGGACTACGAGCAAATAAGCTCCCAAAGGCAATTTGGGCATCTATTTTTCCAGACACATTTCAGAGTTCTATGTTGTATCTAGTTTTATCCTTGATCGAAGGTTTCTGCCCCTTTCCTTATTCAGTTCGTAGATGAATCACCCTAAGGTTGAATTAATCCACGCACCGATTATTGAAAACGGGTGTATGCTAGCCTCGCTAGCACCGACTCAGTACTTGTACCAGGGGATGCGATAATTTTTGATTAACGGATTAGGAACACACACTCAACAAGGAAGGGATAGGAGGGAAAATAATCGAGCGACTGTGCAGCCTTATAACCCAATATAAACTCAAATTTTTAATTTGAGTCCACGGAATGACAGTTGCTAGTATGGAACTGACAGATAAAGCCTTTGTAACAACTGTCATTCCATGGACTCGAATTAAAAATTAGAGTTTAGGAGTAGTAGAAGGTTGGGAAAAAGGATTTTGGGAGAGTGTAATGGTGCTTAGCCCTGTGGGCGTCTTGCACATTCTAGTTTCATTTGGAGGGGTCCGCTAGCTGTCTTGCTTGCGTTGCCGCTACATTCGGATGCTGCTCGATGTCGCTTGGTGGATCGTTGTCACTGTCTGTCTCTGTGCGTAATGGTGCGTAATCCAGATGGCGTTTTCCAGTTTCGTTTGTGGTTTGCTTTAGGCTGTCGCCACTGTTTAGTTCGGGTGTTGCTCGATGTCACGTGGCTTCAGGCTGTCGTAAATCGTGGGTGTGTAGTCGTCCGTTCGATTACATTCTCCCGGGGGTCTTCTTTCGAAATATTTCTACTATCTTCCAGAATCTTGGTTTGGTTCTTGGTTTCGGTGATATCGCAGGGTATTCGGTGTTCGGTGTTTGGACTCTGCCTCCCTCAGGTTTTATTAGAATAGAATAGAATAGAAGATGTTTATTCATTTCCACAAATAAAATTTATTATTGTACTGTGCTATGACGATACCTACTGCAGGCTTCAATTTACTAACTGTGCTTGAGTCATTATTATCTGGTTTGAAAATATATCACGTAACTAGACTAAGATTCACAATTTCACACTGCACTTACATAAAAGCACACAACATAAAAGTCACTAAATACTCTTATGTGTTTTTGTTTTTTAATTTATCCTGTTGAAGTGGTATGGTGTTATCTTGCCACCCACGCCGCATAGGGCCTTTGCTCTCGAAACTCTTTGAGTATGGGGAGCTCGACGTGACTCATGTTGATGCCATATTTATCAAAACTTTCTAATCGTTTGTTAAGTTGTTAACAGCTTAGTTCGACCTCGCTGGATAGACAGAGTCATTGTTAGGCGTGAATTATACAGAAACGGCATAAGGCGTAAGGCGTAAGGCGTAAGGCATACGGCGCAGAGCAGGCGTGGAGCAGATAAGGCATGAATTATACAGAAACGGCGTAAGGTGCGGCGCAGGCGCATGGAGCAGATAAGGGACGGAAGCGATTTAAATTATATCAAAAAGGCGAAGATACGCCACAACGAGTCATTATACAGACTGACTTTATTGTGATAGTATATGTGACTTTATCCTATGTCTCTCCAATACATACTGCGATGAATTTGTTTAATTTCAAAGTTACGTAAATTTGTGAATTTGTAGTAGCAATACCACTCGCTAACGGTGAAGGAAAATATCGTGAGGAAACCCTCGGCTTAATTGGCTCCACACGTATGACTTGTCTTTCCTGTGGGCTAGGCCGACTAAGCTCTTAGCATAGTATAGGTGCTGGGCAAGCCTACTCCATCTAAAACAACTGCAGCGCCGAGTGGTCTCTTCACCCATCTTGTGTGAATGAAGGTGCCACTGGACGCTGGATAAATCATCTCATTACGTAGACGCAAAGACCTTAGTTTTTTTTTTGTACACTCTGACGTGCTGTCGTGTGTACATAAAATTCACTATCGTCACGTATTTTCTGCTCTCCGGTCGCGCCTGCTAGCGACGCGGAACAGGCGACGAAACGGCGTGCCTGCGCCACGCCGCAAGATGCCTGCGCCGCGCCTTCACCTTACGCCTTTTCTGTGTAATTCAAGCCTTAGCTAGCCTAAACATCGTCATCTGGAACACATTCGCAATTGGGTCCGGCCGGGTCCAAGCAGGTAGGTGGTAACTGAAGAACAAAAGATGCCCTCGTCGAGGGATTGTAGATCGACCGTTTCACTTGTAACACAGAAACAAAAACGAAATACACGCGTGTTTCACCATTATTTTGGTTACTACCCCGACTAAAATAGCATGAGCTTAGAAGCATTGCACTGCACTGAACATGAGAAACTCAAGAACACAATCGTCACACTCAACAATATGATTATTTAGTAGATAGTTGTTTCTGCTTCTTTACTATCTTCGTGGCTGCAAATCTGCCCATAGGTTTCGTGGTACAGTCGGCCACACGCTAGGATACCCCTTTTTGTCCGATTGGCGCCTTTATGGCGCGCGTCAAGAGCCGCCATGGGGGCCGTGGGGTATCTGTGACTGTGCCCGACCGTACGAAGCCGGCTGTGTGGTTTGCGAAGCTAAAGGAAGTTACTTGCCGTTCGTTCCATGGACAAAGAATTGTTTACGGAGATTTGAATCCTTTGTAGTCCTTTTAGACTTTTCTGTGTTTTTGTAGACTTTAGATGCTGTTTTAGAGAATGTCGTATTCCTCAAAATTATTATTTTCCGTTACGCGTCGGCCGTACGCAACGGATTGCTATTTGCCAGATGGTTTTTGGTACCTGCTAGAACAATGGTCTTGGCCCAAGACTCTTGGTATACAAGCTTTGTGATTTTACTTAGTTTCACGACGTAAAAATATGTTAGTGACCCTGCAAACTCATAACAATTTGTCTGAGACTCTGAGATGAATTTATAACTTGCAAAAAACAAAATGTTGTTGGAGAACTAGTAAAAAACAACCGTGGTACACACGACAGCACGTCGACCCTCAAACGCCAGCATTCCACTCAGCTACGCTACGGCCGACCTTACAACAAAAGTGTAAAGTCTGACGTGCTGTCGTGGATATGGAGTTAGCGCCGTGGTCGGTACCTAGGTGATCGACCTGTCTTTTCCGGAGGCAATTTTTGTTTATATATTGAAAGTGCACTCGAAGACTAAAACATATTGAGAAAGAAAAATTGGTATTACCTCACCCGGGTTTTTAAATTTATTTCTCCAATTCGGATCTTCTGATGGTCACCAGCGCATTTGTTTGCCTCATTAGCCAGGTGTGACAGTGGGGGTGCGGTTGTTCTGAAGAGTCAACGATAGTTCAAGGTGGAGGTTTTAGTGGACTGTATTTTGCGATTAGAGAGAAATTACCTACGCCTAGTTAAAGAAACCAATAGCACTTGTAACAACCCTGTAGGTTAGGATGAATTGCTGCGGAGGAAAAGACACAGGAAATAGCACAGCAGCCAGCTGGAGAGGAGCACGCACGTACCTGGTTCCTGGAGCGGTATCCTCGCGGCAGGGCAGTAAAGTTTGTCACTAATATCAATGGTTTGCATATAAAATACAGGCTACATCTTACTTTTATTACTCAGGTATTTGGAGCCGCGGCCGACTCAGGACAAGAAGCGGCTCACGGTCAAGATGGTGTCATCCAGCGAGTCGTCGCGCAACAGCAGCCCCGTGCAGCCGCGTGCGGCGCGCGCGTCGCGCATCTGCGCGCAGCACGACTCTGCCTCCGCTGCGATGTCGCAGGTCAGTGATTCACATCTTGTCCCACCGGTTTCACAGAATCTTGGTTGAGAGATGGAGCTCGCGCAGCCTCTGCCTGCCTCTCACTGCGCGCCCGCAGCCGATGCGCGCGGGTCACATCTTGTCCCACCAGGGGCATTAGCCTGTAACGCAATGGCGTGTCGATGGCGTCCCAGAAGGACCAAACCGGGGTTTCCTCGTTTTTCTCCTGCAACCACGAAACTAATACTCTAGAATTCGAATCAGAATATTCTTTGCTGTACTACAAAAACATTAGAAGGACGTTGTGCGTTTTATCGGTCGGTAAGATCGGATGCGTTCTTGCGATATCTGTTTTCAGTACATTTTGAATTAGGAATGCCATTTCAATCTTACCGCAGCAGTGTGTAACTCCATGGCGATCCTAATACAAAATGTAAAACATATATCGCAAGTAATCGCAACAACGCAAACGCAATAGCATCAACACAAAAAACGCGGTTAGCCGCTGCTCCATGCAAAAAATAGAAAAAGGGAGACCTGTTTCCTCCCTGGATAATTATTTTAGAAAAAATATGTTTATGCCATTCAATTTACTGTATCCGCGTTTCCTCTTAATAGCGGAAGGAATTTAAGATTTTCCCAGAAGTGTTATCGGTTGATGTTCGTTCGTTAACAATAATTGTCTTGTCCAATTACAGGACAGCCTGGCTTCGCGGCCACGCACTGCCGAGCCCTCCACGGACTCGCTCACAGAGTCGCAAACCAGCAACAAGTACGCCACTTACACTAAAGCGAAGCACCCCAAGGGATCTGTTGAGTGTGAGTTTGTCTTCTTCTTATCCCCTTGTAGAGATACTAGAGTCCGCGCACGATAAGTCTGCGCGTGGGCAAACTTTTACTGAATTATTGTATTGTCTATGTTTCGTGTGCAATAAAGTTTAGTAGCTAACTCCGTAGAGAGCAGGTTTATGAGCTTCTTTGATTATTATTACGGTCGGGAGATTCATAGGAAATTAATTTAAATACGCCACTTGTCGCGCGCAGACTTATCGTGCGCGGACTCTAGCTAGAGTTTCCTGGTTGTCGTCCTAAAGGGGAGACCGTTCATGGGTGAGATAATACAATGAGAAACACAATCAGATGCCTTAATCCTGGAGGGGTAGGCAGTTGTTATTTGATAGCAGTTTGGTACTAGCCTTGCCACGATCCTAACACACCTATAACCCGTGTCATTAAAGAAAACATTTAGGATGGACTTCAAAACACTGGCCGTCTCGCTCTAATTAATACAGTCAAAGCGAGACAACGCTAGGTTATTTTTAGCTTCATTCACATTCATTCATCTCTACATACACCGTGGAATTTTAGTGGTTTTTAAGCCGAAGGTATTTAGTTGCACTCGTGATTCTGAGCCAAATTCCAAAATGTTACTTCAAAACGAACGAAAAAAAAAACACTTCCCAATACAAACGGCTATCGCCAATCGACACCATTTGTATGGAGAAGCGAATTTTTTTTTTCGCGCGTTTTGCAATGAAATTTTGTATTTCGGCTCAGAATTACCAGTGCAACAAAATACCTTCGGCTTTAAAACCACTAAAATTGCACGGAGTATACGCGCTGCGGTTTCGAGTACTTTTTATTTTGCCCTTCGCCAACCCTTTCCCGATTTAGTCGAGACGTATGAACGATTGGACGCCTTTTATTGGTGTGAAATAAATAATTATTCACTTTGCAGCCATAAAGTCGTGCACCCGTCCCGCCTTGACGGTGGCAACGGCAGCCAAGATGAAGACCAAGATACCAATCCTCCTCAACCATCACCCCAAGCGCGTCGCCAACGGCAAGGGCCCAGCCAATGGCCCAGCCGCGCCTCCCTCGCAGGGTGGTCCCTGCGACCGCAAGGTCTCCGGCTCTCTCATGATGGCCACCAAGTCCAGTCAAGCGAAAATGGTCCCCAAAATCAACAAAGACGAGAAGCCCGCCGGCAAAACCGTCACAAAACCGAAAGGTAAGGCGAAGAATGTCAGCAAAGTCAAGCAGGCGGAGATTGCCCCGCCGGTTGACATTCCTGCCATGAGCCGATCGGGCACGTTCCTCAAGGACGAGCCAATGTTTGGAGGCAACACTACGGACATCGATATTGCCCCGTAGGCCAGCAGTTTAAACTAATGTGTGCAATACAAAGATGCGGTCTTTGAAGAGGGTTGTTCCACTGTTTGGCGTAAGATTTTTGTCAGTGCGACTAAAAGAAACTTACTCTGCTCAGGTTCTTACACAGACGCCTATCCCTACCTAGCTTACTGGTTTTCTCGCGAAATTTCAAACCATTAGACGTATAATATCACCTGTATCGGCAAACCTGATTGCCTGCAGATTTATGTGATTGTAAACAATCCTACAAAGATTATTTAAAGCAACTCGATTTCTTCCTACTCCAAATAAAATCTAGAGCTATTAGAACTTTAGAAAACTAGAAGCTGGTTTGATTATGTGGATACTAAATGCATCCACATAATCAAACCATGAATTTGTACAGCGCATCGACTGCGTCGCCGTCACCGAGATGGCGGTGCGGAAGTAGCGGTTATAGGAAATGGATGCAACTTATTGTATAAACCGTGCGGAATCAGAATGGGATAATACCTTTTGGAACTGAACCGAAAATGACAGTTCTCGAGTAGCGTCAGTAAAAAAAATTTAGTTCAACGTTCTATCATAGGGTTATGAAATTGGAAATACACAAAAATGTTTAATGTTTGTAATCTAAAAGGATTCAATGTTATTGCATTAATTGAATAAAACGTGATAAAACTCGAGCAGACACCCACGCGCACAGAAAACACAAGCAAGTTTCGACGCGAGTTTGCCATAGACAACTAGAGTTTGCCGAAATGCTGACGCTACAGGACCGCGAGCTTCTCAGTTCCAAAAGGTATTATCCCATTCTGATCCCGCACGGATTTGTATTTACTATGACCGCTTGTCCATAGCATGGTCGTCACACCGTAAAAAAAATCTCGTTATCAATGATGGTGACGGAATCGGTGCGCCGGACAAGCGCCCTAAAGGTTGGAATTAGATCATAATACTACAGGGTGCACTCTAAGTCGATAGCGGAACTTTAAGTAGGCTATCTACTGATCAATACAAACAACTTGTACACACGACAGCACGTCGACCCTTACACGCTTGAACTCTACTCGGTTACGTTACAGGCGACTTTACAACAAAAATGTACAGTCTGACGTGCTGTCATGTGTACTAGGTGGTGAAAAAAATGGAGCGAAAAAAAATATCAGCTGTTCCATACAAAACGTCGACTCAGTACTGCGCCAAATGTATGAAACAGGTAATATTTTTTTCGCTCCATTTTTTTCGCCACCTAGTACAAGTTGTTTGTATTGATCAGTAGAAAGCCTACTTAAAGTTCCGCTATCGACTTAGAGTGCACCCTGTAGTTTAGATCGTAGGTATATTTACTTAGGTTAGGTGGCCGAACGTGGCTGTATTGTATTTTTACTCTTGACGTATTTTTTTTCGTATGGCTATGATGTAATTTAATTTATTTTATGTGCAGCTCTTAGTAATGATGTATTTATTGATCAAAAATTCTACGTAGCCTATAAGAAGATATATTTATTACTAGAATTATTTTAATTACGTTAATTTTATTTACTCGCACTATTGAGTTTCTTTGAAAACCAATTAAAGTAGAATCGGCATTTGTCACTTAAATCATCAGCGAGCACCCATGGGATCGAAAGACATTTATTTTTCCTTTTAGATCCCATGGGATCGTAAGAAAAGTTGGCCGTTACTTTACAAATCACCAACCTGCCCCCTTAGCACGCTGACGTTTTGCCTACTCTCAACTGTCACCTTAGCCACTTAACACTACTGAGGTGACAGTTAACAGTGGCTAAGGTGACAGTTGAGATTAGACAAAAGGCCAGCGTGCTAAGGGGGCTGTAGGCTAAATAATAAAAAAATGTAGCGCCATCTCGTAGATCTTGAACGAAGCTCTGTTGTCCAGTTACTTACTCTAAAAAGTACTTATCGTAAAAAAATCGCAAAAATGCTTTGTAATAAAGATGACGTAGTTTAAAGTGGTGGTGCCTTTAGAAACGTATATTTATTGGTATAATGTCATACTCTATGATAATATTGATTATGCCTAGAGTCAACTCTCAGCATTATTTAATTTTGTTCGTGCATTCTAAGCTCATACTTAGGTAGTTGATAAGTATATTATTGTTAAAAATATATGATGTATAGGCACAGGCAATGAACTATTACTAGTATAACTATAACTAGCTTTAAAGTTATGTTATGTGCCATCGTTGTTGTAGATCTATACATTCCCAGTGAACATAATTATTTTATTTAAATACTTAATTCAGTCACTATTATTTACATAATTTTTAACATTTAATTTGTAAAGGATTATTTTATTTACTTAATTATTTTATCGAGGCGATAACGTGAAACGTGTCTGAAAGACGCACCCATTAAAAATACTAAGAGCGACTTGCACTGAAATCTAAAAAGAAACTGATTTATTTTATTTACACCTACTTTATCTTGACATCCTAGGTATAAGTACATCGCATATTATATTCAATCTTTTGTTTTAAAAAAATATTGCATTCCGATATAAATCAATGTGTGTTCCATTTACATGAATAGCATTTACTATTTTAATATTTTATGATTTAACTATCTTTGAAATAATAATAAAAATATTTAGGTTAGGTATGTATTTTATGTCCTCCACCTAAGCACCCTTTATTATTTATGCATAGGTTGGTATTATCCGAGAAAAATAATGCGAATTATCATGTTTCGTGTTTGTAATGACTTTTGACTTCACCCTTTTTCGACGGAGCATTTTGTGAATTTTACTTTTGAATTCAGTCTAAGTATGTAAATTTTGATATATCCAAATAGACATAAAGTTAAGTTAAGTTCGAAGTAACATTTCTGCTTTTATTTAACTTCAAATGCCACGGGAATTGTTGATCGAAGCTCATGGGAACCCTTTTTGCGTTACCTTGCTTGTTTTGTCTTTTTCACATGTATTATAACTGGCTATAAGTTATTAACTCAAAGATCAATAATCCACTATTTATAGGTATAACATACCTTATACTTAAGTAAACTAGTTTCGTAAATAAAATAGGTAGCTAAGTGCTTTAGTTATTTCGCTTATAATTCAAAATGATCTCAAAAATTTGTAGTATTAAATTAATTAGTTTAAATATGCCATGTCTTAAATAGTTTTTTATAAAGTGTAAACAACGTACTTACGTAAAAAAATATACAATCTGGCACATATTGATAAAACTATAGTAACGTTATGGCGCTATCACCTCACGAAGTAGGAAAAACTTATTTTGTTTTCGCTTAATTCACAAAATGTAGCTTCCCGGTATCAACTGTCAAATTAGAGATGGTTGATTGTTTCTTGGAGGAATATTTTCCAGCAAAAAACATTGAATGTAGTGGAATGGTACACACGACAGCACGTAGACCCTTACACTTTCGTAACGTAAGAGAATAGAGTGCAAGCGTGTAAGCGTCTTTAATGCTGTCTTGTGTACAATGGACAGCGTGGAGACTTAATAATCAGTCAAAATAGAGCTCCAGCCTATAAATAACTCTCTTTCGGCAGCATATGAAGGGTACAGGGAAAGAAGAATCAAAGGCAGTATTTTCCAAAACAGCCCCTCTACCCTTGACGCATTTTACCAATACGGCCGCAATATCAATTTACAAATTTTAATATTTTACAAATTAAGACGCATTTTATGTTTTTATTGAATGAAACAGCCTTAATTTTGAATAAACATTACATAGTATTTAAAATCAAAGCATTACTATTCAAAGAGAAATTAATTTTAAAACTTTTTCAATTTGATCTCAATAGCGTCAAGGGTAACCCCTCAGGGTTTACTAACCCATCTACCCAGCACTCTGTCGATAGCGAAACTTTAAGTAGGATGTCTACGGATCAATACAAACAACTTGTACTAGGTGGCGACAAAAATGGAGCGAAAAAAATATCAGCTGTTTCATACATTTGGCGCAGTACTGAGGCGACCTTTTGTATGGAACAGCTGATATTTTTTTCACTCCATTTTTTTCGTCACCTGTACAAGTTGTTTGTATTGATCAGTAGACAAGACAGCCTACTTAAAGTTCCGCTATCGACTGCACCCTGTAGTTTACTATGGCTGTAGTAAAAAAATATCATAGTCAAAAAAATATATCTTGGTTTAAAAAAAGATCCGAGTCCTTAGTATTTTATTCAAAATAATAAAACATCAATAGAATGGAAAAGCAATGGCCATGTATTTTAGTTAATTAAGTTAGTACTTTAAAGTGTTTTTTTTTATTCGTATGGTTTAATGGATTGATTACAGAAATCAATACGTTTTTTTTAATATCTCGAAACAAACGCTTCTTGACAGTGATCCTTCTTTCTCTGTATATATGTCTTTTATTTTTTTAATAGGTTTGAAAAATTATGTGGGGTTGCTAACAACCCTTTCAAGCATTAAAATCTTGCTGATGCGACCAGGAAATGCGACCAAATGCTAGTCGTTAAAACAGATACAAATAATTTTATACAGTTTACAATTTATTTATATTCACGCAATACATGTATATGTCAATATTATCGATTTATCTAGTTGGCTTTATATTTATGCACTTACATAGGTACTTACATCGTTCTAAACGTAATATTATAAGGTAAGTACTTACCTAATTATTGTTTCGATGTCTGTGCATAAGAACTCAGTATGCTTACATTACTTATAATGCATTTTAATGATGACTGTCTGTATTCTACCAACTATTTATGGTTAGAAACTATTTAGAAAATGTACCTAAGTCTGTATCATACCTCATAAAGAGGCAAATATCTGCTTGGAATAAAATTGTGCTACGTGATGCATGAATATTGTTACAAACCTAAATATTTATGAAATGTTCTTTAGATTTTTGTTGTAGATCCTAATAAATTTTAATGAGAATATGTGCAAATCATGAAAAGGTCTTATTATTTGACTATCCCCAGACAAGAATATATCTGATCAGCCAGTTGGTTCGATTGAACAAAAAGGGCGAGGCCCCATTGGTGCGTTGCGTTGCGTCGTCGCATCGGATCGACGCATTGTATGCCACATCTGCGTTGCGACGACGCACGACGTCGCGACGCAAGAGGTTGCGTTGCGACGACGCATCTGCGTCTCAGTTCAGCCTTCGCAATGGACAGATACAAACGTGCCCGTCGTCGCACTGACAACGCAGCGCATCATCCTTCCCCCGCTTCGTCTCTTGTCCGTCGATCCGTTGAAACGTCGCGCGCGAAGACGCAGCGGAGTAATGGTGCACGTGTGCATGTAATAAAAATATGGAAAACGACGCAGCGACGACGCAACCCACCAATGGGGCCTCGCCCTCAGCCGTACGATCATGCGATGCGTCATGCCATGCTAGCGATTTCGTCGCGCACACCACTTTGAACCTACCTCTACATTTTGAATTGTAGATGTAAGTTGCAAAAATTGCTCATTTATTTGTCGATTTCATCTCATTCCTGTTCGAAATTAAGAATGTAATACTTATAAAACGAGTTAAGACAAAACCATACCGCGATCTGGAACTGTCGCAGCGCCATCTGGTGACTTGTAAGATAATTTACAAAACTACCTACAACAAGCGTAGCATAAGGCTGGGTTAGAGCGTGTATGGGTTTTTATCTATATGTACCTAATAGGTACTACCTATCTCACTCTTGTTTTACGTAGATCGGGATAGACAGAGTTATAAACCCATAGATACGCTCTAACCTAGTCATAAGCCTCGCGTACACTAGGCGGATCGGGGCGGAGCGCGTCGCAACGCAAAAATCCGCCTGCCTATATTTTGTACGGAAGTGCGTCCATTAGCGGCGGATCGAGGCGCGCCGGAGCGCAATATTTTTGTGTGCGTGCGCCGGCGGCGGTGCGACGCGCCCCGATGCGCCTAGTGGACGCAGGGGCAGGAGCATGCGAGGCGCGCGCGCGTTTAATAGTGTTGCCATTTGTCGACCAGAATTTATTGTTGTTCTTGTTTATAATAATGTAAAGAATTCTATGCTAATGCCGTGAACGAAAAATCGCTGAATAAACGCTCAGTACGAATAGCTCAGTAAAGTTTAGCTTTGGGGCTACACAGCATACCGCCAATGCGTCTTGAGAATTTCCCGAAACAAAATTATTAGCCTATTTGGGGACCTCCCGTAGCCACCAAGGTCACCGAATTTTACCTAATGGGTTTTTTCCTGTGGAGATATTCAAAGAGTTAAAGAAATTTAATTCTAAGTTCAAAAGTTTTTGATTTATTCAATTTTAAGAACCTAAATTTGCCGTACTTACCATACCCTAAAATTATTTTACCCATAGTATATACAGAGTGAGATGAGCCCGAAAATTTCAGTCTCAATCACACAAAATTGCTCTTCAATCTATTGAAAATTTCTCAATCGACTAGGCATCAAAAAGTTACAATTTAGGCAATGTCACAAAAAGTCACAACGAGGGCTCAAAAGTTACAATATTTGTGACTAGACAAAGTGGCAACACCAAAAAATCCGCCGAGCCGATGCGCTGATCCGCCGCGATGCGCTTTGATGGACGCGCCACAACGTTGCGTTGCGTTGCGGCCCGGCCCGGCGCGCCTCGATCCGCCGCATATGGACGCTAGGCTTTATGCTACGCTTGCGCATTGAGAAAATTGGGCGTGAAACTAAGTGAAACGTCGCTACCGTGGCACGGTTGTAACTTTGTAAGGCAACCTGAGTAATAAGGGGGCGTCCACAAATTACGTTAGGTACGCTAACTGGAGAGAGAGAGGGGGGGGGGGGGGGGGGTCCGGCCAAGCGTTACGGTTACGTTGGGGGAAGGGGGAGTCAAGGTTTGCGTTAGTTATGTCACGCACGATTTTATATAAAATTCTTTTTTCATTTAATCCTTGTATCCATTGGGATTATTTTCACATCACATCCCGCATCCACATCATCTGCGGGATTTCTCTCTGGGAGAGGATTGGCAACACAGAGCATGAGAGCACGCGACGCGAAACATGCGAAAGTGACAGACAAATGAAATGGACTTTGAGTTTGGTGCGGTTTTCAGGTAAATCGATGTGAATCGAGTTTTAGCATAACATGACGTAATTATATCAAAACAGAAAAAAAAATGCAAATAAACCCTCGTTTCAGATGAGACAATATTGTAGGTTTACCTATACCTAACTAGCTAGACTTCGTCCGCGCAGACTTATTTTTTTTCTCGTAAGTTTTTTCGTTGTTTTAATAGCTATTCTGCTATTCGGGGCGGAGAGAAATCCAACAATACAAAAATCATAAAAATCGGTTTACCCGTTCTCGAGTTATAAATGGTGTAACTATCACGACTTTGTTTTATAATATTAGAAGATAAAAAAATATTTAAAAGTTAGCCCTTTTAACAACGTGGTCAAATTTACTGATTTCATAGCTAATATAAATATTGCATGTAAATCTAGGAACTTTCGTTCTTATTCCGACAAAACAGTAAAGGTTTCCCTTCATAGCCAAATCTCCATACAAACGTGGCAGTCTTGCTTGTGTCGTCTACAGCAGGATACTAATTTCCAGTTTTTTTATGCCGCCTCCACACTACTCGCGAAGTTCCTCGGCAAAGAAGTACGTGGCTAAAGACTCGTATAACTTCGCGAGGAACTCATTCGCGCGGCACGACTCGCACGTTATCGACGCTCAAGTAGCAGCTATGAAAACTCTCATTTGGGTTCCAAATAATTTGCTCCGCTTGCAATGTTTCTACAAACAACATAGTTTGCTCCTGCGACCACATTTTACCACTCATACTTAGTGCTGTCGTATGAAAATAAATAAGAAATAATTACTAGGCGCTCACGTACCTACTCGCGACGACGTCGCGAGGCGAACTGGGGCCTTAGCCTGTAACCATAGAATTAGGACACCTAGAATCGCAATCAGTGCTCGCAAAGTGAAGCAAATAAATGCATCAGTCAGTGTTCAAGGTCACTTTCTAGCGAACGGAGCTCCTGCAATTTTATTCAAAATGACGGGTTTTTGCTGTGTTTGGCTGCAGAAACAGCACGGATAAGAAAGATGAAGGCACGAGGATCACTTTACACCAGTAATTACAACGATTCCACTTTATATTATGTCGAAAAAGATCGTATTTAGATTCAAAATTTTTCTTCCGTATGACATTCAACATTTTTTATGGGGTTGCCAGTAGGTAGAATGTCGAAAATCACAATACACAAAAAAACTATTTTAGAAATATCAATCTAGAGAGCTTTGTTTTAGTTTTCCTTTAACAATGAACGACTTATGAACGGACTTCAAAAAAGTAGGAGGTTCCCAATTTGTGTAGCTTTTATATGGGTGTTCAACAATAACTTTTTACCTTGCGGACCGATTTTGATATATTTCTTTTAACCACCGATCCAAAAAGAGGGGTGTTATAAGTTTGACCGCTGTGTCTGTGTGATTGTGTGTGTGGGTGTGTCTGTGGCAGCGTAACTCTTAAGCGAGTGAACCGATTTGGATGAATTTTTTTTTTGAACGAATGTTTCCTAGCAACATATTTCATCAAAATCGGTTCAGCCGTTTATGAGATATTTAGGAGAAATGTGCACCTGAATAAATTCCCCCGAAAGCAAAGTTGAGTAACAAAAATTGAAAATTTTGTTATTCTTTAGCATTTCTCATTTCGAATTACATTTAAACATAAGTTGTAGGTACCTATATATTTTTGCTAGGCCAGACTAGGTTTGGCCTAGGCGAAACTAGGTACATAGTTTATCCTTAAATCGGGCTTGGCCGGTAACACATACATACATACACTCGAAAAACATAAACCTCGTTCTAGGGCAGTCGGGTACAACAGATAACTTATTTTTTTGTTTAGATCACACATCCTAGATACCCACAAATATTGAGAAATGTTACTTTAAATAACATGGACTTCTTGTCCGCAAACATAATTTAATATGTTTATCACCTTACCAACGAGAAGGAAAGTCACAATATTGTGAAAAGCTTATTACGCTGGCAGCATTAATAGGGTGCATGTGTTGTGTAGGCGATTGTCACAGTCCGCAACTTACGCACACAAACAAAGCGAGGCGCCTCAATTTCGGGCGGCGTTTTGTATGGACGGACTCCGTCTAGGTAATGCTGCGTCCACACATGGCCATTGCGGTATTGGCTTATTTATGACATTTTTTTGTTCAATAACGACACTTAGCCAACATGGCATCCACACATGGCATCAAATAGCAAAATACCTTGCCATTTTCTTCGCAAAAATCAGGACACAGACTATAGTGAACTGTTTTCAGCAACGTTAAGGGCGATTCTGTCTAAAACTATTACTAATCTGACAGCACTAAAGTGACAGATAATGTACTAAAGTGACAGATAGCTGTCATCTTTAGTACATTATCTGTCACTTTAGTGCATTATCTGTCATCTTTAGTACATTATCTGTCACTTTAGTGCATTATCTGTCACTTTAGTGCTGTCAGATTAGTAATAGTTTTAGACAGAATCGCCCTTATAGAGTACAATATGTGGTGTTCTGTGGGCACGCGCGAACTGAACTTGTCCATGTGTGGACGCTATTTACGGTATTTGTCTTTTTGCCTCCTTTGATGTGCGTTGAAAAACCGACAGCAAGGCGGAAACGCGTTTTTGCTATTGGCCATTTTTGTCAAAACGGCAAAAAAGGCCAAATAAACCATCCACACATGGTCGTTTTGCTGTAAAAAAGACATAAACGCCAATGCGTAAAGCCATGTGTGGACGCAGCATAATAATAAGTCTATGCCTGTAACACAATGGCGTATCACTGGCGTCCTAGGTAGAAGGACAAAACCGGGATATTTTCGTTGTTCTCCTACAACCAGCGAACTAATCCTCTAGAATTAGACTCATAATATTCTTTGCAGTACTACAATAACATTAAAAGGACCGACACTGGACCGACAGCATCAATGACATTCCAATACAAATGGACAAACTGTTCCGTACAATAACCGAGTCGAAACATGGCACACGCTAATTTCACCCTATTATGCTTCGACTGACTTTTTGTTTCTACATTGCTGCTGACACTTCAAGCCCTCAAAATGTATTGTGTCACTAAGCGGAAATGTAAATCAATCACGCAGTTTGAAGCTACGTAAGTTGATTTTTGAAGTTTATTGGAATAAAGATAGCAGTGGAGTAGCAATAGCCTATTTTAGTTTTTTGTTATGGGGAAAAAAATCTGTTCCATGTTGCGGATATTATTTTAAACAGTTTATATTCAAAACTATGAAAAATAGGCAGGTAAGTATAATTTGTAAATAGCTTTTTTCCTGAAACATGTCAACCCCTAAATGTGATTTCCAACAAATGTTGTTCTACGACTTTTCGAATAGCTCGATAGCTTCTAGGAAAATAATAACAGCGAAGTTTAAAAAACCAGGTGATACAAATCTACTTATTTATCCAGCCCATAAATAAAGCCCACTGCTGGGCATAGGCCTCTTCCTTTTCACGCCAACCCCCTCGGTCTAATGCCAATCTCGTCCATTGTCCTCCCACTGTTTTGACAATGTCATCGAGCTTTCGGTCTACACACTGACCCTCGACCCATTCTAGGCCACCATTCCGTGACGCCCTAGTCCACCGTTGGTACTCCCGCCTAGCCAGATATCTTCGACTTTGGTCTTCTGCCGAATGAAGAGGGTGAAGTATTCGTGTATCAGTGTGGCGGGGCCTGGGGCCTGAGTCTGTAACGCAACGGTGCCAAAAAGGGCTCCCAGTTGACAGCATCAATTACAATTTATTCATGCTGTGTCGGTTTTTTTTTTGTTGTAAGTACAGAAAATATTATTCTGATTCTAATTCTAGAGGATTAGTTCGCTGGTTGTAGGAGAAAAACGAGGAAACCCCTGTTTTGTCCTTCTAATTATATTCTGGGACGCCATCGACACGCCATTGTGTTACAGACTTAAGCCCTTGGTAGTTACCTATATTATTTTAACTAGAGCCTATCCCATCATCTTACTCAGTAAACTGACAGGTCGAACTGTCATCTTAGTGAAAATGCCTGCCCCTTTTCAACTGACTAAGGATAGAGCAAGAACTGTGCGAAAAATTTTAGTCCTTAGAATTTTTACTTTACAAAAGGAGTCTCCATTGTTTTCTTTTCTGACTATGTTCTTGAAGCATCATTTTGTCTATCTCTTTCTGACCCGCGGGAGAGAAAGAAACAGGAACATTTGTTTACAATCAATGGTTTTTATTGAAAATTTAATAGTTTCCTCTTAATATTTGTACCTTTTCTCCTGTTATCATATGTAAATAATATTAATTAACCGATGGTAGGTCACACCATCTTTATTTCGCATCGTCAAGGTGTTATTTCGGCACTTTTTGTACCACATTTTGGCATGTTGTCAGCTGTGTAGTCATCAAACGTCTAATGAAAATATTGTGCTTACACTGAACTTAAGCACAATTTTGCAGTTACGTTTTTCGAGCGCCTATGAGTTGTCCATTTGTATTAGAATGTCATTGGACAGCATCAATAAATCGTAATTAAAACCGTCAACCGGAAGCCCATTTTGGCACCATTGTGTTACAGGCTAAGGGCCCTGAAGTAGATCGAGTAGTGTAGAGAGGCACTTCGAGCAACTTCGAGTCCTTTGACTCGGGCGCAAAAACCGACAACAAATGGAAGTCGCCCGAGGCGAGGCGAAGTTGGTCGAAGTTAGACGAAGTGCCTCTCCACACTATCTTATTCGCCTAACCTCGGTCAACTTTGCGAGTAGTGTGGAGGCGGCATTGCCTCTCCACTAGTCTCCACACTATCTTATTAGCATAACCTCGGTCAACTTCGCGAGTGGTGTGGAGGCGGCATTACTCCTTAGTCTTATTATGATGTACATCGATGTCGGTATCAGCTCAGAAAATCAAAAAACGTTTTATATTTGTAATTGAGACCTCGAAAGATCATCAAAATTAGCCCAGTTTGAGACAACTTTTGCCTCGTCGTTAGGTATATTTGTATCTGAGCGAGCGATCTTGTAAAAACCAACCTGATACCGACATGGGACATCTAATGTAGATTATGAAAATTTCTTTTTTTATTATGCAATAATGACAAGGGCGTCGCCAGCCGATGGCGCAGGGGGGGGGGCAAGTTGACTTTACCTACTACAATTCATACTTTTCTCATTCTCTATGAATGAGAAAAGTAGGTATGAATTGTAGGTAAAGTCGACAGCACATGAAGCTTTTCACTTGTACTACGAGCCTTACATCTACAGCCAGAGCGTAGTTGAGCATATTAGGAGTGGAATTGGTAAATTCATTCGAGTTTCGACGTACGGGAATGATTGTTCAAGGCTTGAACTTCAAGCAAATTAACTCAAAGACTTAGGACTTTGGTTGCATTATATGTGGCAACTTTTTTTGAATCTCTAGGGGGGGGTAGCTGCCCCTCCCTGCCCCCCCTTGGCGACGCCCTTGAATAATGAAAAGGACTACCCCGGAAGCATGTCCAAGAAAAGTAAAATCGGCTAAATGCGTATGGTGGCGAGGAGCGAGGTGCGAAGTGGTACCGAGAAAACTCTAATTCATTAATTTTGGAAGACAGTGCCGACTCCCTACCTACACGATGTCAAGTGAAGCAGATAGCTTTTAGGCCAAGCCCGTCGCTAAGTTCGCGGTCGCGTGAAGGGATATTCCTCGTTGTCTCTGCCGGTCCTAGGACGAAGAAGTGGGGACGGGCGTGTCTGTGACGTCACTGCTACTGGCCGTTTAGATGTTAGCGAAGAAAAGTCGCTGTAGTTCCTTTATCTTCTGTAATGTAATAAAGAGAAGGAAAAATAGCAATACCTTCCGAGATACCTACTGCGATTGATACCCGCTAAACGTTTCTATCGTGTATCGAACGTTATTCACTCGTTTTACAAGATGTCACTTGCTTTAGCCCTTAAGTGCATAGTTTATCAAAATTGATAACAGACTTTTCTGTGCTCATACATAAGTTTAGAACGAATGTTTACCAAAAAAGTTTGTTTCTGAACGCTACCGAGACTGTCATTTTCTTGTCTATGATTGGTTCACTCCATTACTTGCATTTGATTGGTTCATAATTTGACATTTGTTATTCGCGCGCTTTGGTGTCTGCAATGTCAACTTAGACAATTTTTTATCCGAGTAAATCGCAACAAAAGAAAGTGAATATACGCCGTAAAAAAATCTTTTCCTGCTGGTAAGTATCTCTATTTTGTGGGAATTCATTTATTTTGCTACAGGCTTTTATTTATCCTTACTATATTCGGGCTTGAAGTTAGTTATCAAAAATGATAATTTATGCAGTGGCGGTATATTTTTTTCCTTCCTAAGAATTCATTTCATACTTTCTTTTTTGAAGCAAATTTTGCTATTTTCTTGGTTTTGTGTTGGGTTTGCATGTGTATTTACGCTTTCAGGTCCTTATCAGTGAACTATGGACGGCAACCGCATCGAAAAACTGCTGTTGCAACTAGAAAATGGAGAAATTTCAGAAGTACCCAAAACATCTGTGCCAAGAGGTTCGTACGAAGAGAACGTGACTTCTTTTGAAGGTGTTGAATTTGCAGCTATAAGCTGGAAAGCAGCAAGACCTGCTTATTGTCCAATAAGCAGGTCTTGCTGCTTTCTACGTATGTAGGTGCAGACCCTGTGGGTGCTATCAACCTATACGACAAAAAGCTAAAAAAGAGCGTGTCTATATCTTGCCCCAAAGCAATACATGAGTATAATGCTCACATGGGAGGTGCAGATACTATGGATACCTACCTAGGTAGATACAGAATACGGATGAAATCCAAGAAGTGGACCAACAGGCTTTTTCAGCATATGCTAGATATGGCCGTTATCAATAGCTGGGTCTTGTCTTGTGCAAAAAAGTTTCACTGAAGAAAGGAACAAACCCGAAACATATATTGAAACTTGATGACTTTAGAACGGAGTTAGCTGACACTTTGTGCAAATATGGAGCCACATCTGAAAATAAAAGAGGCAGACCTAGTTTGAACAAAACAGAAAATACGACGACACAAAAAAGACCCAAACTTGGTGCTCAAACATTACCTCCTGAAGACGTTCGCACAGACGGAGCTGGTCATGAAAAATCTTACGGAAGCAAAAGAAATCAATGTAAATACGCTAACTGCAAAAAACTAAACTCTGTCATGTGTGTAAAGTGTAAAATATCACTCTGTGCTAATAGAAAAAATTACTGCTTCCAAGTTTTTCATACTAAGTAAATTTGTAACTATTTGTGATACTAATGCATAGTTTATCAAAAATGATAATTACTTTTATTAATAAATAATATCAATTAAAATACATATATGATTTTTTTTTATTATTTTTCCCGTATTTCATAAATATTTATCTATCGCGTACATTTTTTTTACATAAAAATAAAAAATCATGCACCTAAGGGTTAGAAGACGTCACTTACTTTACAAATTACAATATGTCACTTGCTTTACAAGATGGCGCTACCCGATATAAACGTATCAACGGTTCTGATTTCGGTGTTAGGTACCTACTCCTACCCACCAACATATTTAGGTACACAGCAAACGGCGGCGGCTGATATGAATAAAAACAAATATAGTTCATAAATTAAGTCTTTTATTTGAGAAAAACGATACAATATAGCAGTTTAACAACAACACCATACGGAAATGTTTTAACTATTACTATTGTTAAAATATTCTTAGCGGGATGAATAACTAGCCCATTTCGAATTCTCCCAAAACACAAATGAAACTTCATGACATGACTATAAAGCGGTTACAATTTAAATATACATAATATCTAAGTATTAGGATGTTCGATTGAATCATAATCCATAACGAACTCGCAAGCGATCTGTCTCACCACGACACGCCTACGTCTACATTAATATACCCCAAGTCACTAGATAGAACCTATATCTTTATATACAACAGTCCATACACCATGTTCGAATTTACACGTTGTTAATATTATATAGATACAAAAACATAAAATGCACATATCTGTCTAACACCGACACAAGAATACAACAAAGTGCTATCAATCGTGATGAGACGTTTAGTTAATGCCTATTGCTTGATGAACCGACCTCCCCTGTCTGCGTCCCTGCCAGCAATGCCCCAATCTACGCGTTTCCTAGTATCCGATCAGAAACTTAAGGCGCTGGGCATAGTGAATTAGCCTGCAAAAAAAAAATGCACAAAATCGATACCTGTATCAAATACACTAAAAAAATCGAAAATCTTCACATAACAAACCCTAGAATTAGTTGAGACTTATCTAACACAGCCAGTTTCATGTTGATATCCATAACAGATTGCAAGATATTTTGCTTGAAAAAAAGTGCGCGGAGTATTTTTTTTCAAGCAAAATATCTTCAAAACGTTTATGAATGTCAACACGAAACTTGCTGTTTTAGATAGGTCTCACCTAAATCTAGGGTTTGATATGTGATCATTTTCAATTTGTTTAGTGTATTTGATACAGGAATCGATTTTGTGCATTTTTCTTTGCACGCGGGCTAATTCACTATGCCCAGCGCCTTAAGATGTTTTTTCCAAGAAGAGTGCTCAGGTTCTATTTGCGTGGGACACTAGCAGAGGCAAAGCAATGCGAGCATGGGAAACGGTCGGATAGCCCATTAAGAGCTAAGCACAGTGGGGCTAAAATTTGGATTAGGGAGGCTCGAAACTACCCAAACAACTTTAGGTGCATGGAACACTTTTCTAGATCTACAAGATTAAAATAATCGAAAATAAAAACAAAAATAATACAAGAGATTAGAGAACACAATGTCGGTTTCACATTTCACAGAGGTGTTGTGTTGTTATCTGAATCAGTTTCGCCCCCGCGACCTACCACGCACTTTGATGCAAAGCTCACTTCTCGAAATAATCCCAAACATCGATTCCCAATTGTCACCAATGGTGCGTATCCAGTGGCGAGAACAGGGAAAGTTATGGTCACCAATTATGAAAAACGGCACAGAGGGATGCTCCATCGACAGTTGCAAAATGTAATCGTAATGTTTCAATCCAGAGGCTGAGGCTAAACCTCGACAGAGTCTATTGATATGCGAATTTCAAATTAAAAGTCTCTTATCGACAGCAATAATCTATACATTTAACAATTTACTAAACATATCTTTACCAGTGTGGACTATCATAAATAAAACAGTGGGCTACGCTCAAACTCAGTTTGACTTGAGCTTAGCAATTAATTACTAATTATGTAATTTTCATTTCATGATTTATAAGAATTTTAATAACGCGAAACACTAACTCTCGAACTCTCCCGACACATGTATTTACAGTATCTATCGTTAGAAAGGCATCGTTACATTTGAGGTTAACGGTACGTGTCCCATTATGTTAACTTCGTGGTATTGACCACAATAGTTATTTAAATACAGTACACAATTCTTTGCAGCAATAGATCCAATTCCAAACACAACGTGCTTTGTTCTTGTTTCAATCTTCTCCCCACTATTAAATTGAATTGTTGTACTAAATAATAAAAACACCGCTGTCAGCATAAGCTATAAGGCATTACAGAAAGATACAACTCATCATAAAAGCAATGCTTATATGGGGCCAACTTAGAACTGTTGAATAAAAAATCTATTGCTCCATACAGTAAGCTGTAAGCCCTTCGGCAACTTAGATCCCAGGATTTCGATCTCATGGGTTGTAAGTAGCTGATCTCAGTATGGAACAGTGATATTTTTATTTTTTTCACCTGGTCAATGAAAGTAGCGTTGAGTGAAATGCTCAATTTTTTTTTTCTATTTTGTGGCTACGTTGAGCAATTTGTTCAACGACAGTAAAATAGTATAGTTTTCATTATTCTAAACAACAACAGAACAATAATAATAATTCAGCTGATTATGAGATTTGCTTAAACTTCTAGTTTTTTGGGCAGTACTAGTTTGTCGACCAGAAAAACAAATCAGTTTAATAATAATTATTATTGTTCTGTTGTTTAGAATAATGAAAAGAATACTTTTTTATTTTAACTATGAAAATTTTTACCTTCCCGCCAAGGTACTTTTGTTAAACCCTAATGATGAATAGAAGATTCAGGCCCGGTTTCTGAGTTGAGAAATTCACTAAGCAAATGGGTAAGTATCGTCCTGTCTCAGCAGATTTCTCACAAAAGAGCGTGATAGAACGATACTTACCCATTTGCTTAGTGAATTTCTCAACTCAGAAACCGGGCCTCAACGAACGATTTTCAGGAGCTTTCTGTTGTAAGTCTGTATCACGATCACGTGTCTTCTGTGTGATACTTGTCATAAAGACACAAAAAAAACTTTACAAACACTTGTTCTGTTTCCGAACTAGGATACCTAACCAAAGAAGAACAATGACAAACGCATAGGCCAAACATCATAAAATCTCTAGTGTACCCATAGGTACAATCCGCGCTGCGGGTGACGAACCCACAACCTCAGACAGACTTACAGCTGGAATAACGAGACAGCCTACAGTAAATAAACACATCAAAGCTCTTACTCTTACACAGAAATCGAAGGCGTGGCAGTGTGCCGTGGTGGAGCCGAAGGCGCTTGAAAGTTTTGACATAATTATACAAGGTGTTGTTTTGTAAAGTGACACCTGACTCAGGGGTAATTATTTACACGATACTGAAGCCAAAAAATAAATAATAAGAAATAAAAATATGCCAGTGAGAATACCAAAAAAACATCTTAAGGTTTCCCTTCAAATCTCCATACAAACGTGGTAGTCTGCTTGTGTCGTCTACAGGCTACTAATTTCCAGTTTTTTTACTCCTTAGTCTTGTCATGATGTATATCGATGTCGGTATCAGCTCAGAAAATCAAAAAACGTTTTATATTTGTAATTATAGACCTCTAAAGATCATGAAAATGAGCCCACTTGTAAAAACTAGAACTTGTAAAAACCAATCCGACACCGACATGGGACATCTAATGTAGATTTTGAATATATATTTTTTTTATTATGCAATAATGACAATCTTCACAATTAGACTACCCCTGAAGCATGTCCAAGAAAAGTAAAATCGGCTAAATGCGTATTTTGGCGACGAGCGAGGTGCGAGGTGGATGCACTATCGAGAAAACACTCTCTAATTCATTAATTTTGGAAGTGCGGACTCCCTACATGATGTCAAGTGAAGTAGATAGTTTGTAGGCCAAGCCCGTCGCTAAGTTCGCGGTCGCGTGAAGGCCGGCCTTAACAGATTGGTTCGAATTCGGCTCATAGACGCCCTGAGGGTATTGAAGAAAATTTTACGCCAACCCAGGTAATTTATCCATCAAAATAAATTTTGAAAAAAAAAAAACAACTTATTTTCAGTTTCAAGCTTTACTCAACCTATCGTCCTTGAGTGGGGGGTGTCACTGACCAAAACAACACCGCATCGCATCACCACCGTTTTGACGCATCGCGTCGCCACCGCTCCCATTTTTGTGTAGTCTTTCATACAAATTCAAACAATGCAGAAAAAACAGTATTCGGCTCCGCCTTCGGTTTCTGTGAGTAAGACACAAGCCTATCGTCAAAAATACGACTAATTATAGCAAGTCATGTTACACCTTGGTAATGGGCTGTAGATGTAGACTACAGGAGACGGAATCCCATTGAATAAAAAAAGTTTTGATTGAAATAGAGTATTGGTTCGAACCAAGAAATCTGCTATTAGTATCGGCTAAATAATAGTATTTAGTTCTTTATCCAGCTACCTACGTAACATTTTTGAAAATAAAATAGTTAAAAGTAATAAAAATAATAAGAATATGTTTATTGGTTAAAATATACACATGCGACAGAAAAACTTGTTAACATTACGAGCCTTTAAATTTGAAATTAAGCATGACCTATTTGTAACAAAATACTGCAGACTCGACGACGGCGCGGCACTGCTACTGTACATGCTGTATGTGGTTCATTCCAAACAGCTTTAGACGCTGTCAAAAACAGATTCGTCTTTTCGGAAACACTTCTGACTATTTTTGATACATACAACTTACATGACGAAATATATTAAATTACTCTTGTTTTTTAAAATTTAATAGTAATTACTATGTAAGTTTAATGATTTCGTGTAGGTCTTGGATAACGCCTACTATTTTGTAGAAAAAGGCCACATTATTATTTACTTGATACAATGGGTCCACTGGGGGTAGCTGTATCCGTTGAGGTCCTGTCAGACTGTCTCCGGTCTCAGAGACATAGTTTGCGATTCTGTTGGCTCTGAATCTGTAGGTTTCTTTATAGTTGGTTTTATATGTAAGTGACAATAATTAATAGCATGTGTTTTGCTAAGTTTGATACGTAGATAGTGTAACTATAGAGTGTTTATTTTGTATGTCGTTAGCGCATACAGTATCAAAATTTATTGATAGATACCGTATTTTTTAAAAGAACTATAGCTATGAAACAAAATAACTCAATTTAGCTCCAAATTTAGGAAACCTAAAAAAAAAGAATTTCCTACCACGCTGCTATCTTTGAACATCATTAAAACACCATAAAGTGGTCACAATCAAAATATAAATTAATAAAAAATCAATCAACCTAGCGATTCAAATTAAAATAAAGTTCAAATTAAATTAAACTGTAGGTACCTACACTATATCGGTCTTGCCTGAAGCTGCTACTGCTGAGCACTGAGCTTACCTCAAGTTCATCAATCTTCGAAGCCATTTTCTTCATGGTCTGATACATCTCCTCCTTTTTCCGCAGTATTATCGCTTGTCTCCTCTCATACTCTTCCATGGACTTACTCATGACCTCGAGTTCATCGTTCACAGGGATAGGCTTCTCTTTCTGAACCTTAGCCGCTTCAGGCACAACATCAGTAGAGTATAAACCCGTGATTTACTGGTAGTTCTTCATCCCAATCCAGGGGCAGAGGTTGACGACCCGGTACCATGACTTGGACAGAGTGAGGCGTCGGTACCCTCGGTCCTTGCTTGGGGTGCCTGTGCCTCCTGCGTTATTTGTTTCATATGCAGTTACAATCCCGCTCATATTGACACTTTTCCTTGACCTCTGCAGCGCATCTTTGACAAAGTTAGACTTGGGTCTGTCTAGGCGACTGGTTACTGATGGCCGATTTGAAGGACACGTCGGACACAGAGGTCAGTGGAGTGGACGAAGACGAGTGGACGAAAGCCTCTTCTTCATTTTCAGTGTTTGTGCTTGGTTTCGTTTTCTTACTGGGTCGAAGAGTCGTGGAGCAGACGTGGCTCATACGTTTGCTTTCGAATGAATTTTCGGAGTTGTCATTTCTCAATGCTTCTTGCAAATTGAAGTCTTTGAAGAATGTTAAGTTTATGTTTTTGCAGGCCTCTCGGTTAGGAGTTTCTGTTTGCTTCGGCGTCGAACTACAGTTTTGCATGGGGCTCATTTTGCTTACAATGTTCGGGGTCGGTGCACAATCATCACTCTCTTTGCTGCATTCGGTCAACGATGCATTGTTGTAACTGTTTTCCGATGAAGTGTTAGTCAAGCCGTCTCTAGAGACCTTTCTTACAGCTTCAGGTGATTTTATACAAACAGTCTTGTAGATCTGCGACTTCAACGCAACAACACAACAACGGCGTTACTTAACCAATATCAAGAGTTTAAAAAAATCGTCATGTAAATGTCAATTTTATAATATCTTTCCGAAAAGAGCACGAGCATCAGTAATCGTCATGTAAATGTCAATTATATAATATCTTTCCGAAAAGAGCACGAGCATCAGTAATCGTCATGTAAATGTCAATTTTATAATATCTTTCCGAAAAGAGCACGAGCATCAGTAATCGTCATGTAAATGTCAATTTTATAATATCTTTCCGAAAAGAGCACGAGCATCAGTAATCGTCATGTAAATGTCAATTTTATAATATCTTTCCGAAAAGAGCACGAGCATCAGAAATCGTCATGTAAATGTCAATTTTATAATATCTTTCCGAAAAGAGCACGAGCATCAGAAATCGTCATGTAAATGTCAATTTTATAATATCTTTCCGAAAAGAGCACGATAAAGAAACTAGTTTTGTCAGCGTCTATTTGGAATTGAGCGTAGTACGTAGCAAGACCGCAACAACGTCAATTACTTAATAAAAAAAAATAAACTCAACGGACAATTTTGAATTTTCGTTTGGTAAGTACACGCCTTGAAAACAATTTAGGCATAGGCCTTTTTAGTAATAATAACGACAACATACATTAAACAGTACAATATACATAATTTTACTCCATTAACGTAAAAAAAAAATCTTTAGTAATTGAGGGTTAAGTGAGGTGACAGAGACCCCGCCTCGCCAAGTCACTTTCAGCCGCACTGGATTGTCAAGCATTGGCTTCTTTAATAATTTAGTGTCCTGCAAATACCGTGTTTGTAACTGCGGGTTTCGTTCCGAGCGGGCCGAGCAAACCTAACCGCCCAGACCACGTTCTCATAGTAGAAAAACCGGGATAGCCGGATTTAAGTCAAGTCACACAAGTAGTAATCGTATAGAAAAACTAAGAACATTGCTTTTGTCATGGGGCAAACGAAACCCGCGGTGTCAAACACGGATGTCTGTAGGACATTTTACAGCCCACACGCGAGCTCATTTCAATTTTATTTACATACCATCACCAGGCAAGGTTGTTACACAATGTAATGAAATGTGCTAGTTTTAACTTACCAATAAATAAAATAAAACAGTTCGCGGGCGGACTGTACGTGCCGATGAGAATCACGCCCAGCGCTCTGCTGATTGTAAATATCTACGACTAACCACCCACTTTCCACCCAAAAAAGTTCGCCGGGCCTGTTTCACCATCTCTGGATTTTGGGCAAAATTTTGTTTCATAGGAAATTATCTGTCATTTAAGCTGACCAATCAACCAGGACAGTGAACATTAGTCAACATCGTTTAAAACAATACATAAATATGACAATTAGTTACCTACATCGCGAAATAGAAAATACCATAAGAGGAAAGAGACAATATAGTTTCGTCGCAAATTAAACTCACACCCGTGTGCGTTTTCCAAAGCCCAATGTCGAGTACCATTAGTATAAAACTGTAAAGCCGATTCGATTGTGGAGCGGGGAGATGCGTCAGGAGGGAGGCGCCCAACCGCCGCCCGTTGTTTCAGTTGAGTGCCAGCTGCGTTGTGTGTCTGAGTGGTGGGCGGTGGTTGGGCGCATCCGTCGGAGTGTGGCGATGGGGGTGCTAGGACTCAGCGTCGCACAGCACCCTGGGTGGGCTGGGGCGCGTTCACATGAGGAACTTGCCGATGATGATGCCGATTAGGGCCATCCCGATGGCTGTCACCACCCACGGCATGAGCGCCACCTGCGTGGTCTTCTCGGGCCCGTACGAGTGGGCGCGCACGACGCGACCGTCGGCGCCCGCCGTCTGGCGTAGACGCAGCAGCTCCTCCTGGGAACGACACAAGTAGACGATCAGCCCCTCTACCCTTGACGCACTTTTCCAATACGGCCGCAATATGGCGCAATTTACAACATTTAATATTTTACAAATTAAGACGCATTTTGTGTTTTTATTGAATAAAACAGCCTTACCTTTGAATAAAAATTACAAAGTATTTAAAATCAAAGCATTACTATGCGAATTCAAAGAGAAATTAATTTTTAAACTTTTTTAATTTGATCGCAATAGCGTCAAGGGTAACCCCCCTGGTTCGGCCCGTGTTGCACGTTTACTCTCATACACTTTAGAGAGTTAACAGGCGTGTCGGGCGCTTGAGCTCGCTTTGCGGAGGCTTTGCATCCACCGTGAGTCGGAATGGAACCTCTTGCGCGGACAAAATTAAAAACGCTCGCAAAACCGTGTTCGACGTGGCTTTAGATAAAACGATACGCAAATGTGCAACGCTTCGATATTCTGCACGCTCTTCCATAAATTTATATCACAGAAACAGAGACGATATATTTCGCTCGGGGGCATAGCATAGTATAATAGTTGAACACATAAGCCTATGTAATAAATAATTAAATCGCAATTACAATAAAATTTATTGCAGTCGCCGCACAGCACTACAGGGTGCATTCTAAGTCGATAGCGGAACTTTAAGTAGGCTATCTACTTATCAATACAAGCAACTTGTACTAGGTGGCGAAAAAAATGGAGTGAAAAAAATATCAGCTGTTCCATATCCGATAGCCTCCTTAAAGTTCCGCTATCGACTTAGAGTGCACCCTGTAGACAATTTCAAATAAAGCTTCTAACTTCACTTCGCTTGAACTTGACACAATCGATATATAAGTAGGACACAGTTTCTGTGAGTAGGTAGTATTTTTAAATGCTAAGTTGAATTCTGACATCTCGATATGATAGCTTGGCAATACAAAGCCCTTGGTAGATGGCGTTCATAGGCTTGGCCATACAAGAACCGGGATGTGGCTGTCAAATATTGCTTACCATTAATATCTTCAGAAAAGGCGAAATTTGACAGCCGTGAAAACAAATATCGCTTACACAGATTAATAATATCTTCAGAAAAAGCGAAATTTGACAGCCGTGAAAACAAATATCGCTTACACAGATTAATAATATCTTCAGAAAAAGCGAAATTTGACAGCCGTGAAAACGGCTCATTCAAGAAAAAACAATATTGGAAAGACAATAAAAAAATATTTGAAATACAATGGACGCATCTGCTTACTTATTCGGGGATTTATGAACGTGAGGGTGTATTATTTTATGGAAATAAAAATTGTTACTTTGCATAGATATACGTCAATAAAGGAAGCATCATAAAAATATGTTGTATCATCGTCGCAAAGGCAATACTATCCACTAAAATAAGAAAGGCATTGACGAAAAAGCTCGTAGCCACTTCTTGACTCAAGAGATAGGTATTAAAACATTTTAAAAATAATTTAAGAGGGTTGTAGTTACAGTCATTTTAGGGAAAAGAGATACCGCTACCAATATAGCGGGAATGAGGAGATAGTTACCGTAGTTTGCCATAAAATTATGATATCTGTATTGTCATTTCAAGGACGGCCGAGATATACAGGGTGTTTCAGAAACGCCCTGTGACACTGAAAGGGGTCGCTTTACTCATCAATACAAACAAATTTTACCATGCGGCCAAGTGCGAAATTTATAAAAAAATATATCAGCTGCTTCATACTAAAATTTGCTACCTACTGTACCAATTGTATGGAGAAGCTGTTTTTTTTTTTTGAGATATCGCCCTTGGCTCAATCCTAAAAGTTGCAGTTTCAGTGTCACAGGACCTTTTTGAAACACCTGTAGATGACGGAAAATTGTTTTTAGTAACTAGCAATAACGTGCTGCTTGATCCCTAGACACTTTAGAAGTGTGTATTTAAAAACTTTAATTATTGTGTTGCACTTGAGCGGCCGTTTTAAAGACACCTAAAAGAAAGCAAATAAAATACACACGCACTCTGCCCTTTAAAAAATACACATTTTGTTAACAAAACTAAAAACAAATGAACAAAAAATATCACTTACTTTCAGTTGAAGATTTTCGTGTCTTAGTTTGCTCTCCTCTTCTCTCAAGAGGATCACTTCGGATGTAGCCTTTTGTAGATCGTTTTCTACATTCTCGGGTTTGGAGGAAGCCTGTAACGTGTTACAAACAAAAATAAAATAAAACTGGAATCACCGCGAGGCGCTTTTTATAAATGACAAAAAAAAACAAACATATTACTGAACTACTACTTTTAACCGAAGTTCAGTGATTTTTTTTATTACTAGGAATATGAAATCAAAAGTGTGTCCACATGTCGATAGCTTTTCTGTCTGCAACTATATTGTATCGTCCAAAGTTGAATCATTCTCTTACATTGAATTAAAATGTTGAAAAGTGCGAGCGAAAGGGGCTGCAGAGCTCCAGGGGGTTCTTAAGTATTTTAGGTTTAGCTTGGTAACAAAACGGTGTTTACATTGATCAGAAGAATGATCTTTGTTAAGCATGCAACTTACATAGGCAACCAAACAATGTCAGTCTTGACTCATTTATGCATTATCTGCTTTCCGAATACCGGAATAGGGTGGTTTTGCTATAAAATCGTGTAAAAGATATCTTTACTGGTGGTCAGTGTCACAATACAGGGTGTTAAAAGACCGCCAACAAAGCGGGAAACCACGTATTGTCCTCATCATAAGGAACATTTTTGCCCAAGGAACTATGCCTGGGAAATCAACGGTTTCCGAGATAATGAGGTTCAAAGTCGGACTTTTCAAAACTTTTTTTTTGCAGCAATGTATTCAGTATCTATTTATTAACATACCTTCTCAAGAAGCAATATCAAAATTATTAATATTTCTTACAAAAAACGACGTTAAAATTGCAACCCGCAATGTATTCTTCACATCGGCACTTCAAGCTTAAGTAAAATAAACTTATACCTACGCTTGCGCAATATGACTTCTGTGGGTTAAACGTCCATTGCGCGATAAAATATTTTTGAAAATTATAACCTAAAAAACCAAAATCATTTCCCATCAATAATTTATCGAAAAAGTAATTTCTTTTGGTGTCTAGTATGCGTGGCTTTCGAGTCTGTTGGCGGTCTTTTAACACCCTGTATATTGCAGTTCTATTCACACTGATGTCGTTAAATGTACCATTATGAAAAAGCCACAATAATCATGTATGTTTCATGCATCATTTAACTTTTACTTACTTTAAAAAAAAAAAACTTTATTACCACAATAAAGAACAAGAGTTAACCACCGCACAACAGGCAATCCACTTTTTAGGTTTTGTGGAGATGATTGTTAACACCTTAAAACTAGGTCTAGTACTGGTCATGCAGCGTAGAGAACTACATGCAAAAAAAAAAAACATGTCTCCTGGGGCAAACAATTCAAAGCATAGGGAATGGTGAGGTTAACAACTAATCGCTTTGCTGCCACTCAACAATAGGCAAGAAGCGAGATTTGCACCTGCGTGCCTGGGAAAAGGAGTAAAGAGAAAACGTGAGAGCGAGTGCAAGTCTAAGGCCACACCTATGTATTGCAATCGTGTTTCGATAGGTTCACAGTTGTTAGGACATAACCGGATTTCTCCCGTTTACCGAGACTGCGTAACAGACTTGAGGTCAAGGCATCTCCTTGACCTCAACTCTGTTACGCATTTGATGCCGACCATAGCAGTAGAATCATGTTAGGAATCCTACGATTCCTAACATGATTGGCCGATTTATCAATTGCCAAAGCACTTTTGTCAGACGGGGCTTCAAATTGGTCCAGAGCAAGAACGCGCGATGACACGACTTATAGAGCTCAATATAGCGGAAAAACGCACACTGACGCGCTGGTGGTAGTTCAAGAGTGATGAGAAACGAGAAAAATTACGAGTCGCAACTCACAAGAGGCTGATATTTCAAAGTTACAACGATCATACATTTGAAATATAATACTGCATGTTATGTGGTTTTATTGAATGAAGGGAACGCCCCTTGCACACACACACGCAGATGCAAATATGAAGCAGCAACCCTATACTTATAAGTTAAAGCATAAGTGTTAACCCTTTAGGAAGCAGTGGTTTTAAAAATGTGTTTGTCCATCGTAAAACTGGTCCACAACATATATTCCAACAGACAAGGCATTTATTGTAAATGAAACTGCGATAAAGCTCGTTACACACAGAAACCGAAGGCGTCGCGGAGCTGAATGCGGTTTTTTCTGTATTCTTTGAATTTGTTTGTTAGACTTCACACACACAAGTGGGAGCCGTGGCGACGGATATTGTATTTTGCCCTGACTGAAAACTGACAACCGCCTTCGGTTTCTGTGTGTAACGAGCTTAAGTTTATTGACAAGCTGCAAATTTTACCTTACGATTAATAATTAAAATGACTCTTTACCTACAGTTTGGGCCGGGTCTACTAATTTACAAAGATGCTACCGGTGTCGTATACTCGCGGATGAAAATGTCAAATCTTGGACGCAATAGCAAAAACAAAATGGCATCCAGAGAAGAGATTCCCGCCACTCATTGAACTTTGTGGAGCTTTAAGAAACAAGAAGTATAGTAGGCATTATTTGGTGAAGTCTTAAAATCTTAAAATGTATTACCGCGACCAATATTTTCTTTATTTTTACTTACCTTCTGTTTCTCCCAGTTCAACAATAACGAAAATTTTGCCATAACTTCTATACTTTGTAGCATTAAATCTGTGGTCATTTTGACACGAACAGCTAGACCAAGGGTGCTCAACCCCAGGCCCAATTTTAAATGGCCCACGCAAGTAAATTTTGAAATTCGCATCATTTCGCGTGTCCTGAGAGTAACTGAAATAGGTATTTTCAGTGGCCCATCGTGAACGTCTGAATCCACAGTTTGGCCCGACTGTTAAAAAGGTTGAGCAGCCTTGAGCTAGACCGTCTGCAACAAAACGCGATAAAAAATATTAAAATTCCGAATTTTCTTAAATGTGTGTAAACCAAAGTCCGAGTTACATACAACAGTTTTAGTAGACTAGATGACGCATTCGGTCTTTGTGCGCTAAGCTAGTAAAAACGCGGCTAAAGATCTAGTGTTCGGGTTTTAGTGTTTGCGCTAACCATATTGAAAAATCGGACAAGAAAATTATTGAAAATACACCGAGAAATATTTTGTCGAAATATGTCGGTGAATTAGCGAGACATCGACGGTGAATATTTTACTTTATTTGTGTATTTTTAAAGATATATTTTAAGGGTAAAACATTGCTTTGGACAGGACTTGAACCCGCAACCTCAAGTCCTGTCCCGGGCGAATTTTTAACCTTATATAAATATTTCCCAAGCAAGAGTTAGTGCATTGGAAAAAACATAAAGTTCTGTAAAAAACTTGATGATTTATCTAAAAAGAGTTTGCCAATAACACGGATGTATCAGATCGTTTCGGATGCTAATAGAGTTGACATTACGTGTTTCTTTTAAATATGTTTACCTAAAAAACTACACAATGTCTGAGTCACAGATCAAAATCTCATCTGTGGTGTAACTATCCCTAAGTTACAACTAAGCAGCTCTTAGACGCAGAAGGAAAGTAATATTTGTTTTAGTGCTGGATATATCATACATTACAGCGAGGTCCAGTGGATCTTTCCAATATGAACAATATTGATATGAAAATTAACAAGGATTTTTTGGACAGGACCTTTCTGTAACACACATATTGAGATTGAGACTACATCCCCCATCATTGAGCCTAAGTAAGTGTCTTACTGCTGATTTCTGATTTGAGAAATTCGCTAAGCAAGCACTTAAGTATCGTTCCGTCTCTGCAGGTTTCTCACAAAAGAACGTGACAGAAAGATATTTAAGTATTTACTTAGTGAAATTCTCAAATCAGAAACTGGGCCTTAGTTAGTCAGAAAGTGTCTTTGAGTCAGCCAACCGAGCGCCCGGCTGCATTGTGCTGGCATAGCAGTAGCTTTTCAGCGTAGGAGATATTAAAACATTGAATACCATTATGGACACTGTAGATGATGGCTGGTTGTCGTAAGATATCTTCCTTTTGCTCTCACTCTGCACAAACCCTTCTACGGCATCCTGCAAGACAATTTTTACACAACATGCCAATTTTCTACAGACGAATAATGCACCGTTGTCTAGTGATAATTTAGTTGTCTAGGCGAATTGTTCCCTAACTCTACAGAATCATTTTAAAGCTCATGCTGACGCTCAAAGCAACATATTTTCCGCTCAGATTCCCAATTCGTATGAAATGCCAAAGTAAATTATCGACTCAACAAACCCGAATTATTATTATTGGGTGAATGAAGAAAATCACTTTATTTAACAGATAGTATTAAGATTATGCCATTCAATTTATATGAACCTCTGCCATGTCCCTATGTTTTCTTTTTTTTTTATTATTTTAATAATTTTAAATAAATATATTAAAACAGGTCTCCCTTTTTGTATGGAGCAGCGGCTACCCGCGTTTTCTCTTAAGAATGCAATCGTGGCCACTTTTGGCGAGAACCGATTGCATTCGTAGGCTCTAGGATCTGGAATCAAAACCTTGGGTCCTAAAAATAGTTAAGCCGTTGAGAAATCGCAGGAGCGTTTTAGTAATGCCGGGTTAATAGCGATATTTTCGAGTATTACTAATACTGAATATCAAGCAAAGTAATATTATAATATCCTAACCGATATATGAATATCGGTGATGTCTCATTGGTTCGCTGCTTACAACCCAATATTATATTCACGACTATATCCAATCACAGATTGCGCGACTTGTACAATATTATCGTATCGCGTTGGTCAGTGGTTCGCTGGTATCAACTCGATATTATTTTCGTGCCTGTATCCAATCACAAATTGCGACTCGTAGAATATTCACACTAATATGTATTAGTGTGAGCTTCGTCAAGAACGCGTGGATTGACGAATCAGAGCCGAAGTGCGATATTAAGCGACCCATGCGTAATGTTCAGTGTACAGTTGAAGTGAATACCGTCCTATTAGCATATTTGAATTCGTCGGATTCTGATACATGAATCCATCCAATATTAGTGATATCTTAACTAATAGGAATATTTCGGATCCATCTCTAGTTTTTAGTAAAAAACGCATCCAAAAAGAAGATATAATTTTTTTTTCATTGATGGCGCTAGTTGTGCTTCTATTTGTCTTGATTTGTGGTTTAGTCACGATTACACCAGTTTCGGCAGCGATTTTAATAAATTGTATTGTGTGAATAAGATTATAGTCTCAAATAATTAATAAGTAAATGATTCAGTTACATTAAAATAAACACGCACTCAATCATTTAATGGATGGTTTGGTTCGATGCGGAGTTTTTCGGAAAGATTTGGTGATGTTTTTATGCAGATTTTTAAATGTGCACGAATCTTAGCTACAAGCTTGACTCTCGAACGACCAGCAAAATGCAAGGCAAAAGTAAGGCAGGGTTTCCCAAATGGTGGGTTCCCGTACTGGGCGAAGAGAATAAAATCAATTTGACATTTTAAACATGTTGACGCATTTATTTGACACGTGCTGTCATGTAATTAAAGCGATTGTTATCACGATTGTAATTATTATTGTGATCCCGACTTGGCTATGAAGAGCAAATACCTAAAAACTCCCTCTCAATTGGTTTAATTTGAATGTATTGAAGGTTTTCGAAGTCATTGTTTCAAAAGGTGCGATTTGTCTCATGCTGAGTGTATGTCACCGTCACGTGGATAAATACATTGATAAACCATAGAATTGGGAATCGTAAGAAGTCCATACGTGAAATTCCGTAGAAATGGGGAAAATGTAAACATGGTACGAAAGGGTGGAGGCATATGACTTGTGCTCATCCAAAATTCACTGGACGTAATGTCTGAAATGATTGCGGGTGATAAAAAGCATGCCAGTTATTCACACGCTCACCTCCGGGAAAGGAATCAAAATAAAACATTTAAGAAGCTCAACACAACATACAACTTACGTCTCATCAACAAGCTTCAAGGACACCGTATCCGGGCTACGACACACCAGTTTACTTACGACGAATATTTCACGATTATGATGCAAGTAACTGCTAGCAACAAAGTGTGAATATGAATGCGTATTCTCCCATGCGGTTTTGAACGGATTGTCAAAGGGATGTGAGAAGCGGCTACTGCTCGAAGGTATAATCCGTGCGGAATCAGAATGGGATAATACCTTTTGGAACTGAATCGAAAATGACAGTTCTCGAGTAGCGTCAGTATAAAAAAATTTAGTTCTACGTTCTATCTTATGGTTATGAAATTGGAAATACACAAAAATGTTTAATGTTTGTAATCTAAAAGGATTCAATGTTATTGCATTAATTGAATAAAACGTGATAAAACTAGAGCAATCACCCACGCGCACAGAAAACACAAGCAAGTTTCGACGCGAGTTTGCCATAGACAACTAGAGTTTGCCGAAATTCTCAGTTCCAAAAGGTATTATCCCATTCTGATCCCGCACGGATTATACGATATAACATTGTAGCATAATAATGTACCCGCAAAATACTCGCGGCTGGTTCGTTCCAGATACATTGTCTGGAAGATAGCAGCGTGGCGGGAAATTCAAATTTTTCACAATTTTTTACATTTTGTAGCTAAACTGAGCTATTTTTGTTCAGCGATTTTTCGTTCGCGGCAATAAAACAGTATTCTTTTCATTATTGTAAACAACAGAACAACAATAATTCAGCCGATTATGTGTTCTGGTCTACGAAGCAGTGGCACTGCCCAAAAAACTTGTCGTATACCAGAACACATAATCGGCTGAATTATTGTTATTCTGTTGTTTACAATATTGAAAAGAATACTGTTTTATTGCCGCCAACGAAAAATCGCCGAACAAAAATAGCTCAGTTTAGCTACAAAATGTAAAAAACTGTGAAAATTTTGAATTTCGCGCCACGTCGCTATCGTTCACCCTTAATAGTCAAATTTGCGCAAATATCACGATCCCTTCCTTCCAGTGGTGACGTGATTATAATCGCAATCGGGACGTTGGAACGGAATTGCCTAAGTTTAAATAGCAATCGTTTAACAGACCGAATATTGTGTTAGCGCCGCACAAATTGAGGATTATTAAACGATTTAGCGATTCATTCACGTAATATCCTTCAGACGGGATCGTGATTTATGTTAATGTTAGACAATTGGACTCCTAGTGTAGGCCTTCTTTTTCTCATTTTAAGGATACGGAGCCCTTGAAGGCATGGCCGGTGTGAGTACACTGCTGGCTATACAAGCATGCACATACCTTTGATGTAGGCTTGGCGTCGTCCGCAACGGCCACTCGCTTTTTGGTTGTCTCGTTCTGAGCAACGTTATCGCCAGCATCCTGTAATACGTAAGGTCACATTCATCATCATTTTATTAAGAGTTGGACTCTTATCGGTGCAGCACTCTCCATGCACTCCGGTCACAGGCCAGTTCCTTCACCTCTTGGTACGTCCCGACATCCACCTTCTCTTTCATTTAGTTGAAGTAGCTTCTCCGAGGCCTTCCTCTACCTCTTTCCTTCAAGTATGTTAATTATTTTGTCGTGACGTAGCAAGTAGCCCAACATCCTAATAATCCGTAAACCTCCATAGATTACTCTGTGCTTTGATAAAGGCAAATGCTGCTAGGCTGTAAGCGCCTCAAAAGAAAAACCTATTGAGAAGATCGTGTCATAGAAAAACTAAAACCAAAGTAGGTTTGTAAACGTTCCTAAGCTCTGTACATTTCGTATTTTGTAAACTGTTTCAGTTAATTTTATTATGTCGGGATAGCTGACTAGTTTAAATAGCTTCCAAAATACAAAACAAAGTAGGTACTGAAAAAATTCTGTCGGTACCATGTCTGTAAATGTAAATGGAGATAAATTGATTTGAAAACACGAATTACTGCGCGGTAGCCTCTTAATAGCTACCTATTGCAATAAAATTGCAATGGCCTTTAAGTTTCATGAAGGTCGGGAATCGTCTATGATTTTTTTTAGATCTGTTTTTTTACTCTGACTGCGCCACAACGTTTGGGTGTCTTCAAAATTATCCTTGACGACTCTGATATCTGCCGTTTTCGTAATGACGTCGAACTTTACACGCCGGCACGTAAGTTACAAGACTATTAAATTTTACTATGCACGGCGCCTTAATATCGCCGTCAATACAACAACGTAACCTTAGCTTCTGCCTCTCTGCTGCTGCGACGTCCAGAATGTAGGTAGCTCTGAGTCTAAGATTACCCGAGTGACCCAAAAGTTCAAGCGCACACAATGCAAAAGAACGTAGGTACACAAGAGAGCACGTCGACCCTTACACGCTAGCGCTCTACTCTGTTACGTTACGGACGACTTTACAGCAAAAGTGTACAGTACTCTGACGCGCTGTCGTGTGTCCCTGTCCACCACTTTAGTGTATAGCAGCTGAAATACAGAAATACAAACATGAGGTATGTGCGATACGTACATTTTGATTGGTACCACGTGGAGTTTCGAAGACGCACTTCAATTTGTAGTCCATAAGCTGATCAGGGCTGATATCCTTCCACTGAAACAAACAATTAATGTTTAACAAAAACGTTACGACGCTGGGAGTTGGTTAATACGGTCAATCAAAGCAAACGCTTTGAAAGAATCTATTGAAGCAGCAATTTCCGTCAAGATGGGAAAATGCGTCATGGACGTCGGATAATTGAAAAATGACTTAATGCTAACAGATGAGTCACTTACATCTCGATCGATGTTAGTCTTCCCGTTTGGTGCGACGTAGCTTTGCACCATGAACTTGTGTTTGTACTTTTCATTGTTGTCGACGAATACCGGTTGAGGAGTAACTGCGAAAATGAAGCAGTCGTAAGTAGAGTTCAGTCGTGTTGCAGGGTTAAATATCGGTATCTTCGTATTTTTTGCTTTATCTTTAACATTATTAGGTGTGAGTATTTGGGACATTACTGAGAAGAGACGACATGACTAGGCAGTACATACTTGCTATCTCAACTTTAGAATTTGGCTCCAGGACGCCGGAGTTGGGGCGGACGCAGTACTTTTTTGGTGCGGTCGTCTTGATCTTGAACAGGACCACATCTGCTGTCGGGTTGGTGAGCCGCATATAGGTGGTGTACCCATCCTCGAACAGTCCTGAGAAATCCACTGAAATACTCAATGATATTTACTATACCACCAACGGCTAGAACAGACACGAACATGTCTCCATTTTTGGAAACCATTTTGTGAAGTCCAACTCTGATGAACGGTTTTTCATTGATATAGGTGTGAGTCTAACATATCGTGGTATGGCACCCAGTATATTAACTTACCCATACCCGCACTTGTGACTTTCACACGTAACATTCCAAGTGTCCACGTTAAGATTTTTTACTTTACGTCATAAGCATATTTTTTTCTAATAAAGTTGTTTTATTTCATCAGAATTGTACTAACTGCCTTGAAAGTAACCAACTCTTAACAAAAAAATTAAAAAGAAAAAGGTGGGGAAGTCTTTCTTTGCAGGCTGCACCTTGGCTCTATTCAACTTTGTTTCTGAAGGAAGCCTAGCCTACCAAAGACCAACTTTTTTAAAATTTAAATACTGTACCATAGTTTCCACCTTGACCTATATTCAAAGGGCATGTTTGCGTAATTGCGTATACTTACTAATAATGTGAATAATAAGAGAGTTTTAACACTACTACTGTTCATGGGCAGTGGGCACACATGGGAACGAAAGTAGTGTGGCGGGAAGTGCACAATTTTCACAGATTTTTCAATTTTGTAGCTAAACTGAGCTATTTTTGTTTCACGGCAATAAAATAGTATTTTTCTCATTATTGTAAACAACAGAACAACAATAATTCAGCAGATTATGTGTGTTCTGGTCATAAAACTACTTTTTTGGGGCATACCACTGGTTTGTCGACAACGAAACAAATTGTGTGGTTTACAATATTGAGAATACAATTTTCCTGCCGTGTAACAAAAATTGCTGAACAAAGTTATTTAAAATTTGAAAAAAATGGGCTTTGCTGCCACGCTGCGTTATTTGGACCTTAAGGTGGAAAGATAGCGACGTGGCGGGAAATTCAAAATTTTCACTGTTTTTTACATTTTGTAGCTAAATTGAGCTATTTTTCGTTGGCGGCAATAACATAGTATTCTTTTCATTATTGTAAACAAAAGAACAACAATAATTCAGCCGATTACGTGTTCTGGTCTACGAAGCAGTGGCACTGCCCAAAAAACATATCGTAGACCAGAACACACAATCGACTGAATTATTGTGGTTCTTTTGTTTACAATAATGAAAAGAATACTATGTTATTGCCGCGAACGAAAAATCGCTGAACAAAAATAGCTCAATTCAGCTACAAAATGTAAAAAACTGTAAAAAATTTGAATTTCCCGCCACGTTGCTATCGTCTACCCTTAAGCTTACTCTCCCTCTCTGAGAGTATGTCCCACTAGCTTGTGCCCAGATAGTAGGACATGTATGTATAGGCTACACACACATGTCCAAAAACCAAAAAGGTTTACATCATCATTACACATAATCTGCTCTCCTGTATTCGCTAAAAATCTACTCAATGGATTTAATTTTTATCAACTGTCAAAAAATTATTGTTACTTTTAATCTTCGATCAAGGATAAAAAGCAATTTTCGAGCAAGAAAACATGTTTTGGCCGTTTATTGTATTTTTTTTTAATTTCCCAAAGGGAGGGGTTTTTTAGCAAATAAGACTCGCTAATAGTCATACCGTTTCAACTACGAATGATGATGATTCCATCCGACCGGATTCGGTCACAGCGACTGTTGCGGCTGGGGAAGGCGTCGGTCATGTGCCCTCATATGACTTATGTAGCCTATCTTGGCTGTAAAAGTGCGGTTGCACTGGCTACACGTTAACATTCCATTTGAATAGTTGTACTGTATGGCCGCTGGCGGTCTACATCTTAGTTCATCGCGTCTGGCATCAAGAGCAGCTCTTCGTTTGGCCTCGAACTCGGAGATGTTAGAATTCACTGTGTACTTCAACTACGAATAGTACTAATGCGGTTTACCAACAAGAATAGATTCAAGTCTCAAATTGAGCATGTCCCTATGACGTTACTTTATTCTCAAAGTCAAGGACATTAGTAAACTCGTAGCAATACCAGGAAGGACAACATTGTGTTGAATCCGCAGGTTTGGATCCCAATGTATAGACCTCGACTTTACCGTGGATAATGCCACCTAAGCTAAGAGAATGGAAGATGGTATGAATAGGTACATAAAAGCTGGGCAAGTCTCTCCATCGTAACATGTCCCAGGTACTTCAGCGTATAAGTGGTCACTTCACGCAACATGGAGCATGGAGGTGCCATTTGTTTGATGCTGTATAAATCATCCACAATCGATTTAATCTTATTTCATCACAGGTGTAACAGAAGTCTTATCATGCTTTACAAGTTTCTTAAATATTATATTGACTGGTAAAAGAATATTGGAGCTTAAAGGTCACTGGGCGAAATCCGTCCCGGTTTGTAAAAGATTGCCCGGTTTGTAAAAGACTGTTAAGATAAAGCTTACTTTTGATATTTGTTTTTTGCTAACCTATGGGAATAAAAAGTTACACCTAAAAAAATTATATTGGTTTCAACAATTCTTTTTTTAAGACGCTATCTTCTTTCATGGAAATTGATGATGGGGCCTACGACACAGCCAGGAGATGCATAAAGAAAAGAAAATCTGAAGAAAATATATTTAGATCATACAAAAAAAAAAAATTTTTTTTCATCGCCCACCACTATCGCAAACTACAGACGTAAATGTATAAATTCTACCCTATTTTATTTCTGTACGCGGGTGCACAATACATTGGTATGGTTTCCATACAAATGTGCCCAATGACCTATCTATAATTATGTCCAAATGTCAGTGCTCTCATCATCAGACACATTATTCACAATATTAGCAGCTGCAGACTTTTACAGAGTTCATACACTAGTAAGTACTAAAGTTGTACATAGAGATAACTACTTTTCAACATCACAAGATTCAGAAGATTAACTGACCAATTTTTCAAATTACTGATTCCAGTATTTTGATCCATACCTACCTACCCGCCAAAATCGCAATATTTCCGAATATTATACATTCGGAAATTGCGATGCACCCAAAAGATGTTTTTCATTCTGTAACTACAGTCACTTTGTTGTGTGCTATCCTGTAGGTGTGTGCCTTCTTTCACATTATAGAATACATAAACTTGTTTAGATTTCACACAATGCAAAGAGCGAACATGTACCTACCTACGATGACAGTCTATGTAATTTCATCAGCAAGCTGGGCCCTCTAAATGGTTGTACCCATTCGAAGATCGGGTCGAAAACCTGTGACCTGTGGCTACCGAGCTCCCGTGAAAATAACACTCAAACACAACAATAAACAGGGCTAATTGTAAAACCGCACCCGCCTAGCCGCCGATATCTGGAAATAGAAACTCCATTTGTCAGAACTCATAGCTCTGCCTGCGACCTAGGCATGCAGCGCTGCGTCATGTTTCCATGCGGCACTGCGATCGCCCCTACCAAATATGCAATCAAAGACTCACCTTTGAATTTCAGCTCGTTCTGGGGTTCAATAATTAACACCTGGTTAGGCATTTTCTTGTTTCAGGATTTTGTTGGCAGCAAATGAAGAATGACGGATCCGCAATGTCGGCCAAAGTGAACGATGATGATGGTAGAACACGAGTGAAGTTATCAACGAACCAAAGTTTTTTTTCTGATCTGTGTTGCCAGTAGGTCACTTCTATTTTCCCGGCCTAAAAAATATCTGACCCGCGGATGGCACTGAACTGCAGACAAAGGTGCGTGCATCGAAATATAAACCTCGTTATGGAAGCAAGAGATAGAGAGATGAGATGAGATGAGATTCTGGTACACCTATTGTACATCGTTTTTAAAGTTCCAGTTAGTAACTGTTGATTATAGAATTTTCGTAGCAATCTAAAACGTATAGGTATTTAATAAAGGAAAGCCTGTCTAATGGACGGTCATATCGAAAACTAAAATCGCAAACAAACGGCTATACAAATTTCTCGGTTTTTCGAGTGCTGCAAAGTAGCACAGGTCTTTCGAAGCTGGAAACTTGGATATAGGTACATACGCTACTGGTAGAGGTCCTAAATTTTCGCGATGTCTAGTGTTTGATATGATCGTCCTACTAGAGACTAGAGAGTGTTCAGCACCACTCTTCATCTAACGATTTTGAGTAGGTACTTACTTAGCTAAATGATGCATCAAATCTCATGATGTCCTCTCAATTATCAATCTAAGTAAATATCGAACTTGGTATATCTAAACTACTCTTTGGTCTTAGTATAACTGCACTGGACTGGTGCGTTTGGTATACTTCACACCAAGAGTATTCAGAGTATTCTAGAGATCATTATTGATATACAAACGAGCTCGCTAAGTGGTATGATGATGTTTGTTTTACTCTACTAACGTAGGCAGAGAGAGAGTCAGGCAGTGGCCAGTGAGCACTCACTGCAGGGCCTCTAGCCTGTAAAGCAATGGTGCCAAAATGGGCTGTTAGTTGACGGCTTCAATTACGATTTACTAACGCTGTCTGTCCTTTTCATGTTTTTGTAGTACAGCAAATAATATTCTTATTCTAATTCTAGAGCATTAGTTCTCTGGTTGTAGGAGAAAAACGAGGAAACTCCGGTTTTGTCCTTCTGTCGGGACGCCATCGACCCGCCATTGCGTTACAGGCTAAGGCCCCAGGTATCGAAATCGAGACCCTTAGCCTGTAACGCAATGGCGGGTCAATGGCGTCCCGGCAGAAGGACAAAACCGGGCTCTCCTCGTTTTTCTCCTACAACCAGAGAACTAATCCTCTAGAATTAGAATCAAAATATTCTTTGCTGTACTACAAAAACATTAAAAGGACAGACAGCGTTAGCAAATCGTAATTGAAGTCGTCACCTGACAGCCCATTTTGGCACCATTGTGTTACAGGCTAAGGGCCCTGGTAGGACAACACTATTGCTATTCTATGTTGGACGTTACCATAGACTCAGAAACTCTTCTCTGTGACAGGACGGACGTCGGACGCTGTCAAATTTTTTTTTGTATGTAATCTGTGCTTTCATTTCAATCAAATACAAAGTCGGATTCGGTCAAATATTTTTTTAAAATATAATAATACTAAATGGCTTCAGCCCGTGCTTTAATTTAAAATGCTTCTGGATAAACGTTTAAAATAATTAATTATTCGTTTACATGGCAGGGCAGGAAGTTATCTAATAAAATAGTGATTGCATAACGGCCTATCAAATCTATTGTAAACATGATTATCTACTCCCAAATAAACATAATTTGTAACCTTTGCCAAAATCATTTGAGGCCGAATGTTCTTGGGTTTAGCCGACAGACCTTCCTTGGATACGCGCTCAATCAAACTCGCCGGTTTCATGTCTCCGAAGCGACAAGCCAGGCTCAAAAAGAAAATCTTCTTACGCCCCAAGAAGTAAGTTTTTATAAATGTACCATAAATTGAAGTAACAATATAATAACTGGTCATTGGTAGGTACCTACTATTTCAAATGAACACGAAAATGCTAAGAACTTTTCCTTTTATTCCTAGGTTACCTTCATTCTTCGCCAGAACGGGTTCCAAAAAGAGTTCACGGGTGGCAGCATCAAGTCGTACGACTCTAACCAGTTGGCCTCCAACGACCCTATTGAGGACATGAGGTGCGAGGCAGAGTGTAAGGTGACTTCAGGTATACATACAACACTCACTCTTTTATTCAAGAACCTAGTTATTCCAGTTCAGTTTATGTTGTGCTTACGAGAATTTAAACAGTTTTTAAGGCGCCATCCGTAGTGAAATGTCCGTGCATTAAGAAAAACTTTATTTTTATTTTTATGTAGCCCGTGTCCCACTGCAGGGCAAAGGCGTCCCCCCTCTCGGCCCAGATTTTACGGTCCTGACCCACCCCCGACCACTCCGGCAAATATTTATCGAGATCATCTCGCCATCTACGTCTTGGCCGGCCTCGTCTGCGGTGTCTGCCGCTGGGCACCTACTCAGTGGCGAGTCTCGCCCACTTATCCGGGTGCATTCGGCTAAGATGGCCAGCCCAACATATTACACAATAAATTCCTATAACAGATAGATAAGTCTCAAGCTTTTTTACAACTAAAATATTTTGCAAGCTGTTATGGATAACAACATGAAAAATGCTGTGTTATATAGCTCTTAACAGTGATGCTATTGTTCTGCTAGAGCATTTTCTCCATTTGTTTAGTGTACCTATCTGAAATAGGCATTTATTTTGTATTTTTTCTTGGTTCTTATATCTATTTAACGGTTTCACTTACTTAAATTAGACTACCAATAAAATAAAAGTAAGTGTAACCATTAAATCAATATAAAAATGTGCAGTGCTTAGGAAAGTTTAAGTTTAAAAATTTTCTTGGTTCACTGCTTTAGCTCTGCTTGGGCTGCTTGGGCTTCGCACTACATACAATAAACACAAACCCTATTGACTTCTGGAATGGATATAATGGTTAGTTCTTAAGCTATACCTTTGGAAAGCCATTACTGGTTTTCAATTTTTGTTTGTGTTATTCTGCTAACCTAACCTAGGCACCACTAGCGTCGTGAATGAAAAAAAAAACGATATCTTCTTTTTGGATGCGTTTTTTGCTAAAAACGAAACGTCAAATAATAATCCCTAGGCTCAACTATTTGTAGGACCTTAGGATTAGATTCCAGATCCTAGAACCTTAGAGTAAGTTTTATTCATAGGTGTTCTAAGTTTGAATCTATGTTGGCCTTAAGAAAATACTTTGTTTGTTCCAGGTATTCTCTTAGGTGTGTTTGATGGGCATGGCGGTCCAGCCTGCGCTCAAGTTTTATCAACACGGCTCTTCAACTACATTGCTGCGGCCCTGCTCCCTTTTGAACGCTTGAAGGAACTTATCAGCAATGGAGGGAATGCACCGCTTACAGAGACCATCAATGACAAAGTAAGCGTTCTTTAATGTTCATAAACCTACCTACCAATTAGCATGTAGTCAAGGTGCCGGGCAAGCCTACTAAAGATGTTCCAGGCTCTGTGTATAAGTGCTACTGGATTCTGCATAAATCATACTATCTTTACCTAGTCCATATAATACCATACCCACAACCATCTAACATATTCTTTTTCTGTTTTTCCAGATCAAAATTATAGATGACCTCAAAGCAATGTACAAAGAAAGCTTCCAGCGTTACCTCAAAGAGCTTTCCTCCAATGAAATTAAAAGAGACGTGAAGGCATCATTAGAACACGCCATTTTAACCTTGGACCAAGATTTATCGAGGGAAGTTGTGGAGCCGTTCGCGGCTAAAAATGAGGTTGATTCGAGAACGTTGTCTGTTGCACTTTCGGGCGCTGTGGCGGTCGTGTGCCACGTCGACGGGCCTCACCTGAACGTAGCTAACGTCGGCGACTGCAATGCAGTAATAGGAACTATGACTGAAGAAAAACATTGGGTAGTCAAGAAAATAACCAAAGAGCACAATGCTGAAAATTATGATGAAGTGAAACGCATTTGGAGTGAGCATCCCGAAAGCGAGAGGCGCACTGCGATCAAACGTGACCGACTTCTAGGCGAACTAGCTCCTCTGCGCAGCATGGGCGACTACAGATACAAATGGACAGTGGACCAACTGACACAGATGGCCGTGCCTGTGCTCGGACCAAAGGCAATCCCGGCGAACTACCACACGCCGCCCTACCTTACCGCGAAGCCGGACCTCTTCTACCACAGACTCACGCCCAAAGACAAGTTCTTGATAATAGCTTCCGACGGCCTCTGGGACATGATGACGCCCCTGCAAGCAGTGAAGCTTGTAGGGGAGCACATGAAGGGGAAGGTGTTTTTCAATCCGCTGAAGTTGCCCCGTAAGGACATTCCCCTGGGTGATATAAACGACCTGCTCCTGCACCGCAAGGAAAGCTTGAAGAGTAAGCCAAAGGACCGCAATGCGGCGACGCACCTCATCCGGCATGCTATCGGGGGCACAGAGTACGGAGTGGACCATTCCCGGCTGGCGCACCTCCTGAGCCTTGCTCCGGATGTCAGCCGGATGTTCCGCGACGACATCACCGTCACAGTCGTCTACTTCGACGACGAGTTCCTAAGACAATGTCCCTCATAAGGTCGGTGACAGTATTTACACCAAAAGACGTTATATTTTTATAATTTTATTTGCCTTCCGAAAAGGCGAATGTCGCACACAAATCTCAATCCTAAGAAAATGCGGTTTGCGACAGAAATCCTGGGGCGTCGTACTTGTTGAACGAGCGAGCGAAGCGAGCGAAGTTCTCCGAGTCTACTGGAACAAGCCGGCGTTTGTATGTATGTATGTGTGTATGTTTGTATGTATGTATGTGAATGTTCGTTCGACGATAACTTGAGTAAATTTGATTGGAAAGTTTTGAAATTTGGTAGGCGGGTAAATGAAATTAAAAGAATTTTTAAGATCGAACATGAGCCAAATCGGTCGAGGGGTTGCCGAGATATGAGGTTGTTAAGTTTATATGGGGTCGCGAGTTCACAGTTCGGGGCGAACCACTGGTTAGGTCTTTGGCGCTAGACTTCACGTCTTAATCCTAAAAATGGCTATACCAAGGTTGAGATTTGTGATGATCACTTTTTTTAAATAAAAGAAGTTACTTTCATTTTAATTTGTGCCGCAAGCAGCACATTATTGCTGCTGCACCTTTTGAAAATTGTTGAACGATGCTCCAAATACTTGGACCTAAAATAGCTACAAAATTCTGAGTGTTTCACACTGAAGTATACTTGGGACATTTAGTTGTCTATCTATGTATAAAAAGATGTTTATCCGCTTTTTATTTAATTTTAGTAGGTGCATTTTTTTACACATTATATTGATTTTCATAAAGCCTTTAAATATCTAAATGCCCTGATTGTATTGCCTTGGTAGATTAACAAACTTTTTGGAGTTGTAATATCAGGGAAGAGAAATATCGTAAGGAAACCCGTACATTGTAGGTCGTCCTGGTCTTCTGTGCCGACTAGGCCAGGGTAGTAATTTGAGTACGTCGTTCGAAAAAATGTTTGACTGCTTTTCGCAGTCAAAAGTGGTTGCGACCTGTTACGAGTTTTGACTGCAATAGCGCTGAGGCGACGTAATCCGGTGGCAGCTTAGTTTGTAGGTACCCTGTGGTTTTACCCTCAAAAGGAAAATCACATGGGTCATCTGAAATCAGCGAGCGGAAGATTCAAAATGCTGTCTGGCATCCAAAATAAAACCTAATCTAAACTAAAACTGCGTTCTTCTCATTATACGTTTGTTATTATTAAAAGTTTCAGTTATGAATACTACAAAGTTGTATTTGAATGAAATCTGCTGGGTTTTTAGTTGCCTCGTGTAAAGCTCCCTCGTGCCTTCGTTTCAAAGACTTTGACTAAAGCAAGTGCTCATAAAAAACCCAGGCCCGGCGAAAACGAAATGTATCTCAAATAATAGGTAAAAATGAGTACCTAAATAATGCATAGGCATGGTCTCTGTATTGTTTCCTAAAATTAGTAGCGCAGTGCGAATGTGCGATGTCGGAAATCATTGTTTGATCATAATATATTGCGTTCGATTACGATCTACCATATACTTAGTCACAATATATTACCTCTTTTCCTATACTAGCCATTTGTTGATAAATTTCACGTTTTGTAAATATTATAATTAAATTGAACACTTATATATTTTGTAGATACACTAATTAATGCTGTGCGCCTTCCGGTGATAATTTTTTATGATAAGTGTTAGGTATTTTGAGTGCAAATTAGCAGTAAATAAAGTCAATAAAATATTTATAAGTCTAGGTTAATAAACATATTTTTTAATGCAAACCTTTAAATGCACGAAATTGATTTGGTGAATGTATACCTTTTTGCGATTGATTCTTTATTAATTACCAACCTAACACCGGTGCTATTCTTTTTTTTTCTATAAATATACAGGGTGTCCCGTAATTCAACGTCAAGCGGGAACTTTTGACAGCCTGGTTATTAAGGATATTTGGAAAAAAATATCACGGCAAAATTTGAAAATATACGACCACTCAATACCTCAATAATAGTATGGTCCATTTTCAAAATTTTTATGAAATGCTTATACTTTCTGAACGAAGCGACCAGGATTTTTAAATTATTTTTCCCAGTACCGTTATGTACTGCCCTTTCACCCAGATTCCGCTTGACGTTGAATTACGGGTCACCCTGTATACCCGTGATATGCAATGTAAGTAAAGTATATGTATATTTGTTTGTTGTTAAATTATTATACTTGAAACGAATTATCGCATGAAGTTCGGTTTTCTTCTTGGTACGTCCTAACTAAGATTGTCTAGCATGGAGGTAGAAAGCTCAAGGATTAGGTTCTGTACAACGAACTGGAAATCTGCTCGCCGGTTCTGTACTATACAAAAGTCATCCAGTATAATGGAATGTATTGTAGTAAGATATATAAGGTGTCACAAAAGATCCTATTATGACTCTTTTTACAGGGTAATAGCACCCGGTGATAGGGATCACTTGATGATCCCTATCACCGGTGATGAGATGCCGTTGATTTTTAAATTAACAAAATGTGAACGCTGTGGCGGGAAAAAGTATTTTTTAAATATTGTTTTCATCGACTTTCTCAATGTTTTAATAACTCAAAGCTATGCAAATGCACCTGCACACACGAAAATATTTTTTCATCTCCCATGCTCGGAAAGTTTGCTGTTACTAGCAACTTACAACCGTGTAAAACCCGAATTTAACCAATCTGCATTTTTGTGCGCTTCGAAATTTAAACGCCCTTGTTCTGCTCGCCCCATGATGTAGAAAAAGAAAAAACACTGGCCGTTTCACTAGATGCCATATAATTTCATAAAAGCTTCAGAAAGAAGAGCCTCGTTTAGACGCGACTCTCCACGACAGTGCCCATTTTCTATACAAAACTGTGAATGCAAATGAGGCATAGACATCTAAGTCACGGAATAGAACATTCAGAAACGCGGTTTCTTCTGTCTTTTCTGACAGTCTTTTTAATATTTTGTACAATATATTTATTTTTAATAACAGTAAATTAAAAAAAATGCTCCGCTTATGTTTTAAAAAATAGATAATTATGGGTTGGTTTGTTAAATACATTTTTTCAAACGATATAATTGAATTTATTTTTTATCTCTAGAATTTTTTATTTATATGGTAAAAGTTCAGAATGCACCCGGAAAAGAAAACATTCTTTTAATTTTCATTATTTTTGTGTCTGGATAAATATACTTCAGCAAATTATTAATAAAACGAATGGTTTTAATACCAACGAAGCTGAAAACTTTAGTGCGGCAGCCGTAACTACAGTAAATTATGCTTTTAAAAGGAACTTATTTGACTCACCTGTTTTGCCTGTAAGTAGTTGTCTACTTTGTTTGTCCCGCTTGGCTATCAAAATGATTTCCTCGCTTATGTGAGATGAAAAGTGTTGTGTTTCGCACGAATGCAATATTATTTGCGTTTCGTGCTTCTGAATACCTCGCTACGCTCAGGTTTCTTTTTTTGAACCACTCGCTACGCTCGTGGCTCAATTTTAGAAACCTTCGCTAGCTCGGTATTCAATACAAGCACTCGCCGCAAACAATAATTTTGCATTCTTGCATAACAAATAACTATTAAATTTGAGCTAATACCAAAAACAAAAAAAAATGAAAGGAAAACAATTTTGTGGTTTTAAAATAAAATTAGTTTTTTCAACTTTTTTTTAAAAAGAGTTAGGATGTTTTGTAACACGTTTTATTCACCTACAATTAGCGTCTCTTTTTAGCGCGTACTCTCATCTCTTCTGACGGTGTTAGGGTTGTGTTCTTTAGGTTAGTTACTTACCTTATAGGACGGTCATATCTAACGCTAGGAATCGCGAAAATCGCAAACTAATTGTTTATTGCTAGTAGGTTACATCCTGTGAAAAGAGTTAGGATGTTTTGTATGTAACATGTTTTATTCACCTACAACTTGCGTCTCTTTTTAGCGCGTACTCTCATCTCTTCTGACGGTGTTAGGGTTGTGTTCTTTAGGTTAGGTATTTAGGTATTACCTTATAGGACGGTCATATCTACCACTTGCGAAGATCGCCAACTAATTGTTTAATATTATGTTGGTAGGACCACTACCAGTAGCGTATATCCGAGTTTGCAGCGTTGAAAGATCTGTGCTAACCGCAAAATACATACTTACTCTGCAAACCAATTTTTTATACCTAAAAACAATCGGAGGAAAAAAAAAACAAAAACTGAAACCCATTGGTGCAATTACCCTGTAAAAACAATTAGGTTATTTTTTTTCAACTTCTCCTTTAACCAGTTGGTGTTTGGGTTTAAAATGAAACAACCACATTGAATCCAGTTTCATTTATTTTTAATCAATCATTTATATTAAAAGTGAATGTTTATAATATATTAGGTACTAAGAAAGTAGGAAAGTAGGCAAACAGTTATTTATAAAAAGAAAATTTGATAAGGACCTAACTTTTGAATAAACTATTTCAATATAACTCTCTAGAGGTTAACAATATACAATATTATTGGGACAGGAATCAAATAGGGTGTCCGGTAAGTAGTTGATTGATCTTTTTAACTGCGTACTTGACTGTATTTTTATCAAATAAAAATGAAATACCGCAGCTCAGAATTGAGAATTTCTGTTTAATCACATAATATTTTTCGTTGCAGATCGATGGTACGAAGCAGTGTAGATATTTATTTGAAATACATACAGCATTACAGCCGTTAATATTAAGTTATTTTTAAAGTGGGTAAAGGTGCCTACCCAAAACGCTCCTCAAAAATTAATTAATTTTAAATATTACATACTTAAATATTTATGTAAAACAAATTGCAAGTAGGTAATTAAATAGGTACCTACATAGACTTCCAAATCATAACCATTCCTTTGGGATTTGCTATCGTAGTAAAAAAACTAAGTGAGTGCACAATGTATTTCAAATATATCACTACACTTCCTCGTTTAAAAAGCTAAATACGTTGAATTAAAAAACGGGGAGTAAAACACTTGGATTAAAAATCAAATCTTCCGGTAAAGGTATTGGATAGGCTGAGTCATAAACATTGATTTTAATTGAGAATTTGAGAATATTTTGTAACACAGCGACATATAGGTATAACACGTTTCGGTTATGTATTTATATATATATTTATTTATAGTTAAAGAGCAATTGTATCCTCAGCAGAAACAGTAGTGTAGAACAAAGCAAAACAGTTCAGAAGCCGTCTAATAATTTCATCTAAGCTATTTACCTTATTTAAATACTTAGTAATATTATATAATGTGAAGCCGTAAAACAGATTTAGATAACAGCAAGAGTACAAAAATAGATCTTGCCATTATTAGTAGGTACCTATTAAAAACGTATATTTTAGGTAGGTAGGTACTCGTAGGTTTAGATAGCAGATCCCAATTTACCTGCCTATAAAGCTCTGTCACACGTAGCTACATATTAGTGTAAGGTATTTAGCTATGTAAGGTACATAGGTAGGTACTTGCTAGTGTGACTAAGCTTTAAGGTAGGCACCTACTTATATGTTTTGGTAGTTACGCACCATACCAAAATTATTTTCATAGGGGTAGGTAACGTGGCAAATCCAATAGTAAAGCAGCCATGGAATAGGTAAGTAACCGAAGAATAGAATTTACAACCGGCTTGCAGTGGGTTTGCTAAGGGATGTATCGGAGCTCCACCTGCGCATCCGCATCCGCGAAACCTCTTTATGAAATGTAACTCCGCTTCCGCACCCGCCTTCGCAACAACCGAAACGAAGGTTTAGCGGAGTTAGGTTGGGGAATTAAATGCATGAAGGGACGAGCGCGCGCCCCGATAGCAAGTTTGAACTCGCGCAGAACAAGCAGGGCCCTTAGCCTGTAACACAATGGTGCCAAAATGGGCTTCCGGTTGACGGTTTTAATTACGATTTGTTGATAATGTCGGTCCAGTGTCGGTCCTTTTAATGTTATTGTAGTACAGCAAAGAATATTATGAGTCTAATCCTAGAGGATTAGTTCGCTGGTTGTAGTTTTGTCCATCTACCTGGGATGCCATTGATACGCCATTGTCTTACAGGCTAAGGCCCCAGGTTAAAGTCACTGTAGGGCGGCGACCACTCCAGCGACAAGTCCATACATTTTATTCTCTTCCGTTTCCGTTAACCTCCGCCTCCGCGCCTCCGTTCCATCCCTTGGTACGACAATCGGGAGAGATTTAACGACAGAAATTTCTGATTTCATTTGAAAACGGATCTCAAAACGTAAAATTGCCACTAACTCAGTTGAAACATTGCAAAGCCCTTGCAAACAGATTGTATCTGGTTTGGATTGTATAGGTAGGCAGGTAATAAATTATAAATTATAATTTACAAAATAATTACAATGTTAAAACAGTGGGTAACTACCTATAGATAAATGCCATCGACATTTATGTCTGTCTCTTTAGTAAAGTTCAACTTTTGAATTAGACTTATTTAAACTTAACACAAGGCGTCCCATCGCAAAATATGGCTAGGTTGGTACCTACGTTATTTTTGATGCACATTATCAGCGACTATGACTACAGCGGTACGAGACTGCTTTTCAAGCATAAAATATTAATGATTTAAATTAAATGGCAATGAATATAAGAGTGACTACTAGGTAGGTACATCTAAGACTACCTAGATAAAACGCACAGCCGGCAAGACATAATTACTTCCTCCTAAGGTAACTACTTCAGAGCTACGTGGTTTGCAGATGCGCTAGCGTCATCCAGTATCAATCTAGCGGATCCAATATCAATTTAATCGTTAGAAAAGACTAAGTCAATACGCGAAGTCTCAATCGGCGCATGACGCAAAACGGCACTTGCAAAGAGCATATATCCTTATGTAGTTACCTTCACTCCTCCACAACCATCACTTTCTTACAACTTAATCATGGTGTAGCAACCCTCCAATTGACATTATCATTCTCTTAAAAGTAATAACTTATGTAACTATCCCTTAAACTTATAAAATTAAATTAAAAGCATGATAGTGAATGATAGGCATGCCATGTTTGAGGCAGGGATGTAACGGAGCTCCGTCTAAGCATCCGCATCCGCAGAACCTCCGCATGAAATCTAACTCGGCTTCCTCATCCGCCTCAGCAACGACCGAAGTGGAGGTTTAGCTGAGTTATGTTGGAGTGAATGAAATCAAAGTGACGCACGCGCGCCGCGATAGCAAGTTTGAACCCGCACAGAACCAGCGAGGATGGGCGCTCTTGCCGGTCACTCACTCCAGCGGTCAGTCAGCCTTGGAAAGAAATAAAAACGTTAAATTATACATTTTATTCTCATCCGCTTCCGCTTCCGTTAACCTCCGCCTCCGCAAAGGTCTGGCTGTAGACCTCCGCCTCCGCCTCCATTAACTGGCCTCCCTCGTTTGAGGTGGCGAGTCGCAACTTGACACTATTCTGTGGAAAACCTGTAACCTGTAATTAAGTTACCAATTTTTTACGTTCGTCTGGTAGCTGAGAAACTATCCTTGCAGGTTTTAAAACTAGTCTTGTTCTTAGTCATCGTTTTTTTTGTTCCTAGATAACTACATAAGTAGGTAGTTTCTAATTTCTCAACGGGGTATTGATGAAATAAGCTTACAAAATATTAATGATAAGCATGATAATTGTACAAAATATCTTATATCAATACTATATGGGTAAACACAGGGTATTTGGTGGATGGAACGAGACATTTTTAAATGTGTGGGTGGCCAGCAAGAAACATATAGCACGTATTTTTATTGTATAGGTAAGATCTTGGTAAGATTTAAACAATCAATTAAAAATCTTCAAAAACTGGGTTCTGTTATTCTGTTAAAATAAAAACCGAATGGTTGCTAGACCTCAAAACCGGTTTATTTGTGGGAAAATAGCTCTTATCAAAATAAACAATATTTAGTTTTTCGCTAAATAATAGGTATTATTTGTCAAAATAATTATTTTCATTTATAATTTCACTCTATTAAACCGGTTTTGAGGACTCGCATATGTGCGGTTTTTGTTTAAAAGAATAAGTAGGTACACTAAATTGATCATTGAATCAATTTAGAGCCACTAGCACTTGACTCCCCAAACCTCCGAAACGTGTATCGGTCCACGCGCAAAAAACCCTGTGGTCATGAGATACATAATTCAATAAAATATATACTTAAATAGTAGATATTATATATTTATATAAAGCCGATAATTAGTTAGGCACAATACACAAGGTAAGGATTGAGATCGACATTCATATTTTATAATACGACACCCACCAAAGTTGTAGACACATTGAAATACTATTTTGTAGGTAATTAATTACATACAGCTGATTATACTGATTGATCAATGTGTGTTGAGCCTAAATGGTACTTACTATACGACTTGTTGAACGAACTTCTACCCACGGGAAATATCCAAAAAGTTTTCAAAAATTATGTTAATGTTATTAATTTATTATTACAAAGATAGCAGAACTTTTAAATATGTTTTCGGTATTCAACTCTTGTTTGTACAATAACATTTGGCAAGAAGGTTACACCGTAGAGACAATGACTATTAGTAGGTATTGTTTGTGCTATTATCGTGCATCGGCCTTCAAGAGTGGCAATTGCTGAAAAGTGAAAAAACGTGAAAAATTACAGAATGTAACACACGAACTACGGATCCAGCACTACAGCCGCTAATTTATAGAAAGTGCTACACTGAAGACACTTCTTTGTAATTTTCATTACACTTATCTTATCACCTATGAATCTTTCACATACTTTCTATAAAAAAAGTTAATTTAACAAATCAACACTATAAGATCTTAGATTTAGCATCTTAATTTAGTTACAATTTTCATAAGTTATATTCTCGATTTGACTTTCGTTTAACAGCGATTTTCAACCTTTTCACAATATTGTTAATATTCAAATTAACTAACTTTGTGATTTAGTTATGATTGAGTACCTAACTAGATTTTATTATGAATATTATTTCCACCTAGCTAGGTACTTAATGTCTAACTACGGTTGTTAATTTTGTCACATGGAAAAGATGAAAAACACTGAAACCGAGTCAAACAATTTAATAGTGCAAAATTTTGTTAACAAAATCACATTAGTTTTTTTATGCCCCTATGCATTTATTTGCATAGAGATTTTTTTAAGAAAATAATTGATTACTTTTTATAATATCAACGAGGGGCTGTAAAAACCCAAAATTCATGTTAATTATGCCAAAAATTTATAATATTGTCTCAAAATGCTAAGTCAACTTTAATGGGGCGCAACACTTAAGAACCTAAATAATTTTTATTCCAACAATAACAGTAAACCAGTAACTTACTGTAAGAGATTTTTCAAAAATAGATTATCGTAAATGGCAATTAATAAAGAAGTTTAAGCACCGATCTCTATGTAAGTAGGTATTGCAGGTAGATATTTACGTAGATAATATCGGGTCTGTGTAACTGGATGACCTTGAGTGGTAACATTTCATGTTACAGAGAAATACCGTAGAAATACATAAACCGAATAAGTACCACACAAATTAATATATAAATATTGTTTTCGTTCACCTTTCGCTTGAATTCCATCCTTAAACACACACACACACACACACACACACACACACAACAAACACAAGTATGTAATAAAAAATACATACATAATACAAGTGGTTTTCTACGAGGTATGTATTGTGTTGTGACAGAAAAAATACTAAACATGCCAGCTACTTAATCAAAACGAGTCAATGATTCCCGCGAGACGAGACGATTAGCACTGCGTTAGAGACTTGATTGTGAGAACGAGACATCGTAGTCACAGAAATACTTTAATGAAAACTAGTGCAATATGTACTATAAAAAAGGAGAGCCCGGAGCGGCGCGGGGCGAGCCTGCGTAGTCTGTTTTGGCACATTGCCCGTGGCATAAGAACGCGCATTTTTATTTATTCTGTACGGACACAAATTTTATACGTAAGTCGTAACTCTGTCTCTATTAACTGCCAATACCGTATGTATGGCATGTGACGCATTTAATATTTCTTGTGGTTTTGATGCGATGTGCCTGCTGTCACAACATTATTCCTGATATCTGAATAAATAGTTAAGTATCATATAAATTATATATTAATAATCGCTAAGATCTACGGAATGTTTAAAGACCCTGCATTTTGCAGCTTCATATATTTTTATTGAGGTAGGTATACCTCAATATAACTCAATAACATGAGTAGGAAAGCATTTCTAAGCCAAATTAGAACATACAGAAGCTGCCAAGAAAACACTAGAGAAGAGCATAGGAAGCAAAGAACAGAATTCTTCGATCCCTCACACACAATACACACACTCACTTGGTTTCAGCATTGACGGGAGACAGAAGGACGTTAAGGCTGGAAGATAGTAGTGTGGCGGGAAATTCAAAATTTTTACAGTTTTTTACATTTTGTAGCTAAACTGAGCTATTTTTGTTCAGCGAAAAATTGTTCAATTTAGCTACAAAATGTAAAAGTCTGTGAAAATTTTGAAGTTCCCGCCACCTTGCTATCGTCTACCCTTAAGAAATGTAGATGTGGTGGCGGCGACTGCGAATGAGTATTAGAGTAAAATACATTTTGAAAAGTATAGTGTAAAGCCGTATAAAAGTAAACTCAATGTGTTAAAGGCAGGGAGTACTGTCACAGAATATAGGTACCTACACTGCAGAAGATAAACTTTCGCTATGGGCATGCGGCGGCGGCGCGCTGTGAAGACACAACGCACAACAACTGCCTATTATGGGCAGTTTAAACATGTAGGACCGACCGTGATTTAAACATGTACAATGTTTAAATCACGCTCGGTTTAGAATACATCTTTTTTCTCTATTTTATTCCCTCAATACATCTTACTGAGCGATTAATATACTAGCCTAGCTCGAGACAAGACTCCCTCTGGTCTAGTTCAAACATTTAATCCCTCACTTTAACTTTGCATATCAGGTAGACCATAGAAAATAAACTTATGTATCCTCAACAAAATAACAGCGTTTTTAATTCTTTTCGCTCTACTTCCAGTTGGATACGTCGATGGACATGACAGGAGTTGTTGGTGCAAGGCTACACGTTCCGTCATATTCCCTTGTTTTATCTTTTTCTGCTCGAGAAACAACTCTATTACGATAAACATAATTGATCCTCGGCATAAGAAGAGCACAAAATGACATTGGTTTTAGGTTCTTCAAGGTGTTTGTGTAAAGTTCGAAGTGCGAAGCTCATTTATTATGTGTGCGTAGTTTTCACAGAGTTTCTACAAGTAAGACGGACTGTGGCCGCGCCCTCGGTTAACCTTCTGCAGTGTGAGTATTTTGGGTACAATATTTTGCGCAAACGTCGTCGAGCTGAAGTGGAGATCCGGCGAGAGAACTGGCGGTCGATTAGTCTCCGCCGAGCGAGAGGGCCTGGACGATGCGAGGATCGGCCTTGCTCCCCTCCCGGAACTCCTCGAGGGTTAGTCGGTCGTCGTGGTTCTTGTCCATCTGGTCGAAGATCTTGTCGACGCGCTTCTGCGGCGTGTTCTCGTCCTCCGGCTGCGGCTGCTGGCCCTGTAGGTGCAAATGGTGGATTATAATAATTTTTTTTTTATCTCGAAAATTTAACATTATTTTCCTAATTTATCACGGTTTTATTCACTTATATTTTGTCGGTGTAGCCGACTAGTTTCGGCTCTCATTCTGAGACCTTAATCATGGAGAACGCGACGGCTCTCGCGACGCCTCGGCTAGTCTCAAGATTAAGGTCTCCGAATGAGAACCGAAACTACACCATCTACACCAACTACACATTCTGCTACACCGACAAAATACAAGTGAGTAAAACCGTGCAGTGCTCACAAAAGTTTAAGTTTAAAAATTAAAATTCATTTAATATATTAGTACCTACTTAAGTCTTGGGTCTATTGTTAGTAGGTACCTAACTTATCACTAAAATCTAACAAGACGCTAACTACTACTTACAAACTTTTATATTGCGTGCCACTTGTAGCCGCAACGATTAATGTAGGGATAGTCTAGCCCGTCCGCAATTATTATTATTACGCAACGTGTACGAATGCAAATGGAAAATTAAATTAAATGGAATGGAATTAAATTAATACTTAGGCCCTACCTACGCAGCCGACATGAAGGAGACCGCGCAGGACAAAGAACAGTGGCAATTTCTTGTTTATGAGACCAAGATCCACTTCGGGACGCTGAGCCATCGGAGTAAGTTATGCTCTAACGGAACATTCTACATTGTGGATTTGTCAGAGGCTCAAGCATAGCAGAAAGCTTAGTAAAAAGCGGATACCAACCCAACGTATCCGCTTTTCTCTAAGCTTTACTGAAATCATCTAAGAACTAAACATATACCGATTGTAAGTGTAAAAAGTAAAAAAAAATATTATGGATGACCAATAGGTGTCGGTCTCGCCTCGTTATACTTGAACCTTGCACGAATAATAAATCATAATGCTATTTGAAATAAATAAATAGATGAATTACTTGTAGGAAGCTTTGAAGAATCATAGAAAGGTATTTCTGACCTACGAGCCTACGATACGCTACGAAAATTATGCTACAGGGATTTCTGAGCTACGAGCCTACGATGCGCTACGAAAATTATGCTTCAGGGATTTTGAGCTACGAGCCTAAGACGCGCTACGAAAATGTTGCTACAAGAATTTCTGAGCTACGAGCCTACGACGCGCTACGGAAATGATGCTACAGGGATTATGAGCTACGAGCCTACGATGCTCTACGAAAATGTTGCTACAGGGATTTGAAAGAAAGAAAGAAAAGATATTTATTTACATACCACAACACACAGCCACTTAACCTAAGACATAAGTAAATACAAATAAATATTAAATAAACAAAAGAGAAAAAAAAAAATAAAGACTTAAAACTACACTGTGTGAAATGGCCGTAAAAAGGTCCTGGCTCAGCGTTATGCTACGGTTACCCGTAGCGCTGGTATTCTGCCAGGACCTCTCTTATAAATAGGTAAATAAATAAGTAAATAATAATATTAGGTCATGCATGTAACATACAATACGGACATTTGAGACTTCTATTTAAAAAAACAGGAAAGGTTAAACAAATAAACAAAACCAAGCAGAAGTTGACAGTAGGAGCAATAATTACAAACAGAAACAAACAAACAAATAGAAATAGGACGATTTTTACAGCTAATTTAGGCTCATTTCATTCATTCATCCCTTGCATTAATCTGTGCTATATCATCCATCAAACAAAGAAGATTTCTGAGCTACGAGCCTACGACGCGCTACGAAAATGTTGCTACGCTTTCTCGTAGCAAAGGGAGAGTTCTACTAATGGGCATATAAATGCTTGATTGATAAATCAATCTCGTCAAGTTACATTGATAATGTTTCGATACTTTTGATTTCTCGACATTTTAATCTCCTAAAATGCTAGCAGGTGTTCATGCTAACAGGTCACAGACTTTGCAAGTAGAGATGTGTAACTCAGGAGTGATTCATAAAAAAGATGTGCATCCTTCCAGAAGAAGCATTCACTCAGTAAATCCTACGTTTTCCAAATACATCTTTAAATCTTTCACTCAGAGTGATCGAATAGAAGCATGATATAAGTTTTCCTTTGAAAAGAAAATAAAATAAAATAACATTAAAGTGAGATTGAGCTCGGTTCACGATTGGATTGATGGAATGGATGGAATATCGTGTATATCTCACTAAATATAGGTCTAGCTTAGCTATAGATAAGTAAGGATAAAGAAAGACGGTAGAAGAACGTGATGTATCGATCAATTATTTATTTTCGATCAGTGATGTATTTGGGATTTAAAGATTTAAATATGTTAAGGATAAAGAATGACGGAAGAAGCTCGGGATGTATTGATACAAAGATCAATTTCGATCAGTGTTGTATTAGGGACTAGCTTTTCGCCCGCGACTTCGTCCGCGAAGACTTATAAGAAGTTGCCTGGGTACATCTTTCACCATTATCTTAGCATGAATAGAGTCATGGGTGTGTATTTTTGTAAGCTATCTCTATTCCAAATGTCATCCAAATCCGTCGTGCAGTTTCAGCGTGGAAGTGTATGTGTGTGACCAAATTGGTAAAGATCAAATGAATCCAACAAAAAAAAAAACATACTTTGAACCTTTTTGGCCGTTTTAGGTTTATCATTATTATTGTTTTCTTCATGCTTAGTAGATTTGCTATAAAACGCAACTGTAGTTAAATGGTCATTGAATAGTTGTAGCTTTAATGGTTCCGGCATTGTTATTGATACTAAATCAGGAAAACTCTTAAAATTTTTCCACCCTTTTTGATGCTGAAACATGTGTTTAATTATTATTTCCGATTTAATACACGACTACTTAGTTTCAAGTTAATCTGAATCCAATAAAATTATAATTTCATACAAATTTTGAACCCCGTTTTGGCCGTTTTAGAGTTAACATTATTACTTTTTTCTTCATGGTTGGTAGTTTTGCTATAAAACGCAACTGTAGTTTTTCAAAGTTGTAACTTAAATGGGTTGGGCCCAGCATTGCTACTACATCAGGGAAAAATATTCAACGTTTCCACCCATTTTAACCCTTCATTCGCTGAAAAGAGAAAAATGCTGAAACATGTGTTTGATTATTTCTGATTTAGCATACGAATACTTAGTTTCAAGTATATCAGACAAAAAAAATGTATTTCATACATTTTAACCCCGGTTTGGGCATTTCAAGGGTTAACATTGTTACTTTTTTCGTCATGGTTGGTAGTTTTGCTATAGAACGCAACAGTAGTTCAAATTTCAAAGTTGTAACTTAAATGGTTTGGACCCAGCATTGCTACTATATCAGGGAAAAATCTTCAACGTTTCCACCCATTTTAACCCTTCATTCGCTGAAATGAGAAAAATGCTGAAACACGTGTTTAATTATTTCTGATTTAGTATACGAATACTTAGTTTCAAGTAAATCGGACCAAAAAAAAATTTTATTTCATACAAACTTTGAAGCCCGGTTTGGGCATTTGAAGGGTTAAAATTATATTAATTTTTTCATGCTAGGTAGTTTTGCCACAAAACACTACTGCAGTTTCAATTTCATAGTTGTAGCTTTAATGGTTTAGGCCTGGCATTGATACTACATCAGGAAAAATCTTCAAACTTTTCTACCCCTTTTAACCCTTTTATGGACAGAAATTTTAAATACGCTGAAACACGTGTTTAATGGTTTCTTATTTAATATACAAATACTAAGTTTCAAGTAAATCGAACCAAAAAATTTTTTTATTTCATACAAACTTTGAACCCCGGTTTGGGCATTTGAAGGGTTAAAATTATATATTTTTCTTGATGGTGGGTAGTAATGCTATGAAATGCAACTGCACATTCAATTTAAAAGTTGTAGGTTAAATGGTTTGGGCCCAGCATTGCTACTACATCAGGAAAAAAACTTGAACGTTTCCACCCATTTTAACCCTTCATTGGCTGAAATGAGAAAAACGCTGAAACACGTGTTTATTTTTTTCTGATTTAGTATACTAATACTTAATTTCAAGTAAATCGGACCAAAAAAAAATTTTATTTCATACAAACTTTGAACCCTGGTTTGGGCATTTGAAGGGTTAAAATTATATTATTTTCTTCATGGTAGGTAGTTTTGCCACAAAATACTACTGCAGTTTCAATTTCATAATTGTAGCTTTAATGGTTTAGGCCTGGCATTGATACTAAATCAGGAAAAATCTTCAAACTTTTCTACCCCTTTGAACCCTTTAGTGGGCAGAATTTTGAAAAACGCTGAAACACGTGTTTAATTGTTTCTTATTTAATATACAAATACTAAGTTTCAAGTTAAACGGACCAAAAAAAAAATTTATTTCATACAAACTTTGAACCCCGGTTTGGGCATTTGAAGGGTTAAAATTATATTTTTTTCTTCATGGTGGGTAGTTTTGCTATAAAACGCTACTGCAGTTTCAATTTCATAGTTGTAGCTTAAACGGTTTGGGCCCGACGTTGACACTACATCACGAAAAATATTCATACATTTCAACCTCGTTTAACCCTTAAACTGCTAAAATTAGAAAAAAGCTAAAACAGGTGTTAAATTATTTTTGATTTAATATACGAATTCTTAGTTGCAAGTAAATCCGGACAAAAAAATTTTTTTTTTCATACAAACTTTGGACCCCATTTTTACCGCCTTAAGGGTTAAACTTGAAGTAAATCTGTCTTAACCCGTAGCGTGTCTACAAATTACACCTATTGTCAAATTTTCATTGTTGTGGCATTAGCGGTTTTGTTCCAGCATCGATCGTAACTAATGAAAAAAATCGAAAAACTTTGGCACCCATTTTAACCCTTAAGAACATAGAAATGAGAAAAAATCTGAAATAGGTGTCAAGCCATTTTTAAAAAAAAGTACAAAAAATCAAGATTTAAGAACAAAAGACAAAAAAAAAAATTTTTCCCATACATACTTTCAGCCCTATTTTGACACACTTAAGGGTTAAATAAAAAAAAATCGCTTCTTAAATGAACCCTCCACCGTATAACGCAACTTTTGTCCAAATTTCATACTTATAGGTTCAGCCGTTTGGGCTGTAGCGTGATGAGTCAGTCAACCTAAGCCTTTTATATATATAGATTTAAAGATTTAAAGATGTAGGTGTAAGAGTGATTTAAATCTTTTGATCAAAAGATGTATAAATCTCTGATCTTTGAAAAGATTTAGATTGCGCATGTCTATTGGCAAGCCATGGGGACACATGAATAAAATGACGGCAATTAGTCTTATTAATAACTGTAATTTTGAATGATCCCCCCTTTTTCGCGAAGAAGAGTGGTGAATATCATGCTAAAGAAGTGATAGTTTGTATTGTATAGCTATATATGGATGTTTGCTCCTCTTTCTGGCTGAAACGGCTTGACCGATTTGGATGATGTTGAAATAGAGACACACTATACCGAAATTAAGCGACCGAAGTTCGGCGCGATTACGCCTGCATTGCTATTTGATTTACTGACGATACATTGCGAAATTCCGTCGCGTTATAGCGTATAGCCGAACTTCGGTCGGGCGTAAGTAAAGCTTCGATTCGGCGCCAACTTATTCTATCACCACATTATACGCGACCGAAGATCAATTCGATTTCTTTAGAAATGAAGTTCGGACCGTTTTTCCGTCGCTTAATTTCCGCGCTTATGGTTTGTCATATCAGCCGAATACGTCGAAACGTAAAATCAGCCGCGGAACTTCGGTCGGGTATTTTCCGCATAGTGTGGTTAGACACTAACACATCAGAAAAAACACAAAAGCTATAAATTATAGCTTTTTCGATTTCGTCCGCGCCGACATCGATAACAGGGAAAAATATAGACAACTTTTAACTATGTTGCCCGGACGAAGTCGTGCCCAAGAGCTACTTAAATAGGTATAATCTTTCGTAATACATACCACCATCTGGTATATGGCGTCGACTATGTTGTACATTTCATCTCTCGTGATGTAGCCATCGTTGTCAACGTCGTATAGTCTGAAGGCCCCTGAAAATATAAAACATTGATCAAATTAGTTATTATAGCTGTTGCCCGCGACTTCGTCCGTGCAAACTTTGTTTGTTTTTCCGTTTTCACAATAAAAAATTGCCTTTAGCACTCAACGATAATGTAGCTTCCCATTAGTGAAAGATTTTTTAAAATCGGAACAGTAGTTTTGGAGATTACCCCCTACATACATACAGACAAACTTTTCCTCTTTATAATATTAGTGGAGATGGCGTGGATGTAGATTAAAATTTTATATCATCATTATACATCACACAGGATACATTTAAAAAAACGTATTAGGGTAGGGTACGGTATGCGAGTTTTCAAATAAATGTAATTTACCTATCTCAAATAAACATACAAATTAATCATGCGGCAATTAGTAGTTTTCTTTTTATTTCTTATTATGTTATGTACATTTCATTTTCGTTTAATAAAGTATTATATTACATGCATGAAAATGGGATTTCTGAGTATAAAATTAGTTTTTTTTTATTTGAATAGAAATACGTACCATTTTAATTAAGAACATAAATATTACTTACAATGTAGCTTTTCGTCCAGGTTTCCTCTTGACGTAACTGAAAGCGCTCGGATGAATTCCTCAAACTCAATCGAGCCATCCTGTGAAATTAGCACAATTTTAGCTCATAGTTTGATCAGGGGGGTTACCCTTGACGCTATTGCGATCAAATTGAAAAAGTTTTAAAATTAATTTCCATTTGAATTCGCATAGTAATGCTTTGATTTTAAATACTTTGTAATGTTTATTCAAAGGTAAGGCTGCTTTATTTAATAAAAACACAAAATGCGTCTTAATTTGTAAAATATAAATTTTGTAAATTGCGCCATATTGCGGCCGTATTGGAAAAATGCGTCAAGGGTAGAGGGGCTGGATACATTGTAATAGCCACAACCTATTATACAAGGTGTAACGAGAGGTCCTAACGCTTTTACAAGGTAAGGTGATAAGGATGGCATACCAATTTTCTTTCTCTATAAAGCCTTCTTTTTTAGCATTATGGCCGAAGAAAGTACTACAAATAAATGTTGTCTTTTTTCACAACTTTTTATAAGAAAAAAAAAAGTAATGTCATCAAAAAGTAACAAATTCACCACAGTCAGTCAAATATCGTGTCGTTTGCGCGCGAAACTTTATCACATTTTAAATGCTTTTTAAAAACACCCCAGAATGATAAATCTCTAGAGATTCTAGTGCTGCAGAGACCGCCATGAATATTTAAATATCTGCATCGAATTCCGCAGCGGGTGACGCTACTCGTTTGCGAGAGCAATTTATTTTTCAATGTTCGTTCTATTCTATTCGAGCCTTTCCACTCCATTTCTTCCACTTATATTTACAGAAGATCCAATTAAATAGTTGGGCATTACTTGTGTAATTAAGATTCTGACAAGTAATAGCTTTTATCCGAAACGTCGTGGATCCCGCGGACCACATTTTGCGACACATCTCGACGGAATATGGACCTCGGATTCTAATAATTTTTAAATTTTAAATCAAAGTGATAGCGTGATGTACAGTCAGCCACATGCTAGGATACCCCTTTTTGTTCGATTGGCGCCCTTATGCCGCGCGCGGTAAGAGCTGCCATGGGGTATCTATGACTGTGGCCAACCGTACTTATTTTATTACTACGTAATAGCTCACTGAACTGTGGTACTGTTGAAAATAGAAATTAACGAAGGATTAACATTGTGTAGTTCTGAGTAAGAAGATGGCGAGACGATCTTGAAATATTTGCCCGGAGTGGCCAGAGGTGGCTCAGGATCGAAAAATCTGGGCTGAGTCCAGCAGTAAGTAAATTAAAAAAAAAAGTTTTGCATTGTATCTAGGTACTTACGTTGTTTTCGTCGAACACCCGGAACACGAGGGAGGCAAATTTGCTCGGATCTCCTTGTGGAAAGAACTGTTTGTAGATCCTGATGAAACCCTGCGAAAATCTATACTTATAATAAAACTCTAGCGAAGTCAATTCTGTACATTGAATATTTTTAGAAAAAAACTAGCAGGGGTTACTAAGTAAACTATACTGAATACAAAAATGCAAAAAAATCGGTCTATGTCTGTCTGTCTGTCTGTCTGTCTGTCTGTCTGTCTGTCTGTCTGTCTGTCTGTGTGTTACCTCATCACGCGAATACCGCTGAATAGTTTTCAGTCAAATTTAGGACTGTGATAAGTCCTGGTTCTGGGAACAATCTAGGCTATCCGATGTTCAGAATACATTGCGGGTTGCAATTTTAACTTCGTTTTTTGTAAGAAATATTCATAATTTTGATATAGCTTCTTGAGAAGATATGTTAATAACGTGATACTGAACACATTTCCGAAAAAAAAAAAGAATTTCCGGAAAAAAAAATCCGACTTGGAACCTCATTATCTCGGAAACCGTTAATTTCATAGGCATAGTTTCTTGGGCAAAAATGTTCGTTATGATGAGGATTATACAGGGTGTTAAAAGACCGCCAACAGACCCGAAAGCCACTAGACACCAAAACAAAGTACTTTTTCGATAAATTATTGTTGGGAAATGATTTTGGTTTTTTAGGTTATAATTTTGAATAATATTTTTTTACGCAATGGACGTGTAACGCACAGAAGTCATATTGCGCAAGCGTAGGTATCAGATTATGTTACTTAAGCTTGAAGTGCCGATGTTTAGAATACATTGCGGGTTGCAACTTTAACGTCGTTTTTTGTAAGAAATATTCATAATTTTCATATGGCTTCTTTAAAATGTATGTTAAGAATCCCCTGAAGCTCTGCAGCCCTCTCGCTCGCACTTTTCAACATTTTAATTTATTGTAAGATAATGATTCAACTTTGGACGATAAAATATAGTTGCAGACATAGATAATAAAGCTATCGACATGTAGACATACTTTAAATTTCACATTTATAGTTAAAAAAATAAATATTACTGAACTACTTCTTTTAACCGAAGTTCTGTGATATTTTTTTATTAGTAGGAATACGAAATCAAAAGTGTGTCCACATGTCGATAGCTTTATTATCTATATCTGCAACTATATTTTATCGTCCAAAGTTTAATCATTCTCTTACAATCAATTAAAATGTTGAAAAGTGCGAGCCAAAGGGCTGCAGAGCTTCAGGGGATTCTTAAAAACTAGGTAGATACTGAATAAATTTCTGCAAAAAAAAAAGTTTTGAAAAATCTAACTTTGAACCTCATTATCTCGGAAACCGTTGATTTCCCAGGCATAGTTCCTTGGGCAAAAATGTTCCTTATGATGAGGACAATACGTGGTTTTCCGCTTTGTTGGCGGTCTTTTATCACCCTGTATGTGGTCTCCCACTTCGTTGGCGGTCTTTTGACACCGCTCGGTATTCAATACAAGCACTCGCCGCAAACAATAATTTTGCATTCTTGCATAGCAAATAACTATTGTTTACCGTTGAGCTGGATAGACAGAGTTATTAGCCGTATGCTTTGCTTGCTGGCTTAGCATGAGAATGAGTAAGACCTTATCTATGGGCTTATAACTTTATCTATCCCACTCTACGTCGAGGGAGATACATATAAACCCTTTTACTTCCTAAGCAATTCTTATGCTAAGCTTCCTGGTATCTTATCACGGGCGATACCTTAATGTAAACAAAACATATTTATTATTAAATTTATAAATGTATTGTTTAGATTTGGGTTTTAATTCTATTTTATTATATTGCGTTCTTTTGAGCCCTGCTACCGCAAGTTAAGAAATAATAATTATTAAAATAGCCCCGACATTTTAGCTTCGAATAAGCATATTTAATAAATGGCTGAACCAATTTTGACAAAACATAAGTAAGAACATTCGCTAGAAAAGCTGCTTCCAAATTAAAAAAAAAAACCTTAAGCTTCCAAATCGTTCACCAATTTAAGAGCTACGGTGCCACAGACAGACACACCCTCATAAACACTTATACAGACACACTCACAAAGCTGTCAAACTTATAACACCCCTCTTTTTTGGTCGGGGGTTAAAAAAAACCTTCCTTTTGAGTTTTCCTCCACAGTCGAATTTAAATTAAATGTCAAATGTGTAAAAACGCATACGAAGTCGCGGGCACAACTAGTAATATAAATAAATTGTAAGAATTCAACGAGATGGCGCTACATTTTATTGATTTGCTTAGCCCCTAAAAGCCTGTGCGTATTGTTCATGTCTAAGCTATCTTTGTTCCACATCGAAATCGTTAGAGCCGTTTTCGAGATAGATACAGTAGTAAAATAAAATGTATGTGCTTTGAACCTTGGAGTTACTTTACCATGTTTCTCATCCCCGTGTCTCTAAGAAAACGAACCATAAAAAGGGTGAAGTTTACAAAAAATATATATGGGTAAGATTTTTATTTTTTATCAAATCTCTGATGTGAATTTATTTTTAACTCCCGACTCAAAGAGAGCTGGGTTATAAGTTTGACCGCTATGAGTCTGTCTGTGGCAATGTACTCGTATCTCTTAAACGGGTGAACCGATTTAGTTGTGGTTTTTTTATATTTGAAAGTAGGTTTTCTAGCGAGTGTTATTAAATATGTTTTATTAAAATTGGTTCAGCCGTTGAAATATGTTTATTTGAAGCTAAAATGTCGGGGGTATTTTTTTCTTTTATTTAGTAGTTATTATACAGGGTTTTAATTGACTAAGGAAAATTTATAATGTTACCTGTTCCGTAAGCAGCCCATTCGGACAATCTTTGAGGAATCCTTTGTGCCTGGAAAACACAATTTACTTATTATACGTTATTTGCAGCCATTGACCCGACAAAAAGAAAGAAAGCACCCAATGTATTTCATATTGTATTTACAAGTGAATATACTAAACTCTAATTTTTTATTCGAGTCCACGGAATTGCTATTATGGTACTGACAGATAAAGCCTTTGTAACAAGTGTCATACCGTGGACTCGAATTAAAAATTAGAGTTTACTTATAACACCTAAAAATCCTAACTTGTTAACTAAGAAAACAATACACCTTACATTTTGATCAAATCGCTGGGTCAAATTATTATGGAGAACAAGAACAAGATAGGGACTTACCAGAGCCGAATCTCCTTTTCAGTAACTGAAACAAAAATAGGTTGAGTTAAAAATACAGTCAAAGTAGGTTAGTCAGTGAGGTGATGTTTTAAAAATCTGTATTCAGGGGCCTTAGCCTGTAACGCAATGGTGCCAAAATGGGCTCCCAATTGGCGGCTTCAATTACGATTTATCTTTCTTTAGTTAGTCATTGATATTCTGTGCAGCTGAAAAATACTGAGGATAATATCAACCTAGGTTCAGCAGGAGAATGCTCCTGTACCAAAAAGAAGATACCTAACTCTTTATGTTGAAGGTTCAACGAAAGTAGCGTGGCGGAAAATGCGCAAGTTTTAAAGTTTTTTTAATTATTCAGCTGGTTATGAGATTTCCTTAAACTACGAGTTTTTTGGGCAGAATCACTGGTTTTTCGAGTCAAAAAATAAATCAGTTTATTTATTGTTGTTCTGTTGTTTAGAAGAATGAAAAGAATACAACCCATGTCATGAAACAAAAATTGGTGAACAAAAATATCTCAGCTTAGCTACAAAATTGAAAAAAACCTAAAAATTATGGTTTTCCCGCCACGCAACTTTCGTTGAAACATTATTTTTTCTGTAATCTGTAATCTAATCTTTAATTTTCTGAAATAAATCTTGGCCGTTAGAATTTATTTTGATGCCATTAGACACTGCTAAAGAAGAAAATATGTTTAGCTTTTTTTCACCTAAAGGCTTTTTTGCATTTTTCCGGCTTTTCAGCCGGATAATGACTGAGATTATAAGTAGTTACCTATTTAATTTTGGTCTTGTCCCGCCTGGTTTTATATTTAAAAGCTTTTGCCCGCGACATTGGCCGCTTGGACTAAAAAATATGTGCTTTATTTTGCTCCTAAATGTAAAACCGTGATAATATGTAGCCTATGTGCTATTTTGATGTCCAAGCTATCTCCATTCCTCAACTAAATACATCTAGCGGTTCCAGCGTGAAAGAGTAGATAACAAAAACACATACTCGTGTGAGTATACTTTCGCAATTACGGTAACGTAATATAAATAACAGTTTAAAAAACTAAAAACACACGCTTTATAGCTAACCGAACTAAAAAGAAGAAAATATTTTTTAATTACAAAGAGTTTAAAATTATAAGAAAATTTATTTTCTTCTTTTTAGTTCGGTTAGCTATAAAACATAAAACAGCGTTTTTTTAGTTTTTTAAACTGTTATTTATTTTTAATTTTTTAGTTCGATTTATACATATTATTTTGTAAATTTCTGACATTTCTAGTACTCAAATCTCCCTTAGAGTCTTTTGATCCCATGAAAGAGAATCGATTGGCATAATTTTTTTATTTTTATTTTAGCATTTTTTTTGCTAACCATATTTTTTTTTCCATAATCTGTGAATACAGTTCATAATATCTCAAAAAGTTATGGAAGGTCTCCTAAGAACGTTTTCCTGTAACTATAACGATTAAGGTACCTGCCCTTACTGCCCCGTCTCAAAATCCACCATGTATAATGGGACTGTATGTGTATAATGCGAAACTCTTATCAAATTATTGCATTGTCATTCGTCCTTGATATGTATGCAAAGTTTCAAATTAATCAGACTTCTGGAAATTGGTGAAAATTATGCTCAGAGATTCCGTTACAAGCTTATAAAAGTGGGATGGGATGGGATTCTTGTGGCAATTTCACCGTTTCGTGTTTGACTTGTTTAGGGTCCCCATTTTTCGTGATGTAATAAAAATATTTTACAGTTTTCTGACTTTTTCCTTTACGGAATTGTTTTGTCCACCAACGTATCCAACAAAAGGGTTATTTGCAAGAAAATATTTTATAAGGCACTCCAATCAGCTATCGCGGAAATCCAAGGTAAAGTGCTGCATACCTTTAGGAACATAAAAAATGCTCATACACTCATATAGCACTTGACATAACGTTTAACATTAAGAAATTGTTGTCTATCGCGCAAATAATCGTATAGCTGCGTGGTATAGTTTCTTGGGTGCGTGACCCGTGATGACGCTGATACTTTGAGAGAAACCGGACGGGCCCTACTCAGTTTCTTTCGGTTACTTATTTATATTTTTCAAAGAGAAGCTGGATGAGATTGTGAACCACTCACTCGGCATCTACATAATTTTCTCTGTACCATTTTTTATGGTTTCGTTTTTGGATGCAAATTTTGCTAAAAACGAGCCGTCCAATGAGAATCCCTACTCTAGGCTTGACAATTTTTAGGACCTGAGGCCTAGTTTCTAGATCCTAGAACCTACGAATAAATCCCGCACAATAAAAAGAGATGAGACGCAAAATGCCTCAGTGGTTTTCCATCCCATCGAACAGTAGAAGTGGGTTATAAGTCCAAGCATCGAACCTAAATTTAATGTATTACAGTCATGCGGCCGTGTCCTGAGTAGACTGCCCAAACACCGCAGCAATCGGTTATTCTAATTTAATGCCTACTCAAAAGTGGGTGGCGCTGCTGTTACGTAGCTACACCTGCTTCCTCTTCCATAATTCAGGGGCTGGCCACGAGTCACGGAGCCATTTTATGAGGCGGAAAGAAAGTGTTTTTTCAGGCGAGGGATCGATAGAATAGGGTGTCGTATTGATTTGGGTGGCTGGTGGACACGCACCGTGGAGTGCTTTTTGCAATGTCATAAAGTATTTTTTCTTAATATTTGGCTGCGGGCGATAGAACTGTTGGCTCCACAGTTTATGGATAATAAAAAGTGGTTTTTCAGATCAGGGATTAGAAATTTGGGTGGCGGGTGGAACGCATTTGCAATGTAATAAAGTTTTTTTTTGTTTGGCTGCGTACGCACCTACCCAAGAACTGTTTGGGTAGTAGGTATTAAGGTATGCATGGATCCATTTTATGGGACGTTAAGGAAGTGTTATTTTCAGACCATCGAATCGGTGTCTTATTGATTTGTGTGGCTGGTGCAAACAGCAGAGCGTTTTTTCCAATGTCAACTTCGCTGAATGTCATAATATTGTAAAGTATCTTTCTTCGAGTTTGGTGCTGCGAGAGTAATAACTGCTTGTTTTATCCTTGATCGAAGTTGGATATGCATAACGTTAGCCGGTTTAGTTTGATAGTGATAGTGGTAGGCAAACGTAACCCGTATTCAATATTTATGATAGAAATTATTTTATTCGGACAGATAGATACTCGTGTAGGTAATTGTAAAATTATAAATGACTTAAAACTAGGCAGAATAAAATAAATGCCGTCCATGTTATGAACGCTACGTTCATGCCAAGTTTCGCGTTCTCCGCCGTACCTTCATAGAAAATGCAAACTAAGAGCCCTTGTTAGATATACTTAGTTAGAGATACATTATCATATGATTGTTAGATTCGAGGTACGAGACGGTACGAGTAGCTCGCTCCGGTTAAACATCGCCCCATCAATATGTCATCAGTACGATTTGATGGAGGCGACCAGTGATATCACAATCAAAAAGCGATAAATTGGTGCCCACAGAAGCAACAGAGTTGCAAAACGACAAGTGTTGTATTGAAAAGCGCTTTTATCACCACTGAAACAGGTGACTCACGTTCTACGTGGTTAACATACCTACAATATTGTATACAGGCTATCGGAATTAAAAAATCCAGTTAATAGAAAATCCAGTTAATAGAACAGTTAATATAATTATTCATAATATTTTGAAACCACTTTAATATCCGTTCGTGCTCAGGTGACCCAATTTCCCTAATGCCAATATTACTCAATCATTTAACTTTTGCTTTGTTATTCAATACTCACATTAATTTCGGATTCACAGCCGCCAACATTGACCTGTACTAGTTAGCTAATATAACATGTAGTAGAGCCTCCATAACAGAGCTCAAATTGGCTGCGCCTCGGAAGTGATTTAATTTACATTTTTATGCAAAGATCGTCTGCCCTGGACGGTCGGATATTGGCGAAAGTCCTTATAAGAGTCGCCCCGAGTCTTCGAACGTCACATTTTGTTTGGAGTCCACCCGGTGATGTCCAAGATGTGGATTTTAGTGGTCAGTACCTACATATCAGTGGATAAAGGATTCTTATGATATTGTGAAGTGATATTTAATACAAATTGTTTTATTCTAGGTGTTGGCGCAGGCGATACAGGCGGAAGGATTCAGCCTGTTCGGGAGAAACAGAGTGACCCTAAAAGTGCCCATGTCTATGCTGGAACCACCAGGAAGTCGCTACACAAGATCACCAATGTTTGGCCAATATAGCAGTCCGTACAGTGAGCCTAGCTACAGCCAGACCTTCTCCAGCCCGTACTATATGAACTATAACAATCTGCACTCGGCGCTACCTATGAAAAGCCAATTCTCTTCAGGTTTCGGCAGCACACAGAACCAATTTAACTCGGGAGGTCACAGTTCACCAATCAGGAGTCATCAATACTTAAACTATCAGGGTTATAACAACTATAACCGAGTACCTGCGAATGGATACAACGTGCAATACCAACAGCAGTACTACTCACAACCATCGCCTCAACACAGATACAGATCGCAGTACTCAAGCCAATATAAACCACAAGCCACACAATATTCTGCGCACCAATCGAATTATCAGTTAGCAAGTGGATACAACCAGCAATACGATGACATCAGTTACCAGACCGTACAACAGAATCAATACCAGGGGCCACAGTATACTAGTCAGCCTCAGACTCCACAAGAAACGAGTCAGTATCAGGTCCCACAACAAAGTGGTCAGTATCAGGATCCTCAGCAGAGTCAATATCAGGCCCCCCAACAGGAGCAATACGAAACCCCACAGTCAAACGAACAGTACAGCAATCAACAACCCTCGCAGCAGCCTTTCGAATATAGTCAACCAAACGACGAACCCAGCCAAGTAGCTACACCACCTCCACCGAGCGCTTACGAAACACAATACAACAATCAACCACAGCAAGACTACCAATCGCTAGCTGACGCCTCGCAAGATTCCTACCAGCCGCAGCCCTACAATGACAACGCGGAGAAACCAAGCGCAGAGCCGGAGCCTACTCTTGACGGGAAAAGCATTCTGCAGCCATATTCTCAGTCCCAATTCAACACCGGGTTAACCTCGTATGAGAACATCAACGGTCAGCAGACCCTTGTGAGCAAGCACGTGTACTTCCACGTACCCCCGCCTGATATTGAGGAGCCGGCACCGGCGCCCCCTCCGCCCCCACCGCCGCCGACCAAGAACGTCAAGATCATCTTCATCAAGGCGCCAGTGCAGGAGAACCACAACTACGCGGAACAAATACAGCAACAACTGCTGAGCCAAGTGCCTGACGAGGAGAAGACGCTAATCTACGTCCTGGTGAAGAAGCCCGACCCCCCGCAGGAGCCGCTGCCCCCTCCCCCGCCTGTGCTCCACAAGCCTGAGGTGTTCTTTATCAAGTACAAGACTGAGAAGGAAGGCGAGTACCCGCAGGAGCAGTATTTCGAGGAGCACCAGCACTACTGATTTTGTAGTAGGTACACACATCGACCTATCAACCTTGGCATTTAAGATTTGAATTATATTCTCGTGTCTTTGCGATAAGGTTCAAAGTGGGTTGATAAGCTGTTGTTTGTTAAATGGTGCCATAGTTCTCCCACAAAGTGCTATTGCCAAAGTGAAGTCAATGCGAAATGCAATGTTTTTTGCTTGTTGACTGCCGCTGCGCGATTGTTATGTCATTTAGCTATATTATTTAACTTATGATAATTAATAAATTATTTTCTCTTTACATTTGCATGCTTTTAACTCTACATTTGAAATATTTGAATAACATCAATAGTTGTCCCATTCTGAGAGAAAATCTCTATGATTTGATGATAAATAATTAATGATAATAATATGACATAATTAAGTCTATGACCTCACAAATAACAGTAAAAGTGATAGTTATACGTTGTATTATACATATAGAAATCATGTTTTGCCTAAAAGTTTAGAGCTGATTATCGCCTGCTGTCAAATCTATGGAAACTTCATACTCCTTCAGTTTCTATAACATGCATAGCTGAAATATTTACTATTTCGTGGTACCTAATGCAGCAAAAGCGATGAGACTAATCAATATCACTAAAGCATCAACTTTATAGGGCAAAGTTAAGTTCCTGGACTTGACAAGTACTTATGATGAGTGCGAGAAATGGACAGGAAATATGCAGACATACCTACAGAGGACAAGTCACTTGCACTTGTTTCAGCAAAATATGATATTACCCCAAATAAACAAAAACAAAAATATACGGATTTGATTTTAGGGCTACGATACATTTAATTTGACCATTGAAATGCAAAAATACGAATGGAAATCGTAAGATCATAACACCTCTATAGCTACCTAATATTTTTTCTTAGTTTGATTTGATATTCATGAAAAGGAAGGCGTTTATATTACTAAAACTAACGCCATCTATTAATTCCGGCAGGGATTACTGAGTCAAGGCAGTAGCGTCAGCAGCGGAATGAAACCAGTTTGTATGTTCGGAGGCAGGTGACTTGTGACGCACGTAGGTAATTCCTATTTCTATGAACAGATGGCACGAGTGTCCAAGTTTGATGGAGTTCAAGATCAACATAATCTTGGGCTAAGGCAGGGGTCGGCAACCTGCGGCTCACGAGCCACATGCGGCTCTTTCGATATAAGATGCGGCTCTTCAGTTCCATAAGCAAAAAATTAAACATAATAAGTGTAATACATGGAGAGCTGTAAATTATCATTCGCTAGTCATTTTCCCTCCAAAATTCGACTAAAATCGGTGCGCCTGTTTGCTCTATTTGTATCGAAGTTTCGATTTGAAATAAAAAAGCTAATTCTACATTTAATATTGAAACGAACCTTTTGTGACTCTGTAAAAACTGGAAAATTTTGCAAATTTAAATTTTTGTCTCTTTAGTCTCTAAAGGTTGCCCCTAAGGGACCACGCGGTTTAGGTACATATAAATGTTTAAAAAAAAACAACATGAAATACGGCAAGCACATCCCATAATTCACCAAAGGCGGGATGATACGAGAGAAAATTAATGTGTTTTTATAAATTTGACGCAGTTGTCGAACGAAGTCGAGCAAGGTCGTGCGAGGTTTCAAATGTATTGGATTGGAACACGTCTCCCTCCGCTTTGATGAAACCTGGCCCTAAAGGTCGGCTATTGCTAATTTAATATTCAAAGTGCCACAAGCTCGACTTCTGATCTTTTAGGTAGGTACCTAAGTAGATAGAATCGAACTCTATGTTTGGATTTAATCTCAAAACTTTTTCGACTTCGATAAGTATTTCTTATGATGTTACTAAGAACCTAAAAATGCAAAATAGAGCATTCGCCGAACCTATAAAAAAACTTTATCATGTTCCAAAAATGTTAATACTTTTCTTCTCCGCCGGACAGGTTTTTTTTTATGTGTGCGTTTCATTAATTTATTTCATATCTATCTTAAAATACCTCTGACCATAGACTGAAGGTCAATCCAATGTTAACGAACTTGACATTCGTATTAATTTAAGCTTAGAGTAGCTTTTGTTCGCAGCTTCGCTTTTGTAGTATTGGTACAACTACCCGAATACACAGTCTTGAACTCAGTGTTACCAGATTGGGTATTTTTCTCGCAATTCTGGGTAAAAATTTGGCTCCTGGAGAAATTTTGGAGAAAAGAAATCTTTGGAGAAATGTTTGGAGAAAAAGAAAACACAGTGGACAGTTTTGGATAATTATTTTTATTTGTTTTGGAACGCATCCGTACATTGCTCATGCATTTTTACGAACGCGTCCATTAGTTTTGGAACGCTCAGCTGGGCTGCTGCGTTCAGAACTTTGGGAGTTTTAGTTATTTGAATAAACTTTCAGTTTGTTTTATGTCAATACCATAGACAAAAAGTTTAGTTAAACTACAGTGAATGCCATTTGTTTGTAGTTTTACTGGTGGAGCCACTAACAAGCCGTAGAATAAGCCGTAGAATAAGGGAAAAAACGAAATAGCCGTAGAATAAGGGAAAAAACGAGTCTGGGCCTTTGGGTAAAACCATGGAAAATAGTATCGTTTTGGAGAAAAAATAATTTTAATTTGGGGAGAAACGGAAAAACGCATCTGGCAACCCTGCTTGAACTTCAACTTGTAGGCGACTGCTTATCAAAGCGAGGTCCAAGTGCATCTCCGGCCCTACAAAACCGATGGCGGCGGAATATGCTCCACGAAGACTTAAAGTTTAGATATGATCAACCTAGTAAAATAATAGTTACCTACAAACAGCAATTTGAAATGTGTAAACAAACCGACGGACTGTTGTTTTTCAAGTTTTGTTGTTACGATTTCTGTTCTGTAAAACAACAACCCCAAACTGTTTCGTAATATCAGAGAGATGTGGTGATAACGTAGAATACGAATTTTCGAATTTATTGTTCGGGTTTTGGCATTTGACGGCTTCCTCTTTCGTCAGAGCAGCGACGAAGTAAGTACTATCTGCACAAATTGAATGGTTTAAATTGTTATAATTTAGTAGTTTTTTGTTTGCTCTAAATTCAATATTTTGGACAATGTTTGAACCTCTCGTTTGTCTTGAGCCGGACACAAAACAAGTTTCTCGGAAATACCATGAATGTAAACCTATTTCTGTTCAACTAAGTAAATATTCGGACTGCGAACCCGACATAATAAATAATGGTTCTGAGGTGAATCCGAATCTCCCCACAGACCATTGAGATAAAGAGATTCTTTGATAGGTTTAATGTTTGGAAATGCTTTTACTATGGAACTTGGGACGGCTGCAAAACTAAGAAAAACCGAGACAAAGGTTGGCGTGGCAACGAGCGTCCTTTACCCAACAGTGGGTGACATTCATGGGCTGGATAGATAGATAAATATTAGTAATAGTGGACGGCCTACAATGCAAATTCGACAAATCGATGTACACATGGCAGCACTTTAGAGCGAACACTTTTGTTGTAAAGTCACTAGTTTCGTAACCGGGTAGAGTGCGAGAGTGTATAACCCGTGTCATTAAAGAAAACATTTAGGATGAACTTCAAAACACTCGCCCTCTAGCTTTAATTTATACAGTCAAAGCGAGACAACGCTACGTTTTTAGCTCCGTCCTAAATGTTTTCTTTAATGACACGGGTTCTAAGGGTCGACGTTCTGTCTTGGTTACAGGACCGCCGATGGTACAGCGGTAGTTCTTAAAAATCTCCCCCTTATGGGGGGAGTTATAAGTTCCCATTAGTGAAAGAATTTTTAAAATCGGATGAGTAGTTTTGGAGATTACGCCTTACATACATACTTATAAACTTTTCCTCTCTATAATATAAGAGCAGATATCAATCCTCAAAAAATTTAAAAATATTAACATTTACTTTTTTTTTCTTTGTTTAAAAGTTTGAAATTCAGAATTTTTTGAAACTTATCGAACTGTATCCACTGATCCCGGGATCGGTAGAGACAACTCGGCGGGATCCGTGGAGATATCCATCTGATCCCGGGATCGGTGGATACAACTCCCTGTACTGTACTATTATTGTGTTTTATAGTAAAATCTATGCCAAATTGCTGCTCACACGCTTCCTATTCCCAAAACGTGACACGCCACCACTCCTATTTGCGATTTTTTATTAGTAAAATTTACCTATAGCCTGGCCTGGAAAAGGTTGGGGAGGCCGGATCGTTTGAGTTATGATAGGTTATTTTCGATCTTGTCACCCTGTGCATCGATTCCGCAGTAGCCATCAATCAAAGATTTTTGTAACTAAGGCCCGGTTTCTGAGTTGAGAATTTTGCTAAGCAAATGGGTAAGTATCGTCCTGTCTCTGCAGATTTCTCACAAAAGAGCGTGACAGAGCGATACGTAAGTATGTGCTTAGTAAAATTCTCAACTCAGAAACCGGGCCTAAGTCTTTTAAGTGAGTTTTTTTGGGAGAGAAAAGCAAAGGCATTACAAAATAATAAAAAAAATCTAACTAAGAGGAGGAATTCACCAACAGGTATTTAAGGAGAAAACCTATGTCACTGAGAGTGAGTAGGTGGAGGGAATTCCGGTGATTTAGATCGTTTAGCTTTTATAACGAATAACTAATAGCCTTAGCCCGATTTCAGAATTGAGAAATTGGCTAAGCAAGCGCTTAAGTATAGTTCTGTCTCTGCAGATTACTCACAAAAGAACGTGACAGAACGATACTTAAGACTTACTTAATGAAATTCTCAATTCAGAAACCTGCGCCTCTATTATGTAAAAATTACACTCAACCTCCGAACGTCAAAACACTCAAAAATAGTCCTTATTGAAATGAACAATCTATTTTTTGACATTTAAAAACTGTTATTTTTACGGTGGATATTTTAGATAATGCAGGGGCTGGCCTAAGCGCTTTGATTTTCCCGAAGCTTATACTTTCCTTATAAAATGCGATAAGAAAATACACTGCAACGGATTTTTTATCTAACAAAGAACTTTGCCTTTCTAGTGTAATAAAAATAAATCGTGTGACAGAGAGGCGAAGGAAAAGTTTACAACAAACTTTCTTCCAAGGAGACTGTCATAGATTTTATTGACAGCTTCAATTATTAAGATAATATAAGAACGTTCTAAAATAAATAACAAATTCTTGTCTTACAATGAGTATTATTCCTAACCGAAAATTGTTGGGGAGCTTCCCGGATCCCGATTTTAAGCTACGGCTTATCCCTAAAATCCGCCTCTGTAATAACAGAAATCCAGGTCACAAAATACTAGTTCTCTACAGAAGATTGCCATTCGAAAAGTCAATTTTGTTACATGTAATGTATGAAAGTACATTAAGGGTAGACGATAGCAACGTGGTGGGAAATTCAAAATTTTCACAGTTTTTACATTTTGTAGCTAAACTGAGCTATTTTTGTTTAGCGATTTTTCGTTCGCGGCAATAACATAGTCTTCTTTTCATTATTGTAAACAACAGAACAACAATAATTCAGCCGATTATGTGTTCTGGTCTACGAAGCAGTGGCACTGCCCAAAAAACTTGTCGTAGACTTCCAGTCTTAAGGCTGGAAGATAGCAACGTGGCGGGGAATTCGAAAATTTTCACAGTTTTTTACATTTTGTAGCTAAATTGAGCTATTTTTGTTCAGCGATTTTTCGTTCGCGAGAATAAAACCGTATTCTTTTCATTGTTGTAAACAACAGAACAACAATAATTCAGCCGATTATGTGTTCTGGTCTACGACAAGTTTTTTGGGCAGTACCACTGCTTCGTAGACCAGAACACATAATCGGCTGAATTATTGTTGTTCTGTTGTTTACAATAATGAAAAGAATACGGTTTTATTCTCGCGAACGAAAAATCGCTGAACAAAAATAGTTCAGTTTAGCTACAAAATGTAAAAGTCTGTGAAAATTTTGAATTTCCCGCCACACTACTATCTTCCAGCCTTAAAGAAGTTATGCGTTTTCCGACGTCTGCCACTTTTGTGCGGCTTATTATTACAACGTTCGGTATACGGTCCAAGAGCTTAATACCGAGCATTGCTCGCTCCATGGCTCTTTGGGCAACGTTGACTTTGTGCATAACGTCTTTGGTAAGAGTCCATGTCTCAGAACCATAAGTGAGAGTAGGCAGCACACACTGGTTGAAAACTAAAAACTTCAAAAATTACACACTAACGGCTAGTTCTGATTCTTGTAGGACCACTACCAGTAGCGTCCAGATACCCAGTACCAGATACATAAGTTTGCAGCTTCGAAAGACGTATGTTAAATTTACAGCACTCGAAAAACCGGGAAAGGCGTAAAAGCGTCTGATTGGTCTCTCATCAAGTGTGATTAGGGTTGCCACGTGTACACATAATCCTAAATAGATGTGAAATGACCCAGGCCTCCTTGGGTATGTTTTACGTAAGATAAGTGATAAGAATAGGTAACTTTTTCTAACCAAAAGGCAAACGTGGTTCTTTGTTTTACTGAAACTCATTAAAATCAAGTTATGAACCACCAGTTAAAATTAAGTGCCCTTTTAAACTTTTTTCGCTTCTTCAAGTGAAACCTTTGAAGTTTGAAAAACGTCGTAACCTGAGTTTAGTACGGTCGTCCTCACAGTCTATAATACCCCATGGTAGCTCTTACCGCGCGCGGCATATGGGCTTCAATCGAACGAAAAGGGGTATCCTAGTAAGTGGCTGACTGTACCTATGAGAAACCTAACAAACTTATTTCAGCACTGCCGGTAAACAATTTATTTCCGTTCAAAATGTAGAGCACGTTGGCTGGTAAGATTTTTGGAAAAAATGCCTACATTTTGTTTATTTTTACATACTATATGGTAGTGCAACCCGCCCCGTTTAATGATTTCGGAAATTCGGACATTAGTGAGTACCTACCAACTAGAGATAAATAATTTTAATAACAATTCAGAAGTCTAACTCGAAGCTGCTGGGGCGGCGGAAATTACTCAACCTTTATCTGATTCTGCTTTCACCGTTCCAGTTTCAGTTCAGCTGGCGCACTGGCTATATACAGCCCAGTAATGGAAACTCCTTATCTGGCTTTCAGTGGAATCGAACTTCTCTAGGCGGAGGCGGTTTGAGAGGCTTATAGAACTGACTTTTATTACTTTATACTTAAAGTTTATTGTGAAGTTCCGTTTTCGTATAACATAACTAACGACAATTTTATGGTTTTACGATTATGAGCCTTTGTCATTGTGACAAAGTCGAGATACTGTGCGAGTGTTCCCGGAATCCAATTTTAAGATGTATTATTTAATTTAGCGGATGAAATATGTTTATTAATTTATAAGTTATCTCCAGCCGGGGCCTTTTTCAGAGAGAGCTTTATTATGTTTGCTGAAAACCTTTTTCTTTCTTTAATATTTATCTTCATTCGGTAATTCTAAAAAGGTGCTATAGTCGAATTTTGTTTCTGTCATTGCCCTTCGTCGCTAGGGTAATAATCAGAAGTCTACACATTCAGCCTGACTACTATACTGACTACTTATTATTTAAAAACAATAGAAAAAAAGTAAATTTTTAAATAGCTTTTTTCCTCAATCCCGACGTTTTCTAATTAGGTGATTTCCAACAACTTGTGATCTAATAGGGCTTTGGTGAAAGCGCAATAAAATTTTTTTTTTCTCTTTGCGCAGCGTTATAAATAGGAGCATGAGAGGCTGGAAACGTGGTAGAGAGTGGAGGGGCACAAAAGCACGCCGCGCAGGCATCAATGGTACGAGTATAGTAGAAATGCACATTTTTAAAGAATAAGTAAGAAACGATCAATAAATAAAAAGTAACGAGCTTTTCGAAAAGTCTTGGAATAAAAGTTGTTGGAAATCACATTTAGACTTCTACGTGCTGACGTGTTTCAGGAAAAAAGCAATTTAATAATTGCTTTGTACCTAATTTGTTGAGCGAGTGCAAGGACCAAAGGATGTATTTAGTCATTGGTCGAGCGGACTCGAGCGTGAGGGCGTAAATTGCTACTTTGACGCAATGAAAACCTTAATCGTATAAATAAGTCATCCGTGTTACTCGGGGACCTTCGTGGCTCAAGCCGCGGCGGGTAGGGATGAAACTTTGCACAATTTGTTCCGAGATGGCCGGAACTTCATCAAATGTGATTGCCTTCTTTATGGGTTGGAACTAAACGTGATGGAATAGACTGGAATCTTTTATAACTGACACTGGCATATAGTTCAAAGCTCAAACATTCATCCAAAGGTTGTCTGGAAGAGAAAAAAAGAAATAGTTAGCGATAAATAGTTACATACTTAAAAAAAAATTAAGAAGTCTACACGTACCATTAGTTGGGCACGCACGCCAGCGCCTGGGGAAGGCTTTTGCCTAGCAGTGGGACAAGTGGGCACGCACGCTAGCGCCTGAGGAAGGCTTTTGCCCAACAGTTGGACAAGTGGGCACGCACGTCAGCGCCTGGGGAAGGCTTTTGCCCAGCAGTGGGACAAGTCGGCACGCACGCCAGCGACTGGGTGGCTTTTGCCCAGCAATGGGACAAGTCGGCACGCACGCAAGAATATCGAGGCTACGCAAACAAAACAATAAAAAAAGAATAAAATGAAAAGATCTCTACCTATCTACTCGTAGCAGGAGAGGAACGCTTCAACGTAACATTTAACACAAGGGTGAATATAGCACATCGTAAAAATATTACGCCGATTTCATAAAGTGCCACAAAAGCAATAAATTAAGCCAAAATGCTAAAAACTAAACTAATGGAATTGAATTTTCCTAAAACATGTGATTAGCACTAGCGTCAGATCGAACCTATCAATTAAGGCCGAATATGTTTTCACAAAAAAGCTTCATAATAACGAAATGTTGTATGAAATTAATAACGAAAAAAATAACAAGAAAAAAATTACTTGACTGCTAAAAATAAAATAAAATAAACCTTCAGCCAACTTTCGTAACTATCTATTTACCGCATATTGTGAAAAACTGTGAAAACTATTTATTGCCAAGTTATACATATAAGTACATATTGTACCGTCAGCTTCGCTAGGATGTCGCATGCGATAAGTGATACGATGGGGTATCCTAGGTTTTCCCCATAGCATTATCGTGGCTAGCATTTTCGATGACGATGACGTAAACAACTTCCTTTGTCAAAATCCGTCGATGCTCTATGAAGCCATTTTTGGGACTCAGTCAAATTGAGATTTAAGCTGCGTTTTCACAGTCAAATTACACTACAACGAAGAGCACCGTCCAAGAAAGCTAAAGCTAAGACGTATGTCTATGGTGGGATTTAGTTCGGTGGTCTATGGATACAAAAACGTCAACTAGGACGGAGCTCCACTCATCAAAATTGACTTGTATAGAAATAAATCAAAATAGCCGACCAATCAGAAGCTTTGGCTTGCTTGGACGGTGCTCGTCGTTGTAGTGTAATTTGACTGTAAAAACGCGGTTTCATACAAATTGAAATGTAGTCATTTCGGATTTCAGGAAATATGGGACTTGAAAAGTCACAATTAACACATGACATTTTGACATTTGGTCGTTACGGGCCGGGGGGCCAAGAACAAACATACACAAATAGGCACCTAATATGCGTGAAAAACATAAACCTCCTCTTCTGCGCAGTCGGATAATAAACTAACCGGTTATTATTAGCTGTGGGCTGTGGTAGACGTTTGGCTCGAAAATATCGCGAAATGAGATGTATTGGTGAGGGTGTTCACCTCTTCCTGTGAGCGATTTACTTGACATTTTTTTGCGCCTCGGGAGGTCTTTACAATAATTCATCTCCACACTCCTCTCTTTTTCATGATGATTTTTAGGTACCTACTTACACTACCTTCACTCACAGTATACTTATGTGTGGAGTGTTCACTAAAACCCTGCAACACTTAGCATTTGTTTTAGATGGAGTACACTATGGCATAACCTATCCTATCTTAGTAAAATAGAGTAGGTTTACACTTCAAGAAAATTAAGTTTTACAGTCGCATAAAGTTAAATTACATTATGAATAAAGTCCATGGTGGTATATGAGACGTAAACAGCAAACGGAAAAATTTGCTGGACATAAAATAAACGAATGCCGATTTTGGGTTATTCCTTCAGGGCCTCATTTATTGACATTTCCTTACTTGAGGACCCCTGCCATTGTCATAAAAAGCTAATTAAGTAGTAGGTACAGTAACACAAAAATAGCAGTTGAAATTTTATGAAATTTTACGGAGCTCTAAAAGTTGAAATCTTGATTAGGTTATATTATGTACGGTATGTTTATATGTTAGCTATTAGTCTCAAGTCAAGAAAATTATAAGAATGTCAAAGGTCGTCAAGGCACCCTGTATAAAATTATGTGATTCCAAGAGCAACAGGTTTATGTGTTATGGCATACCTGATTCCAACAGACGATCTTTCTTGGCTTAATCATACTATAATTTTATGATCAAACGGACATAATTAATTTGAGAAAAATATGTTAAAATGCCAGTAAAAAAAAGTTTTTTCGGATAGGTAAGTTCGTTGCCTTATTCATGTTCTTTTTTATCCACAAACTAACCTCAGATATTGATTTCACTCAATTCTAGCTTTCAACCTCGAATGTATAGTTATTTTTTATCTAATAATCTCTTCGGCAGCAAGACAATGAACTAAATGGTCTTCTGACTTTGAACGTCAATTAAGTATAACTGGCAAATAAAATAACCTTCTAAAGATAAAATTGCATCTCTTTGAGGAACGAGGTAAATAGAGTTAAAAGCTTGCTTTGATTGGTTCAGGTCAGGATGCGGCCGTGGCTCAAAGCGGCTGAAAAAGGTTTCAATCCGATAAAAGCACTTCTGGAACCGGAACCTTAATGGTTGCGAAAAGGATTTCAAGAAAATGTTACGGGAGTTTTTAAATTACATAGGTAACAAACAAACGCGGTGGTAATCACGAGTCGATTCATGAGTTCGGTAGAGTTTTGCTGAAATTCGCATGAAGTTTATCCGATAGGTAAATATTGGTACTCCGTAAGCGTGATTATGGTGATGTGATTCCTTTTGATGTGATTATGTAGCGTTTACCATCACCATGCCAGCCTCCGCTGAGTCCAGCGATCGATGGAGATTTATCGCTCGAACTTTACGCTGTGTTGAATTTTATCAACAAAACATTAGCCACGACCCTGAGTTTACTACTTTGATCAGATTCACAATATTTATAAAAACGCTTTCAAAAAAGGTATCATCTCGCAGTAGATGTAAAAACCCTGATGCTGAAAATAAAAAAAAAACATTTTTTTTTACATTACTAGGTATTTTACTTTTTAATAACTTTTTCATTCGTTACCTCATTTGTCAGAATATTGTCTAGTCGTTTAGTACACACGACAGCACGTCAGACTGTACACTTTTGTTGAAAAGTCGCCCGTAACGTAACCGAGTAGAGTGCTAACGTGTGAGGGTCGCCGTGCTGTCGTGTGTACGTGGGCCTAAAAAAAGAATGGAGGCATGCATGCGAAAAACATTCTACTTTGCTTGTGCAGTTGAGCAGAAAACGGCTTATGTAGGAGGGAAATCCTTAGTGCAGTTCGAAAATCTTGTTTGCGCGGATAAAGTAAAAGTAGATACCTACTGGACATTTTACTAAACGCAAATTGTTTACGACACTAATAAGTTGCTATGATTGGACCGGTCCGATGATAGAACAGCTGTGTGGTCCATTGATACCAACTAGATATCAAATCAAAACAAAAAATTAAAAAAAAATATATACCATTTAGTCAAAAGTTACAACAACCTATGAAATCTCAAACCTATTCCTAACTTTATTTGATTACAAGATCCCAATTAAACCAACCATCCATACAACAGTTTTTATTTGCATGAGTTTTTTATATTCTGAGCGTTGTGAACACACTTTCATACATGAGTTTACATGACTCATAGCCGAGTTCGAAGGCGGGACTGAGGTTACATCTGGTTGCAAGGGGGGTGAGAACCGTACGGGCACTTTTAAGGGTGGACGAGCAAAGTGGCGGGAAATTCAAAATTTTCACAGTTTTTTACATTTTGTAGCTAAACTGAGCTATTTTTGTTCAGCGATTTTTCGTTCGCGGCAATAAAACAGTATTCTTTTTTGTTGTAAACAACAGAACAACTATAATTCAGCCGATTATGTGTTCTGGTCTACGAAGCAGTGGCACTGCCCAAAAAACTTGCCTTCGCTCCGCTCTGGAATCAAAGAAACTCTCTCGCCTTAAAAATTGTGTTTTAGTACCTCGGGTAACAATCTATTATTTAGGGCGTCGTCGCGTTCAAATTTCGAAGCGCACAAAAATGCAGATAGTTTAAAACAGGATTTTCCACGATCGCATCTTTATAAGTAAAAGCGTACTTTCCGATCCTGGGAGATGAAAATGTATTATCTATCTACGGATTTTAATATGTAGGCAAGTTCCTTAAATCGGACCTTTCACCGACGTCTCATAAATGTGCAAAAAATAAAATTGATTGTCTATAGATAATTAATTATAAGGGTAAAAAATTCGCTCGGTACAGGATTTGAACTCGCAACCTCTTGCATTTTGTGCAGGCGCTCTACCAATAAATAAAATTGAGCCACCGAGTCAAGTAACTGTCGATTGTCTATGTTGTACTTCTTCATGCATTTGTTAGGTAGGTACATATTATGTAGGTACATAATTAAATACGCTGCTAAAATTATAACTCTCCTTCTTGTTTCGCTCTAGTCGGGTAAAACCAGCATCACCTCGCCCTTGAAATCCAAGTAAAAGTCAACATAGTTTTTAAATCTGCATTAAGTCTATTCTCGTACCTATCTACTTTGTTTTCGATGTTTTTCATTTTATATTTTTGCTCTTTTTGGCCACCTCCTTCGGTGTCTAAGGTCAGATGTGATATAAAATCAATAGTGGGAAGGTACCAATGACATTCGGACGAACTAGACAAAAAAAAACTACGCACGATATCGTAATGTTGTAGGTAGACATGCATAATTTAAATATTACATCGCATGGCTCTATTTGAAAATTCACCGCCGTTGTTCGATACGCATCTAATGAATGAGTTCACTTTAATAAATTGATTAGGTAAATATTGAAGTGATTTTGTACGCCGATTATCTGTAGATAAGAAGAGTACCTATTTCACAAAATGGACGGATGTCAATGTCTTTTGTGCGCGAGCTTTGGGAAGATTGATTTTCTCGCACGTACGGATTGACGCAAACACGCCATCGTAGCGCACACAGCTGTGGTAAAATTGACGCACGTAACACGTTAGCTTTGTCCTGTCTACAGTTGTGTCCCCCTCTTTGCTTAGCATGTTTGTTTTGACACTCTGTCGAACTCGAGTGAGATACTTGCCATGTCTATTAATTGTGCGGGCATGGCAGGCGGGACTCGAGAGTCGAGATGGCAATAGATTAAGGTCATGTCGAGCAAAAAGTAGTTATTGCCATTCTAAATAAAAATGTTGTATTTTGGTCTGGCAGCACTGTTGAAATAGTGAAGGATTGCGTTTCGTTCTAACGCAAGAAACTAATAAAATTTAATGTAGTAACAAAACGCATTTCCGTCATTTATTTACTTACACACACTAACATAACAAAAAAGCGAAAATAAGTGGGTCAATAGTTTTAATTTATTCGAGTATGCATTAGTAAATACACATACCAGTCGGCCAGTGTGTCTAAAATTATTGTGTGAATGGGACTGTTTGAAAACCAGCGCTGTAGTTAGTCATATAACTACAGCAACAGCTGAAACAGCCCCATTTGCCACAACCGCGGATGATAATTTTATATGTATAAGTTTTTTGTGTTAATTTTGTGGCAATAAACCATTTCTAAATCTAAATCTAAATCTATACAGCGAAAAAACCTCAAAATCTAAGAAAAAAATGTATATTTCCCCTCTAATCTAAGCTCTTGAGGCCTTGTCTACACCTCCGTGGGTGCCAGACATGTGTCGGTCGCATCTGTCAAAATTAGGCCGACACCATCTCGGGCAATGCCGCCATGCTGCCGGTTGCAGACAAGGCTCGGTCGACACCATCTCGATCTCGGTCGCCATGTTGGCGTAGAGCCAACTCGAGCCCGACCGACAAGTTGACAGTTTTGCATAGAGAAGGGCCTATCTCGGGCTTACCATGCTGCCCGTACAGGGGCAGCAGCATGCTCGCGCATGCGAATGCGCGCGAGTGTTGCCATTTGTCGACCAGAATACATAATCGGCTGAATTATTGTTGTTCTTGTTTATGATAATGTAAAGAATTATATGCTATTGGCGTGAACGAAAAATCGCTGAACAAACGCTCAGTACGAATAGCTCAGTAAAGTTTAGCTTCAAAATTAAAAAAAACTGTAAAAAAAAAATAATTACCTTAAGGGTGAACGATAGCAACGTGGCGGGAGATTCCAAAATTTCACAGTTTTTTACATTTATAGCTAAACCGAGCTATTTTTACTTTTAGTTTTTTCTAAAGCACTAACCCGTGCTAGGGAATAATTTAAACATTTAACGTTGGGTGGTGTAGATTAGTGCAAACTAATCACACCAGGTGGCGCCCCCCGTCCAGTTGACGGAGACTAGTTAAATAAATTCGCTTCGACAGTTACTTGACTCGGTAGCTCAATTGGTAGAGCGCCTGCACGGTATGCGAGAGGTTGCGGGTTCAAGTCCTGTCCCGAGTGATTTTTTTCAACTTATTATAAATGTTTGAGCTATTTTTGTTCAGCGATTTTTCGTTCGCGGCTATAACATAGTATTCTTTTCATTATTGTAAACAGCAGAACAACAATAATACAGCTGATTATGTGTTCAGGCCCCTGTTGCACGAACGTGACAACGACAGGTGACAGGCGACAGGTGACAGGCGACAGGTGACAATCCGGCAATTTGACAAGTTTCTGTTGCACAAAGATTTCGAGCGACTAATAAGTCATGGTGTAAAATTGTCAAATTTGTCGGATTGTCGCGACAACTTGACATATTTCTGTTGCACAAAAGATAGTGACAGGTAAAAAGTGACAAATTGTCGTGAAAAACTTGTAGGATTTGCTTTGTGCAACCATAAATTGTCAAGACAACTCGACATATATGTCAAATTGTCAGACAATTCCGACAGGTGACTATGCAGTATGCATATGTCGAGAGCAGACAAATTTGTCAAATACAATTGCCGGTGAATCCTACCATGTTTTTTTACAATTGTAGAGCTTTGTGCCATGCTTGTCAAGTCCTGACAATTTGTCAATAATTCGCCTGTCGCAGTCTGACTTATTTGTAATGTTTGTGCAACACCATTTACTTGACAATCCGACAAATAAGTCAATTTTCGACAAATAAGTCGACTTGTCGCGTACGTGCAACAGGGCCCTGGTCTACAAGTTTTTTGGGTCACAAAAAGTCACAACGAGGCCTCAAAAGTTACAATATTTGTGACTAGACAAAGTGGCAACACCAAAAAATCCGCCGAGCCGATGCGCCGATCCGCCGCGATGCGCTTAGATGGACGCACCCCAACGTTGCGTTGCGTTGCGGCCCGGCCCGGCCCGCCCCGATCCGCCGCATATGGACGCTAGGCTTAAGTAGCCTGTCTACTGATCCACTACAAACAACTTGTACTAGGTGGGAAAAAAATGGGACGAAACAAATATCAGCTGTTCCATACATAACGTAAAAGCGACTCAATACTGCACCAAATGTATGGAACAGATTATTTTTTTCGCTCCATTGCTTTTGCCACCTAGTACAAGTGGTTTGAAGTTTGAAGTGATCAGTAGACAGCCAACTTAAAGTTCCGCTATCGAATTCGATTGCACCCTGTAGTACACCTGACAGAACAGGAAGAGCGAAATAGGTGAATGTATGATTTGCTACCGTACCTCTAGTTATTTATATCCGACCTGTGTACTATTTGTTTTGTTCGCTTGCGATAACCTGATCCATTAATAGGATGCAGGTCATCCAAAGAGCTATGGAACGGGCCATGTTAGGTATTTCGCTCTGAGATCGAATTAGAAATACAGAAATCCGGAGAAGAACGAAACTAACCGACATAGCGAAGGTATAGCCCGAAGCAAGCGGAAGTGGGCGGGCCATATTATGTCGTAGACAAGACCACAGATGGGGTATAAGGGTACTGGAATGGAGCCCCAGAACAGGTCGTAGAAATGTGAGCAGGCAACCGATGAGATGGACCGACGACTTAGTCAAAGTGGCAGGAAAAGACTGGATGAGAAAAGCCCAAACCGTAAAGAATGGAGTGCAATGGAAGAGACCTACCCTCAACATTGGGTGGCTATAGGTTGAAGAAGAGAAGAGAGAGAAAAGATAGCCTGAGAGACATACGAGAACAAGAACAGACGCTATTAAGTCAAACCCCCAAAGGCTGGGTTTGAGATAAGCAGTGGGATCCAAGCCGTGTCATATAGCTACCGCGTCGCTGTTATTCTGCCACAACTCTTGTGTCGCAGGAAATATTTTTCAATAATAATCAGTTAATAATGTGGTTAATTTATAAGTAAATTAATTACCTAACTTTTTTTATTTAGACATTACGAACCAAATATCGCGCATTTTTCTCGAAATACTCTGTTTTTCTAAATCTTTCTGTGTAATGATTTCAAAATAATAATAACGATGTTGCCACCTTGCTGTCCAGGGCTAGCCCATAAGCGGCGGCATATTTAGGTGGCCCATTTAGTGAGCAGCAAGTTACCGTCTGCCAATTTAATAAGTTCAGACATTTTAGTGGCAGACGACCGTTGTCTCAACTCCATAGCCCAGATACCCAGTCCATCCATACGCATCCCCATAACCCAATTCTTTGTTCCCACCCAACCATACAATAGCCTGTGCTCTTTGCGGGAAAGCCACCAGACCGCATTTTGTGTTGTGGTGTGCTCTGGGAGTGGACTCAATTAGGGCACCCACATTGCATCGGGTCGGCGTGACCTGTGCTTTTGACGGGAAAGTACTGCGAGTGTATTTTGGTGTATGTTACTCTCGCAGGATGGACCTTGAGGATGCGCATGGTCACGTCGCACCAGGTCAATGTGGGTGATGCACCTGATGGTAACCCTCAAGTGTATTTTTGTGTGTTTGTTGCACTCTGGGGGACCCAACAGGTGCACCACGTTACAAAAGATCAAAGCTGTCAAACGGGCCTCTACGTGTTGGATACGTCCCCACGCACGCCGGCTAAAGGACCGGGACTCTAAAGTCCCGTGAATCTTTACGATAGACATACATAATAATAATAATAATTGCTCAGCCTTACGAAAGTGGCGTTGGTTAGGTCATGCTATGCGAAGACCCGAAAACCACCCCTCCGAAATAGCACTAAATGGTGTCCAACTGGAACACGGAAAAGAGGACGCCCTAAAACTAGCTGGCGTCCATCAGTGCAACAAGAAGCAAACAGTCTCGGGACGAGTGTATCCGAGCTTGAGATGAAGGCGCAAAATCGGCTAGAATGGAAAACTATTAACTGTTAAGAGCCCTATGTCCCTGATTAGGGATAACAGGAATTGATGATGATGAAGCTGCTCAGCCGTCGACAAGGGCTAGCTGGGATGATCTACAGGGTGCACTCTAAGTCGATAGCGAAACTTTAAGTAGGATGTCTACTGATCAATACAAACAACTTGTACCAGGTGGCGACAAAAATGGAGAGAAAAAAATATCAGGTGTTTCATACATTTGGCGCAGTACTGAGGCGACCTTTTGTATGGAACAGCTGATATTTTTTTCACTCCATTTTTTCGCCACCTAGTACAAGTTGTTTGTATTGATCAGTAGATATTGACTTAGAGTGCACCCTGTAGTTGGTTTGTTTTTCGTGGATATAGAACATAATGACGCAAAGCTGTGACACAGTTTTTTACGTGTGGTAGAGTAGGCAAGTTGCCGAGCGTTCCTGAATTACCCCAAGGATTTCAGCGAAGAGATAAAGACGGCATAAAAGAGCAATAAGCAAGTTTATTTTCTCCAGGTTAAGAAAGTAAAATATAGTAGCTACTTACCCAGGGATGTTTATGCCGGACCATTATGTTAAAGAGATCCCGAGTTTTGGGGTATACATTTTATATTATAAGATTAAGTATGCTTTACGGCACATTAAAAGAAATATATTATAGTCACCGTTGATAAAAGTTAACGTTAAAATTTTGTGTCATTTAACGTTTTTTCAAGTTTTGTCTATCAATCAATGCAAATCAATGAGTGCTTATCCCCGATGCCACAATTGTACCTGATGAATTAATCGAAGCATGTGTGCTTTAGTAAGGCCTTTTCCAGTACGCTTATACGAGTACTACACAAAACCTATAACAGTAGTTCGCACCGAACTGCGAAATTAAAAAACGTGAATATTTACGGCGGATATTTTAGAGAATACAGGAGCTGGGCGGTCGCCTGTAGTTCTTTATAACCTAGGTACTAGTAAAGTTAAATTAATGTTGATTGTTATTTAATCCCACTTACTTATTATTATAAATGCGTTTGTGAGTGAGTGAGTGTGTTTGTTACTCTTTCACGCTGAAACGGCTGAACGGATTTGGAAGAAATTTGGAATAGAGATAGCTTAGACATCAGAATAACACATAGGCTACATATTATCACGTTTTTACACTCAGGAGCAAAGTAAAGCACATAATTATTATCCTTTTTCTTTAGTCCAAGCGGACGAAGTCAAAAACAAAAGCTACTCGTAGTAGCTTATAAAAGTAACGAAATAGAGATCTAGGCACCGACGAATTACTTATGACTTCTTCGAGTTCAGGCCATTTCAGACCTGAACTCAGGTTCAACTATCAGGTTCAGGTCGTTTTTTGGTTTTATTCATGGGCTCTTGTTAGTATTAAAGTGGCCCTAAATATTGACTGGATATTGACCTGGACCAGGACCAGGTATTGCGATATTTGCGATGGTTTAGCCGGAGATGTGTGAGCCTCGCAGGTCGCTAAAGACATACGTACAAAGGCCCACGTGCGGCTTACGACCGCCGCGGGGTCACTGTTTTTGACACAGTCGCATCACATCTCGGACCCTGCCTGTGAAGGTATAAAAGATTCGGGGAGGCTCCGGTCTCCGCACAATTACGTCAGCTTTGAGCTCGGATCGGACGTCACATCATGAAGAGCTTTTTGGTAAGCACCATCAATTTTTCATCTTCTAGGATTAGTTCCCCCTTTTGATAATGGTGGTAACTGGTAACGTTACGGATGATAGTCTTGGTTTTCAAGTACACATAATGACTTTTTTTACCTGTCTTTGATATATTTTATAACTTTTCTACGATAGCTCATATTATTATAATCCGGTCCATGAGTTCATCGGTATACCTACTGTTACCATCCTGGTATACTGTATAATTGAGAAGTTTTCGTCATCCATAAAACCGTAACAATACATATTATGTATGGTAATGTTTTTGGTCAACCAGCTGCAAGTGTGAGTTTGCATAAAACAGTTACCACTGTTATCAGTATATTAAAATTATTTGCTGAAGCGACTTTTTAGTTCTATTTAGATACTAGCTTTTGCCCGCGACTTCGTCCGCGTAGACTTATTTTTTTTGTCTCGTGAGTTTTTCCGTTGTTTAAATGGTTATTCTGCTATTCGGGGCGGAGAAAAATCCAACAAATCAAAAATCTTAAAAATCGGTCCTTTTTTATAGTTCCAAGTTTTGTATATTAAGAAGATTATTATACATGTTTGTCTCGGTCGCGCCATTGTCGGATTCTATACTCGAGACTTAATTTTCTCTGTCTGATGGACAATTTGTATAAACTAGTTTGAAACTAGCTGTAAAGTCTCGATGTTAAGGTCCAACGATAGCAGTGTGGCGGAAAATAGATTTTTTCATAGTTTTAATTTAGAAACTAAACTGAGCTATATTGTTCAGCGATTTTTTGTTCACGTCAATAAAATTGTATTCTTTTCATTATTGCAAAGAAAATTAAAAATATGAAAAATGATGTTGATAATGATGATGTTTTATTTTACTCAAATTTAGAAAAAAAACTGTGAATAAATTGAATTTCCCGCCACGCTGCTTAATCAATTCCGTATCAATAAGTTGGACCTTAATCAATTCCGCTTTTGGCCGGTTTCCGGTAACTTTTTGCATTCACCCTAGCGAGCTAATCCAGTACCTAGGTACATGAAAAAGAGTATCTTTGCGAATAATGACGGGTCATAGAACAGTGCAGAATGTTTAATACACGGACTTGATTCTTTAACGGAAGAGTAAATTAAAGTACCTAAACCTCTTCACACCCTGTATATGTGTATCTGACGGCTTGTTTGAACCCTATCCGTCGATTAATTGCCATAACAAAGTGTGGAGATTTACGAGTATCTTAGTTAAAACTGTCTATCTTAGTTAAATTTTTTGAGGTTACAAGATTTAAATCAAAATTCTTCTTCTCATTCTTGAAGTAGAGTTTATATAAATTTTAATAGGTAGTTAAGTAACTATAGATATATCAATTTATTGATAACGAATATGAACCCACTCATTTAGTTCACTAAGTCAGCTATTGGATACGGCATGGATATACAGGGTGTCCCAAAAAATAGTGTCAAGCGGAAGTCCAGAGATAGAGCACCCTCAGGGGTACCCCCCATGTGATTCCCCCATGTATGTTCAGCGATTTTTTGACGTTTGGAAATTATGAGGCTTTTAAGGTTTTTTTGGGAAGAATTACCTAGCATTGGTTTTTATTTTTTAACTTTTTTTGTATTTTACTTTTTATTATTTTTTTTCTTTATTGGAATCTTAGATAACTAGTCTATCACCAAACAAATAATGATCCGCTTTAATCTTGTAGAAGATACCGCAATTTTGATCCAAAGTTAAAAAATGCCGTTTTAGAGAAAACATCATCGAACAAGTTAGTATAGAGAGAAAAAAAGTAGGGGCCTGAAGGATTTTGGATTGATTTAAAAAACTTTCCTACAACCTGAACCTTCAGAATAGCACAAAAAATCTGTCACTTTATGGGCCTTTTATTCGAGTAATTAGCTATCAAAATAAAAACCAATACTAGGTAATTCTTCCCAAAAAAACCTTAAAAGCCTCATAACTTCTAAACGTCAAAAAATCGCTGAACATACATGGGGGTGATTCGGGTACCCTTAGGGTGCTCTATCTCTGGACTTCCGCTTGACACTATTTTTTGGGACACCCTGTATACTCATCATTTATTAATTTAAATTTAGCATGGCGGGAACCCCACAATTTTCACAGTTTTTTCAAAAATTACATTCATACTTCTATGCAAAATAATAAAAACTAAAATACAAAAAAAGTTAAAAAATAAAAACCAATGCTAGGTAATTCTTCCCAAAAAAACCTTAAAAGCCTCATAATTTCCAAACGTCAAAAAATCGCTGAACATACATGGGGGAATCACATGGGGGGTACCCCTGAGGGTGCTCTATCTCTGGACTTCCGCTTGACACTATTTTTTGGGACACCCTGTATACTCATCATTTATTAATTTAAATGTAGCATGGCGGGAACACCACAATTTTCACAGTTTTTTCAAAAATTACATTCATACTTCTATGCGGTTTTTTATGTGAATTATCAGTCAGTACATAATAATAAAAAATAGGTATATTTTATTTACATCTTTTAAAGTATGTGGCTTGAATTATCTGGAATAAATAATAATTATTAGGTATTTTAAACAGATTATGATACACCAGGCCAGTCTCCCGCTACACGCGCCCTATTGGTTAGGTAGGTAACGCGATATTAAAATCATAATCGAAATAATCACCAATATTATGCACCAATATTTAGAAGACGATATATTTCTGTGAAAACCTTACGAACGAACGAAAATATAGTCTTTTTAATACTTATATGGTAGTTGATTGAAGGTCCGTCCTTACATCATCGCTTAGACACCTTAGTAGCATCGGGCCTCGTGTGTGAGGTCAATGTTGAGGTGTCCGACAAACATTTAAAGATGTCCCACATAGTAGGTACTAACTTGTCACATAATTGAACCGGTATTTAGAGGTATCTTCTCAACAGTAGTTTTAATTTCCCATCCATATAATTTTCTTGACGATCGAGAAAAATAAGAAAACGTATCTCACTTATTAGCCGAGGACGAAGTCACCGCGTTTTTTGAAATGTCAAAGATCATTCAAAACAAGTCCGTGGTTTTTAGTCAGTTTTTTGAACATCTTTTTAATACTATATTTGGTGCGAACAAAACCATAATGTTCTTTTGATTTTCACAAAAACTAAGTAGGTACACACGATGATGAATTGATGACTAACACTAAACTTGTAAAATAAAATTAATTTGTATATTTCCGAAAAAAACATAAGTACTTACGCTTAACACTGCGGTAACAAAAGACAGTTAATGTATAAAATGTCAAGGCACAATATTGTGTGTTGCTAATTTTGGAATAGTACTTCACTGAGGTCTTTTTATCTATGCCTACATCCATACGTATGTAGGCTTGTGTCTATAATTGCATTGCCACTCAAGCGTATAAAGACTTTCATATTGTTATATTATAGGTAGTTTTAGAAAAGCTAGTTTGTAGGAGCATCCTAAGACCATGTTATTACTAACTACTTAGGTAGGTACCTACATGATGTCCACCTAGAGCGTGAACTAAAATTGAAATACTTACCTTTAAACCAAATTTTAATTATAGAGATAATAATAAAGAAAGAGCTCGGTACCACCAAATCGTAAAAAAATAGGAGATAATCACTTCAATTCATCATGTCTGAGTGTGGTTCACCTCCAGCGGCTCAAGCGGCTTCTAAATTTTAGCAATTCCTCACGTAGTTCTGTACGGTATCTTTGGATTTTATTTATTTCTTTTCCACGAATAAAAGGGAACCACTTCGGAGATTGCACCAATTTGGTTCTAGACAACCGCTATGCACTTAATAATATGACCAAAACCATTCAACGATTGTTTGTCGCAAACGCGTTCTTAGATCATTAATCATATGACAAGAAAACAAGGAAAACTGATGAGCTGTGTGTGCGCCTACATTCAGAAGGTTTCTGATTTGTTTTTTTTTTAAAACAAATTAAACAAAATCGCGGGGATCAGCTCGTAGAAAATTAAAAGGAATGTACAGCCCCTGTATTATCTAAAATATAAACCGTAAAAATAACGGTTTTTAAATGTCAAAAAATAGATTGTTCATTTCAATAAGGGCTATTTTCGAGTGTTTTGACGCTCGGAGGTTGAATGGAATTTTTAATTAATAGAGGCGCAGGGCTATTTATCAATAGCTTTTTTCCTGAAAAACGTCAACTTCTAAATGTGATTTCCAACATCTTTTGTTCTAAGACTTTTTGAAAAGCTCGATACTTTTTATTTACTGAACGTAGGATAGTAGGATTGTGCTCCAAAAAAAAATTTTTGAAAGACGCAAATTTTATAAATTATACATTATTGCGTTTCACCAAAGTCGTAAAATAAAAGTTGTTTGAGGTTGGGGTATCTGAGGAATAAAGCTATTTAAAAATTGTCCTGTATAAACGACCCAGCTGCATGCTTAAATTTTATAACGAAGAACTTATTTTCTGTGCAATCTTCATTTGAAGCTTAATCCGTCTGTGATTAAATTTTCCAGCGTTAAAGGAAGATAATACTAGGTATACCTACGTTTCTGTGTGATCTAGACTTGGTTTAATGGCAGGCTTTACATGGCTGGTCTACATATTATGCTGAATTTGTTATTGAACATTTTCCATATTTATGTATAAGGTGTTGTACAATAAGACATTTGCATAATTTTCACTACGTCGTCAGTAGTTTTTATCCCGACTCAGGGACGATAGTTTTAATAACCCTTGAAACTAAAAATATGTAAATATTTTTTTCAAAAATCATTTGTTCTATAATAACCGCGACGTGCGGACACTTGGGCTTTCTCAAAGCGCGGCGCGATTTGGCGCCAAATATTGCGAGTGCGTCCGCAAGCGATATTATAGCAAGGAAGGCTACAATTGAATGATTTTTGGGTTTTTTTCACTGAATTCTTTTTATTTATTTTTAAATATTTTTTTGGTTCCAGTATCGTGAAAATAATCACCCTTGAGTCGGGCGGGTGTCACTTTACAAAACAACACCTTGTATATATACATCAAACATTTTTTCAACGCCCCAACGGTCCGCGCCAATTTGAAGAATGTCGGCCTCTGATGCGTACACACACGTCCCTGTATTTCAAGTTTGTGTCAACCATATTATTTACTCGTAAAACTTTACGGTCGCGCCGCTCCGCCAATACGTTTTCACGGAAACTTGGCTGAAGAGTTCAAGAGTTCGCTGACGGCAGTAATCGGCTTACCTACCTACTAGTTTTTATTATGACACTTTGCATAATAAAAAAAAATCATAATCATGTATGTATGTTTATGAACATGATTTGAACTTGAATCCTGCGTAGTTGAGTGATCAGTGATCACGTGCCAATTTTCGTGTTCAGCCCCCTTAGCACGCGGGCCATTTTGCCTACTCTCAACTGTCACCTTAGCCACTTAACACTACTGAGGTGACAGTTAACATGAACAGTGGCTAAGGTGACAGTTGAGAGTAGGCAAAATGGCCCGCGTGCTAAGGGGGCAGAAAATTAGTTGATGGCGGTCCCTTAAGTGATCCGTAGTTATTGCCAATAACTTGGCAATAAATGGTTTAATGGTTTTCACTTTCAGTTACCTTTCCGAACATAAGAATTTTTGTAAGTTCCAACACGTAAGAACTCTTTTCGCGGAGGTATTCGGGTCGTGGCCGTGGATCACTATTCTGATAAACTTCGTTCGTGATTTTCTTACTAACTTTCGGCAAACCTTATTACTGACTTATTTCCGTCCAACAAAATAGTGCGAACTTATTTTCCAAATACCTACGAGTGTGTACTGTACCGTGAGGTGAGTAGGTACGACTTATAGGTAGGTACATTTTCTGTAAACCCACAAGACACATGAGAGTGTTTACTATTTTTACTAATGGGCATTTAGTTGTCGATACTATCGGGCGAACTCGACCGTCACCCAAATACAAAACCATCGATCTATAATTCCAACTAACAACATTCAAACGCAAGTATTCATATAACGTGCACCTTCTGTTATCTATTAACAAACAGTATAGCTGGAGAACTGGTGACCAATCGGCTCACTTTTTCGTACAAGGCTGAGAGTTGGTAGGCTGAGTAAGTAGATTTCGCCGCGTCTAGGGAAACAAATTAAATGACCATAAAAAATGGTTTCCTACATAAATGTCTCTTTGACGTTTTCCCTGTTGTGAACGCGGCCTTTGAATATCACCAAACTAATATAATATCTTTATGCATGGTGGATTTTTCCGAAGTGGCAGTAAGCGCAGGTACCTTAACCGTTATAATATGTAGTTACAGGAAAACGTTCCTTGGAGACCATCCATAACTTTTTGAGATATTATGAACTGCTTCACAGATTTCGGAAACAAATTTAGTTGTAGGTACAACAAAAGTGGTTGCTAATCACATATACTTAGAAGTTGACATGTTTCAGGAATAAAGGTTTTTAAAAATTGTCCTGTATAAGTTTCAACCGGAGCAGACCTGCAAGACAATTTTTCCCAGACTCAGCAACTACCAACTCTCAGTCTTGCACGAAAACATTAAGTCGCTTGTTCACCAGCTCTCCAGCTACTATGGACATGATCTAACAATGCGTGCATTTGTTTTAATATTGCATCACTACCCACGGTCAAGTTCAACGCACCCGCGGACCGGTCAGCTGTTGCATAAGTGGGTTCAACGTGTTCTCCGGAATTGGACAATTTGACGGAATACCGCGGAGCGACCTTGCCGTGCACTTTCTATTCTTCACCCGATAAGTGATCGCCCGAGACGAAGAGATATCGGTTACCCATTGTAAGCTACTGAACGCCCGGGATCATTTCTATTGCTTATTTCCTTCGACAGTTGCGTGAATGTCTTAGAATTTGGTCACGTACACGAGATAGAGCCTCTCCTAGATAATATTATTTTTAACCCCCGACCAAAAAAGAAGGGTGTTATAAGTTTGACCGCTATGTGTGTGTGGCTGTCTGTGGCACCGTAGCTTTTAAACGGATGAACCGATTTACATGCACTTTTTTTTAAATTTAAAAACCTGATTTCAAATTAATTTTAAAAAATCTAGTGATTGTTCTTAGATATGTTTTATCAAAATCGGTTCAGCCGTTTATCCGATATGCTAATTTGAAGCTAAAATGTCGGGGGTACTTATTTTAAATTTAGTTGTTTTGTTGTTGTTTAGCTATATTTAAGTACGGGTGTTTTAATTTCAGTACGTACCTAGTTACTATCAGATCTTTCTTAATTTTCTGCCAAAAAATCTAGAAATGATAGTCTAACACCAAAATTTACGTACGGGGTGCAAATTTTAATGAGTTTCATGAAGGTCACACTGGAAATAAGGAAATTTATGTAAAAACAATTAACTAAGTTAGTTAGGGTAATCCCGGGAACCTCGTCGGCGTTACACATGACACCAATTTATTAGCTCTCGAGCATATACATTGCTAACAAGTTTAGCAGTTAACCACGTACTGCCAACAGCACGTAAATCTTTTTTTTAGTCGCAAAGTCGCCCGTAACGTAACTGAAAAGAGTGCACGCGTGCTGTCAAATGTAAACTCTAGGACATTCCGCGCTAAAAAGTATTGACAAAAACACAAATTTTCTTGCACCTAGTTTCTAAATCTGTAAATGTCACTCGTAATCGTTTTGCAATCCGATGACTTTCTGTTCTGACAGTTTTTCTGTACATATAACGGTTAAAGGTGTTGCCCTTGTAACCTACCTCAGAAAAACTACTACGGAGGGAGCGGATGAAGTCACAATAGAATTCAGGCCAGCCGGGTTGAAACAGCCTAACTGAAAACTTCTCTAACTCTCTTGTAATTTCTTGATGGTTTTGGATCATTCAAAAAGCAATCATGCTTTTTTTTATCTATCCGCCTTTATAGGAAGTTTTTTATTCCGATGTCTGAATGATCCTCATTAATAAACTTCTTTAATCTTGATTCAATAGCTTCAAGACCTAGAGAGGCAGAAAGAGGACCCCCCAGAGTGCCAGTGTCGCAGACTGTACCGCCTAGCGACGGTTTTGATTTATTTCCGTGGTGCCGCAAGATAATAACATGTGAAATTGCGCAATTTTGTACGGGACCGAGGCCGGATGGCCGGAATTCGTGGCGCTGACGTTGCAACATCCAGACGGTCAACGATCGCAGCGTGTCTCTTGGGAACAAGTGGCGCCCGCCCTGTCATTATGTCAGAAAAAATAAACTATCGAGATTAGAGTATGTCACTGATCTTGAACCGACGACCGTATTACGAGTACCTACGCAATTTCTTTATAATTGTAAAATATCTGTAAATAATTTTGTTTTTCTCCGTCTTTTCAGATAATTACGGTGGCGGTCGCCCTCGTTGCTGGTGACGTCAGCCACTTGCAGGGCCAGAGCGGGTACCAGTACAAGGTGCCTCACACGTCCTACGGCGTGCCTTCCCACCAGGTCAACGCGCAGGGCTATACCGCCGGCAACACCTACAAGGGCTACCAGCAGGCGCAGCAAGCCCAGCAGGGCTCCGTCTTCGGACAGCAGGGTGCCGCCAACCAGGGATACCAACAGGGTGACTATCAAAACAACGGCTACCAGACCGGCAGCCAGTACCAGACCGGATCAAACACTGGGTACCAAAATGCCAACAATGCTGGCCAGTACCAATCTTCTGGACTAAGCGTCGCTCCACCCACCGCTGGCTACCAGTACTCGGGCGCGCCACAAGGCAATCAGTACCAAACCGCCAATCAGTATCAGTCCGGTAGCCAGTACCAGACCACTGGACAGCAGTACCAGGCCACCGCCCAGCAGTACCAGTCCTCTGCCGTTCAGAGGTACCAGGAGTACTTCCGACAGCAACAGCAGCAGCCCGCCCAGGTCTTCAAACACTTCTACGTGCACGCTGCTCCCGAAGAGCCCGAACAGCCCAAGTTCCGTCAGCCCCCCGCGCTGCAGGCGCCACAGAAGCATTATAAGATCATCTTCATCAAAACGCCGTCCCAACCTGCCACCGAACCTCAGTTTGTCCCCATCCAACAGCAAAATGAAGAGAAAACTCTTGTGTACGTTCTGGTTCCGAAGCCAGAAGAAGCTAGAGAAGTTGTCGTGCCCAAGGTCGAGCAGAAGCCTCCGTCAAAACCAGAGGTGTTCTTCATCAAGTACAAGGGCAAGGAGGGCTCACAGGCCGTTATCAACAACATCGTCAACGACTACACCAAGGGAGAGGCTGGATCAGTCCAATTTTCTGGAGCAGACGTTAATGGAGCGTCAGGGATCTCTGAGCAGTCTGGAGCGTTTGCGCAGTCTTCGGTCGGACAAGCTGAAAACCAGTTCGGTTCAGCCAATCAGCAAGTGGAAGAGCACAGCCAGATTGTGCAACAACAAGTTCCTCAATACTTTGGGTCTGAAGGCATTAAGAGTGCAACTGCGGAAGCCAGTAGCGGCGGTTACCAGAGCGCAGCGGAAAGCAGCGCGATCGCCCAGAGCGGCGTGACCTCGGGCGAATCTCAAAACCAAGAAAGCTTTAACACTATCTCCACTAGTCAAGGTGTGCCACACGAAACCTACGGACCACCGAAGTTCAGGGCTAACTAAGATTTGTTTTAAGCGTGTGTTACAATACATTATGATCGATAGTATTGGTTTTTCAAAAGTAAATCCACAGATAAAAATGTATATAAACAAAACAAAACGTTTTTAAACTTATGTCTTTTTTTAAACTATTTCGTAATTTTCGAACCCAGAAGCAAACTGAAAATAATTTTATTATAAACAAAGTGATACAGGGTAATTGTTATATAGCTTTATTCCTGAAACACTTCAACTTCTATTATATGGTTTCGAACAACTTACACATTTATAAGTTGACGTGTTTCAGGAATAAAGCTATTAAAAAATTACCCGGTAGACAGGTCGCTATTAGACCCCAGGTCATTCCGGAAATCTCAGATGATCTGACGTGGTAATCAGATCACGAGAGTGCCAATAATGCTGGTACTACAACACAGTATTTTCAGGAAATTTATAGGAAACCGAGTCCAGTGGAAACTAGAGGCGATCTTAAACATGCCTCATTGTTGCAAAGATGTTTAGATAACAAACATAGGTAATCATAATGATCGAGGTTTTCTTTAGTCTTTAGATTGAGACTCGAGAACTAAGTTGTAGTGAGTGCCGCCAAGGCTTACCTAAATGACATGGAACGAGTGAGTAGCATCCTGATTATACGTACACACGGCAGCACGTCGACCCTTACACGCAAGCACTCTACTCGGTTACGTTACGGGCGAGTTTACAACAAAAGTGTACTGTCTCACGTGCTGTTGTGTGTACTTGTGTGTAAAGGCTGTCCAGCATCTGTGATATATTAGTATCTTGAGTAGCAAGCATGTAAAAATGGTTTCGAAATTATGTAAAACTACGAAATAGTAATGACAGGGTGGCCCAAATCCAAATATAGACGTCAAGCGAGAATACCTAGACACCTGAGACAAAATCGATTCCTATATCAGATACACTAAACAAATCGAAAAGTACACATAGGTATATAGGTAGAACACTAGAATTAGGTGAGACTGAGAGCTATCTAACACAGCCAGTTTCATGTTGATATCCATAACAGCTTATAAGCTGTTTTCGCTGAAAAAAAGCTCGCCGCCAATGTACGATACGAAGACGAGATACGAGATACGTTATATCAATTTATTAAAAACTAGCTTTTGCCCGCGACTTCGTCCGCGCAGACTTTTTTTTCTCGTGAGTTTTTCCGTTGTTTTATTGGTTATTCTGCTATTCGGGGCGGCGAGAAATCCAACAAATCAAAAATCATAAAAATCGGTCCACCCGTTCTCAGTATGCTATAATGACATACTTAAAATCCAAAATTTCAAGTCTGTAGGTCATAGTTCCGAAGTTAAGCGAAAGCAAAGTTTCGCATTTATGACACTCACTCACTCACTCATGATCATCAAACAGAGTTAGGGTTTAATAGGGTACCCTTCAACGGCCAAGTCTCACAACATTAACTATAATAATAAAGAAATCGTAGTAAGGAACCTTAGACTTGGCACGACTTTGTCTAGATTTCATTACTTTTTAGAGATAACAAGCAGCTCCATCGAGACCTGGCTAGTTTTTTACAAAATGTTTTTGGTGGGATTTCGATTTTCTCACTTGATGTCTGTTTTTGAAATTGTTTGAAAGTCTCTGACAAATTGTTACAATATGACTGTATAATGCTTATAAAACGGCATAACTCCGGGGAGTTTTACTTGCGCCCTCCCGAGTTGCGTCTTGTTTGAGCTATATTTATAATATCTATATTATGGTACTATCTTGTTTCAGATCATCATCGTAACTCTCGTAGAACTGTCCTTCCAACACGTTATTAACGGTTTGCCATTGGAACCTATGGATTTCCTACGTGAGTTCGAAACAACATCAACAAAATGTATTTTACTCGATGGCGTTTATCGACCAAAATAAAAATTAAAATCTTTATTCTAATAACTTATTGGACAAAGTTAACGTCACTTAAATCAGCAATTTTTAGGACTTAGGATCTAGCACCTACGGCTGAACACCTAGGACTAGATACCATTTTTAAACGACTTCAAAAAAGGAAGAGGTACTCAGGTCGGCGCGTTTTTTTATTTTTTTATTATTTTTAAGTAGGTACCTCAGAAATGTTTATGACCGATTTTGATGATTCTTTTTTTGTTTGAAAGGGTATATTCACGTGTGGTCCCATAAAATTATGAAGATCTCATGAAAAACTTCGTAGATGGAGAACGAAACTGCTCAACGGACAGCAGCAGATTATTCGGAATCATAGCAGTAGAAAAGTCGTTTCATTTTATTTTTCATTAATTTGGTATTATTGGGTACTTACTTCTACGTAAAAGTATATTTAATTTAAACTTTTTATGTAAATATAGCTTCAGTAAGTCTATGGGTAAACATCATCGAGCAAAAGACATTCAGTAATAAGTGTTTTGCGCTCAAGTAGGAAATCCGGACCTGGATCTATTGGCGCACGATGTCGTACTACCACCAAAAGAACGCATTATTTTTGCTGGGTTGCCATTAGCACCTGTTAGCCCAACCAGCATGAATGAAGTTGAGGTAATAACACCAAAACTTCGAAATTTACTAAACAGTTCTTCCAAAGACCATACAAATCGAACGACTGTTGATAATGCTACAGTGAATCCACCAACGTTAGCACCACCCCGTAGTGTTTTTGCAAGGTTGCCACAAGAACCTTCAAACCATACCAACGTCAAAGATAACTTGGTAGTGGTGCAAAAAAAGCGTACCTTATTGGACAGGTTGTCATTAGAACCCTTGAATCTAAGTGCTACGACGGATGATTTGACAATAGCAAATAAACGGCGCGTTATTTTTACCCCTTTGTTAGACCCTGTAAATCTAACTAACGTGAAGGACGAGGCACAGCCTTCTTTAGAGATAAAGAAGGCTGTGGACGAGGTTAAACAACCAAAAAAACAGTGTGTCTTTAACAGACTTGAAACTGATTCAAAGAACCTTACCATCATTGAGGGTGACATTTTGTTGGCGCCAAAACCAGATCGACTTTTTGCCGTGTTTCCAATAAACAACGAGATGGACGATATTGCGGAGGAATCAACAACACAAACATTAAGATTGATATCCGAAGCTATCAATTTACCTACCGTGGTGAATGGTACGGTGGCCAACAACACAACGCAAGCGCCAAAACCACGCAGTACGTTTGCCGAACTGCAACCAGGGCCTACAAATATAACCGATGTCATGGACAGTATAATAAGAGCGTCCAAAGCACGAGGAATTTTTGGCAAGCTGGAATCGGCACCTAACCTTGTAAATCCTAATATGGTCAATGACATAGCGAAGACGTTTAAATCACGAGGTATTTTTGCTAAGATCCCGCAAGACATTGCGTCAGATGATTCAGATATAGTGAGCTTGATATCTGAGGTGCCAAACGCTCCTGAGTTTGGCCTCGGGTACACAAACCAGATCGCCAAGCTCAACGGCTTTCCGCCTATCGGCTTTGACAACGCGCCGTCGGCTAGAGATGACGTTTTCAATATTCCGCTGGCTACGCAGCCCTTCGACAAGTATAAGCTGTTAGTTGTGACAGCACCTCCTGAAGTTCAGATGTCAGATCCCGATGCTACGCCATGGGTGATATACGTGGTCTTTCCCCAAGATGAAACGCCCGGTAACTTAACATTACCAAAGATATATTTTGTCAATAAGCTTCCTGACGTTAACGACAAGAAATTGGTCCAAGAGCCTATCTTTGTGATCGATCCTAATCGGAAAGTGACCGGCCTAAAAAGTAACGATATAGAGAAGTTCATCAAATTCAAAAGCAAATTAACGAGTACACTCGACTACAACACAAGTTAAACGGTGCATCAATGACCTGATGTTATAAATTCAGTTTTAATTAGGTACTGGCTCTTTCTGTCCATTAATGTTGGATCAACCCAAGATCTAAGTACTCGATAGATGCATATGTTACCGGCCAAACCCGATTTAAGGATAAACTAGTTTCGCCTAGGCCAAACCAGTGAACCTAAGCTCGTATGGAAAACCGGTAGAGCCCAGGCCGAACTAGTTTATCTGAACGTCGTATGGATAAACCGGTATGTCTTAGGCCAAACTAGTTTAGCCGAAGCTCGTATGGAGAAACCAGTTTAGCCTAGGCCTAGTCTAGTCCTCTATTGCTAGCTCTATTGAGTAGGGGTAATACAGATTCTACTTATTTATGCTAGCCTAGTACTTTTTCTTAAAACTATCAAACCCGCCGTAATTATCTGAACAGTAGGGGACGCATTTAGAGGCCGAATTTGAAAAAAAGTCTACTTCCAAAAAGTCTACGGTATGTCCGGTTTGAAGGACCATTCGTAAACAAAAAGAGGTATGTCAGTGTGTCGCCAACCAAACCTACTGACCTAACCTTTGTTTTATTTTTTTTTGACTGTCTGTCACACTTTCAGGAATACCCTGTGTGTTTAACACCCTGTATGTCGGTTTTTAGAACACGTATAGAAGTAAAAGGCTTGGTTCCGGGGCTATTAAGGGGTTCGAAAATTTCGTTATTTTTGCGCTAAACCTCTTAGTTTACGAGATATGGTAACATTCATACCTAATCATTCGTCAATATCAGTTCGGGCTAGGCCATACTAGTTTATCCTGAAGCTAACATATTCTTGCTAGGCCAGACTAGTTTGGCCTAGGACATACCGGTTTATCCATACGACGTTCGGATAAACTAGTTTGGCCTAGGCTATACCGGTTTGTCCATACGAGCTTAGGATAGACTGGTTTGGCCTAGGCGAAACTAGTTTATCCTTAAATCGGGTTTGGATGGTAACACATATGTACAGTTTTTACCTTACAATATTATTTTAAGATTTTAGAATCATTAGTTTTCTAAGTAATCGTAGTTATTTGTTGTGACTCCGCGAACTCGGACCAGCAGCAGTGTTGCTTGCCGGCAACTTTTACTACTTATTTGAACATTACATTTTCGATTTCAATACGAACTCATTCACAAAAGTTTCAAGACCATGTGAAACAAAACGCCGCTGTACCTACTTAACAATAATAAATATTAAAGTTCAACATTGTTGTTTATATTGTAACCCTAAAAATCTACAATTTTTTTTTATGGATAGGTACATTTTAAATATAATTTGATTAGTAGGTATTACAATGATAGTTTTCCGTAAGTTATTATGTATTAATTATTAACTAAGTCGTATTCACTTAAACACTTAAACTAATGAGTAAAGAAAATTACCTCTTTAGACTAAAAACATCTACGCTAATATTTGCTGAAAAAGTGTTCTAAGTTTCTTACTTCGACCTAAATCAAAAATATAAATCAAGGCATTTAAATGATATATAGCGACCTCTGACGTGGCCGGTCAGTATTATTCAGTTTCTGTAGCTAAAGATGAATCGCACTGTATGCGCGTGAGTTGGTCGGTGAATGGAAAAATTACCTACTTACATAACAGACTCAACAAACCGTTAACAGATGGCGCTATTTTAGAAGTTTTTAATAAAAAAAAAAACAAATAATTAGTTCAAGAATTTACTATTTCAAATAATGCAACTCATTTTTTAAGCAATATTCTCCAGTTAGTATCTAACGTTTTGATCCGTTTGTTCTGCTGTTAGCGATTGTGATTCTCAAATTTAAACCATCGCATTCTGAAGACTCTATCACGATAAAAATCACGATACCTTAATTTAAAAAGGATAGTGATACACAGTGAGGTTGCACAATTATTCCTGGGTTTGGGAAGAAAACGTACTACAACGAACGAATATAATAATAATTGAACGAGCGAGCGAAGCGAGCGAAGTTCTCCGAGTCTACTGGAACAATCCGGCGTTTGTATGTATGTATATATGTATGTATGTATGTATGTATGTATGTATGTATGTATGAATGTTCGTTCGACGATAACTTGAGTAAATTTAGTCGGATCGTCACGAAATTTGGTAGGCAGGTAAATGAGGCCAAGATTTTAAGTTCAAACATGAGCCAAATCGGTCGAGGGGTTGCAGAGATATGGGGTCGCGAGTTCATAGTTCGGGGCGAACCACTAGTATATTTAGTGTCAATCGTTTCTGCAGATTTATCTTGTCCGAGCATTTTGTTTTTTTTTTTTTTAATTTTGCTTCGTTTCGCAAATACAGATGGTATAGTAATAAATAAGAGCCGAAAAACTCGAGTTTTGAAGTGCTGTAATTTTTAACTTTTTATATAAATAGGATTTGAAAAAAAGAAAAACTTAAGTACAGACTTAGTTTTTTTATTATGTTAGATGTTGGTATCATAAAAAAAAAACGGATGACTTTTAGCGGTGTGGTAGACCGTTTCCGTTTGTATGGCATGAGCGCGGTAGCCATCATGATCATCATCATCATTGGCAGCCTATATTGGTCCATTTATGAACAGGCTTCTCCCAAAAACTTCCAATGTTTGCGGTTTGCTGCCTTCCTCGTCCAGTCATAACCCGCCTGTTCGCAGTTGTTATCCGCCCACCGAGCGCCTGGATGGGCGGCCTCGTGGCCTGGTATTTTGCCACGGTTTCCATTCTAAGTGCCTGGTCCAGTAGTTCGCGCGCGGTAGCCAATCCTTTTAAAAGAATTACTTTCACTGTCCAGTGGCTGCGCATCGGTGTCAAACTGGAGCAACTTCCGTTGCGTAATTGTGGTCATCTACTCCACTTTAACCTATTGGGTGAACCGGTACCTAAAGCAAACATTTTTAAACCACAATTCAGAGAAAGATACTGCTATGCCAGCATCTCTACCCTTGGCTTTATTTAGTCAATCAATCAATATTGACGGAGTTTGTTAAAATAATTATTTTTGAATTTGCATAGTATTGCTTTGATTTCATATAATTTGTAATGTCTAATGAGAAAAACTTAAAAATAATCAAAATTCCTGAAATATTGATGGTCACGATAAGACAGAAAAAAAAAACAAATAAAAAAAGTGTAATTTTGTTGAAAATAAAGAAGTTTTATGCTCTCATTTGTGTATTTTTTTTATTACAGACAAAAAGGTTTTCCATTATTTATTACAGAGTTTCCTATCCTGGGGTATGCGGGCCAATATTCTGAGATATTTTAGTTTGCCTTGACCTCGGAAATAGACCTACAGGATGTTGTTTTGGTCAGTGACACCCGACTCAAGGACGTTAGCTTTAGTAACGCTTAAATCTAGAAATAAGGTTTTTTTTTTAAATGTTCTCTACTTACCTTGTTTAATTTGTTCTATAATAACCGCGACGTGCGGAAACCCTGGCCTTCTCAAAGCGCGCGCGCGATGTGGCGCACGCTTACTGCGAGTGCGGCCGTAGTAGGATAGTAAGGAAGGCCGCAATTGAATGATTTTTGGGTATTTTTCACTGAATTATTTTGGGTGTTTTTCGGCTCTTATTTTTCACTGGCTTCAGCATCGTATACCTAAATAATCACCCCTAAGTAGGGTGTCACTTAACAAAACAACACCGTGTATATTAGTCCGCAGGCATTTAGTCGTAATTGGCCGGCGTGTTAGCCACGAAGGCTGCGCCATGTTGTTGATTAATCGCATTACTCATCCGGATAGAATAGAACACAAATTGTGGTAGTAATCGAATTAACGGATCTAAACGGATCATTCCGAGACATGCTGGGTTTGTATCCAGGTTAACCGCAAAAATAAGATTTTATTCTGTGTTAAAAGGTTATTTTTGGTGATAGCCGGCCTCTGATAGGTGTTCTTCGGGCTCGGAACCCTAAAATTGCACTAACGTAATCGGCATCATCAGCTGCTGAGTAAAGACATCTTCATGCTCACGCCATCTCTCACGATCCTGTTCCAGACGTAACCACTAACGTAGTATAAAAATATACTTGTAATACTTCCAATCTCGCTTGAATTTACCGCCGAAATTATATATTGTTCACGGGAATCAAACTTTAGACTTAAGCTTAGGATAAGTTTTGTTTACATTCCTACTAATTGAGGCAATAAGGTAAAGCACTTCCCTTTTTTTTAGTCCACGCGGACGAAGTCGCAAGTAAAAGCTTTAACAATCTCGTTCAAGGCCCAGGAAAAGAGGCTTCCCTTAGAGGACGGAAGTAAACCCTTCTTGCAGTTTCAAGCCTTTCTCATCTGCTATCATCTGCGACCATGTAAAAACAGAGACGAATGAAAGGATAGCGGTCACATTGCAGGGGCATGAACGGGGATAGGCCAAATTTCAAAAAGTCTACAATTAAAATGCCTAGTGGTCATGACGCTGAAAGTCACAAAGCCGAAAGATCATTTGGTAGAATCAATGATGAATGAAACGTCGGAGTTCTAGTGGCCGAAATTAAATTCAATTTAAATATAGGTACCTACCTAGTATGAATTTCGGCGACGTAACCGTTTTGATCGTCGGCGAAATAATTTTCGGCGTTATTAGACATATTGCTTTTTGGCGTTTTGACCGTACATTAATTTCGACATAATTACATTCGGCCTTCAAATACGTGCCCGCATGAACTCTCATTGAGAAAAGGCCTTTGCCCCCCTAGCGGGAGGTGTATAGGCTACATCATTGAACGAGCGAGCGAAGCGAGCGAAGTTCTCCGAGTCTACTGGAACAATCCTGCGTTTGTATGTATGTATGTATGTTTGTATGAATGTTCGTTCGACGATAACTTGAGTAAATTTTCGGAATTTCGTCATGTTTGGTAGGCAGGTACATGAGGCAAAGAGAATTTTCAAGTTCGAACATGAGCCAAATCGGTCGAGGGGTTGCTGAGATATGGGGTTCCGAGTTCGCAGTTCGGGGCGAACCACTAGTCTATCTAGATGCTTACCTTACTACCACACAGAGTGCAATTTTCCACTTTCTTTCTGCAATATTCCGTTCACAAAAAAAAAAGAGTTTAATGAATCGTTTTCAAAGCACAAATTAAAGCGTGGCCATAAAAGAACCGGAACGCGACTGTCAAAATTAATCTGTGCAAAACGAAATTTGACAGTCGTCGCATTTATGGTTCTTTTATGGTCACGCACGCCATCTATGAAGTGCTTTGAATTTGTGCTTTGAAAACGGGCCCTTATGACGATGAAAACCGCACCGAATCATTGCGTAGTTTAGGATGAGTTAACGGATTAGCATGCAGACAGACAGACAGACGCGGAAATCGCTCACGCCTCCAGCTACAGCAACACAGTCATCCCTCTGTCGTGCATTTATTGTGCCAGTTTCACAGCTGCGCCCCCTTTCAGGCTTAACGGGGCGAGGGAAGGTATAGGCACACTTACGAAGTTTTTACGGCACGACACGGGCGCATAAGGTGTCGTTAGGTTGTTAATTGGTACACGCGGCCCCGGAGTAAGCTTTACTTTTTCGCCACCGAATCAGTGTATCGCAAGCGAATAGACCAAAGGCACACCAGAGGTTGATGATCTGCCTTTTAAGGTTCCGTAAAGATGTGGCCGCTTATGGTTTTGTTTATGCATATTTCGACACTCGCAAGAGAATCAAAACCTACAGGATACTTTCCGTTGGCCAAGAATTATAAAAAGAAAAAGTCCTAAAACCGTAAAATTTTAATTACATCTAGACTTAGCTATCACTGACTGTACATTTTTCTTGGTCTCTACTTCTTTCTCTAGCGAATGTCTGGGAGATACAGATTTGTAAAAGAGATATCTATCATTATGATTGCACAGACTTTGTTCTCCGAGTCGACTTGAACAATCCGGCGTTTGTACCTATGCGTGTATGAATGTATGGATGTATGTATGTATGTATGTATGCTTGTATGTATGTATGCTTGTATGTATGTATGAAAGGGTGCATGTATGTATGTATGTTTGAATGTTTGTTCGACGATAACTTGAGTATCTTTGTTCGGATCGTCATGAAATTTGGTAGGTGAGTTAATGAGACCAAAATATGTTTTGAATTTGAAAATGAGTATTAAAAGTATCGGTCGAGAGGTTACCGAGATATAGGGTCGCGCGAGTTCACAATTCGTGGCGAACTACTAGTTATATTTCGTTATTGATATTTTCGCTGCAGAAATTCATAACTCATGTAGATGTAATTCTCTCTACAGCCAATCTTCTTCAAGTACTTGATGATATGGAGAGGTATCATCATCATCATAGCTAATCTACATCACCTACGGGGCATGACGGACCTGCAACATGTTTTAGATGGAAGAGGCTTACCAAACTTCATATAAGAGATGAACAACCAACAAACAGTTTCAATGGCAATGTTCGTCCAATCCCGCATAGAGGTTTAAATTTTTAATCTTTTAATTTTGGCAAGTAGGTAAGTAAGTGGAGAACCGACCCGCAGCAGCCATAAAACAAAAGGGATGACAACTTGACGCCTCGGCCGATTTATTATGAATAAGCTGCTCGAAGATGAGTCGTTTCAGTCGACTGACTGGCGAAGCGTATTTTTAAATACGGACAAGCTTTTGCCCGCGACATCGTCCGCGCTGATATGGATAGCGGGGAATATACAGGCATTTTTTTCATAAAGTCTGCGCGGAAAATAAACATACCCTTTGGTGTGAAAGCTATCTTCATCCCAAATTTCACCAAAATCAGTCAGGCAGTTTCTAGTGATACGTCACTAGAAAGAAAGTGACTACGAGATATTAGTCCAAATATGTGAACGCGCTGGATGAAGAAACCAAAATATGTTTTCCATGTATTCGTTAGGTATTAGGTAGGCTTTCAACTTTCGATAGGAACCAACTTCTCCGTCACGTAAATCAGATACCATCAAAAACATAAATGTACAAAAATCCAAGTCTCGCTTCCACCGTAAAAAGTTGTGAGATGTCCATGTAAAGCCAAGTCAGTTATTTTACTTAGTACTTAGTATGTATTCAACAAGTTTGTCATACATTGTTTCCTAATTAGTTACCTACCAACATTTAGTGACTGTATCAATATCAAACATATTTATTTCTGAAATGTAAATAGTGACTTGGCAATAGCACGGCAATAACTTTAATAATAATTCATTCATCTACGAAATTATAATTATCACAGATTTGTGCTGTTGCCAAGTCACTATTTATATTTTAGAAATAAATATGTTTGTTATTGATACAGTCACTAAATGTTGGTAGGTAACTAATTAGGAAACAATGTATGACAAACTTGTTGAATACATACTAAGTACTAAGTAAAATAACTGACTTGGCTTTACATGGACATCTCACAACTTTTTACGGTGGAAGCGAGACTTGGATTTTTGTACATTTATGTTTTTGATGGGATCTCACTTCTTTTTGTACGTAGACCTCCGTTTTTTCTTCTCGGGTGATATTTCTTGCACATAAGCTACGGATTTTCTTAAAGCCCACTCCCTATCTCTCTTAGTTTTCTCAGAGGCTTTGATGTAGCAATATTCGGATCTTCGGCAACTTCGGATACGGAACCGTAGGTTGTAGTTTTCACCATTGCCGTCGAGTATAGGTCAGCGTTTATATAAGTGTCTCCACGCTCGTCATCACACGTATACAGTTACATCTCATCCCAATTCGACCACGTACGCAACAATAGCACGCCTAATGGCATGCGTGCGACGACTCAATGTTCCCATAAATGGATAATGTTATGGAATGGAACAAACACGAACCATCTCCAGGTATGGGAATAACTTTATGGAAATTTCCTGGATGGAACCATCCATATCCATTGCAATATTCATTCATATTCATAGTTTTACGGTGAGTTATGCGGCTTTTGACGTAGTGTAACACTGAGCTGAGAAATTATTGTAATAGTAAACGACGACATTTTATTTTCAGAAATTAGTTAGAAAAATTCCTGGGGAATTTAGAGGCGTGTTGTAGACATAACCATACCGCGATGTAGGAACTTAGTGGCGCCATCTAGTTGGAAGTGGCAATGTTAATAATTTTATTATTTACCGATCGGAAATAAGTTCTGGGGGGTTACTCTAGACACTATTGCGTTCATATTGACAAACCTTCTAATTTGTTAATTTTTAATTCCCACAGTCATGTTTTGATTTTATATACTTTGTAATGTTTATTCAGGCTATTTTGAGCAATAAAAATGTAAAATTCGTCTTTATTCGTGAATATTGATTTTTATAAATTGCGCCATATTGAAAAAATTGCGTCAAGGGTAATTTTTTTTACTGCATTAAATTAAACAGTTTATAATAACAGCACGCTAATACTCGTAGTAGCGCCTCCCAGTGGTGAAAAGAAATATCAATATATTTTTATCAATTTTGTATGGTAGTATAATTTTATTATTTACAAATCGGAAATCGTCATGAACATTTTTTATTTAATTAATTAAATACTTTATAATGACAGCAGGCAGATTTTCAAGTAGTGGTTTGTATGGGTATAGTAGGTATGTTCATAAATTTCCGATAGTTATAAGTTTAATAAAATAACAAATACAAATATTATACAAATACAAAGTTTTAGCTCACAGTTGTATTTTTAATCTTAAGTGAATTTCATCTTCCATTGTGATTTTGATGTCAAGACACAACCCTAGATGGCGCTAGTGGTTGCATAGACGCATACATTATTTTTATTTTTCTGTATATTATAATTTACTAATCAAGAATATATTCATAGTGCATAATTCACTGAATAATAACCGCATGCAAAATTTCAACTCCATACGCCTACTAGAAGTACATTAAAAGTCATGATGGTGATGAGTATGTCACCCACGTTTTGACCGAACTTTGACTTGAGATATTTCATTATTAAATGTAGGTACAAACTTGTAATTTGGAGGTCGAGGTAGGTTCCGTGAGAACTCTTAGTAACCGAAATTTCAGCTTTCTAGCTTTACTCACAACGAAGATACAGGGGGGTCAAAAGTGCCGCGAGTTGCTTCGAGAAAAGTATGGTACGGGGTGCCTCTGCTGAGCTCGACTTGGCGGCGGCACTCCGTGCCGCCAGATGTCAGCGCGGATGAAATCGCGCGCAAAACCTTGTAAATAAGAAAGAGTACTAAACATTTAAACGCGATCCAAACACTCATCTATCTATATGTTACGGCTAAAACTCGAAGTGCGGCTACACCTACTTTTAGCCGGTTAGAACTAGGTGTAGCCACATGCTCTTGGTTAAATCTAGTATAAGCCGATTGTTTTTGGGTAAAACTAGGTCTAGTCGGTATCATACAACCAACCAAACCCTAGTGGTTAAAACTAGGTCTAACTGGTGTCATACCGGCTAGAACTATGTCCAACCAAACCCTACTGGTTAAAACTAGGTCTAACCAGTGTAATACCGGTTAGAACTAGGTCCAACCAAACCCTTTTGTGTAATACTAGGTCTCGCTGATATCATGCCGGCTACAACTCGTTAAAATTAATTAAGTAATAATAATTATTGTATTTTGATAAGAAAAATGTTGTTGATTGTTTCTATTATTATAAAACGGCCCATTTTCAAAGCACAATTTCGAAGCAATTCATAGATGGCGCTTATAGGCGTGCCCATACAAGAACCCGCACGCGACTGTCAAATCAAATTTAATTAATTACGACAGTCTCGTTTCGGTTCTCCTATGGCCACGCCTGTAAGCGCCATCTGTGAACTACTTTGAATTTGTGCTTTGAAAAAGACACATTATAGAGATAGTCACTGATAAGATTTAATCCACTCAAGTAAGAATAAATTGTTCTTATTCATAACTTGTCTTGGTTTATAAAATTGTGATTGATAATAACATACGTTGAATTTGATTTTCTCAAATTATTCTCTTAATTAGTTTCTTATTAGGTTAGGGTGATTTTTTGATACCTTAAAAGCGAGAAATTTGTGGTTTTGTAGAGTTTGAAGAACACCATCCTGTATAGTTTACTCCTAGTAATAGCCACCAGGATTTGGTTGGATCTAGTTGTAGTCAGCATGATATCGACCAGACCTAGTATTACCCAATAGGGTTTGGTTGGACCTAGTTCTAGCCGGTATGACACTGATTAGTCCTAGTTTTAACCACTAGGGTTTTGTTGGACCTAATTCTAGCCGTTACGACACTGGTTAGACCTAGTTTTAAGCACTAAGGTTTGTTTAGACCTAGTTCTAGCCGATATGATACCGACTAGACCTAGTTTTACCCGAAAACAATCGGCTAATACTAGATTTAACCAGGAGCAAGTGGCTACACCTAGTTCTAACCGGCTAAAACTAGGTGTAGCCGCACTTCGAACTTTAGCCGTAACATATACAAACTCTAGCGTTTACAATATTAGTGTTACGCTACTATTGTTATTATAACAGACTTTCCATAAGTACCTAATGGGTCATTCCAATCTATGAGACAAAAAGTGTCACTTATTGGAATCGATATGAAATTTCTATTTATTTGCTAAGAAAATACTATAAAATCGAAGATTCAACAGCGCTTAATGTTGTCATAATAATTTTAAGAAATTAAAACTACAAATTTTATCCGAAAAATCCCAAAGAACCCTCATTTCGTCATGTCCTGTGTACGTCACCCACTACATTTATAAACTTTACCTAGAAAATAAAAATATACAGAATCCGTTTTGGTGGAAACTTTTGCTTGATTTACTTTCAAAGAAACTTGAAAAATATGTTAATGAAGCAAAAAAAAAATGCTGGATATGAATTTTTAAATTTTCATGACAAAATGCAAGCGTTACAAGATTTGCCGTCATTCCTATGTATTCCGAAATTTTCTAAAAAAAAAGTGGTATCCCTGATAGTACGGGCAATTTGTGTTTCTACGCTCGCAACATTGATCCTTTCCCCAGCTGACTTCGTTTTGTTTATGTTGTTTTGGTGTCGCTGGTTCAAGAAAATTTAAAATATATGTGTTAATCTGCAGCTTGAAAAGTTCACGCATCATTTCTGGTATGATAATATTTTGGTAAGTATATTTTATTAAAATCACCAACCATTTTATTGTTGCACTACATGTTGACGAAAACATTATATCCTATTCATTGGAAACATCACCTCAAAACACGGCTCTTGTGATGCCGTACACGTTCGTTCTTCATTTCTGTGTATTTCATTTCTGTGTACTAGTGTATACACAGAAATGATATCTTACACAGAAATGACGTTTGTTTTTTAGTTGTCACTGAAGGTATGTTTAAAAACCATTATTTGACTTTATTATGATTCGCTTTATCAAAAATAGGTTAAAGTTGAACGTAATTTTTACAAATATATTTAATTTTTTGAAATTTTAACTTCAATATGGAGGTTTTTCTGAGTGATCATGTCACACAGGGTGGCCCATTTTTTGTGGTTTTTTCTTTTGCTTGAGATCATTGTAACAGTTTTTTTTCATAAAAAATCTTGTTTTATCAAAATGGATATAGTTAAGGAGCTATTTTTTTGTAAATTACGTGAATTTCAAAAAAAATATTGTCCAAATCCACTATGGTGTAAAAACTATTTAATCGAATCGACTGAAATTTGGCATAAAAGTACCTAAGTGACATAGCTAGCATGCTGTGTCCCAAATTTGTATGTATTCATAGGCTTTCCTATTTTATTTCAACGTTTTTGTAACTATTATTATAAAACGGCCCATTTTCAAAGCACAATTTCGAAGCAATTCATAGATGGCGCTTATAGGCGTGCCCATACAAGAACCCGCACGCGACTGTCAAATCAAATTTAATTAATTACGACAGTCTCGTTTCGGTTCTCCTATGGCCACGCCTGTAAGCGCCATCTGTGAACTACTTTGAATTTGTGCTTTGAAAAAGACACATTATAGAGATAGTCACTGATAAGATTTAATCCACTCAAGTAAGAATAAATTGTTTTTATTCATAACTTGTCTTGGTTTATAAAATTGTGATTGATAATAACATACGTTGAATTTGATTTTCTCAAATTATTCTCTTAATTCGGAAGGCAAAGTTTTTTGTTCGAAAGTCCGTTATTGGCTTAATCTTATCTTTAGACAATATTGAGAAACTAATTTCAATATTTTTTATTTTGGTTCAGTAGTTTGGATTTTACAACGTTTCAAAGATACGGTTTTATGACGTCACGCGACGGTCTGCATACTGTTGGCGGTCATAGGAACAAAACATTTTAGCACATAAAAACAAAACTACTGGACCAAAATAAAAAATATTTAAATTAGTTTCTCAATTTTGTCTAAAGATAAGATTAAGCCAACGTTTGGCCATGGCGTTTGACGTTTGGCCTATTTGGCCAAAAAACCAAATAACGCACTTTCGAACAAAAAACTTTGCCTTCCGAATTAGTTTCTTATTAGGTTAGGGTGATTTTTTGATACCTTAAAAGCGAGAAATTTGTGGTTTTGTAGAGTTTGAAGAACACCATCCTGTATAGTTTACTCCTAGTAATAGCCACCAGGATTTGGTTGGATCTAGTTGTAGTCGGCATGATATCGACCAGACCTAGTATTACCCAATAGGGTTTGGTTGGACCTAGTTCTAGCCGGTATGACACTGATTAGTCCTAGTTTTAACCACTAGGGTTTTGTTGGACCTAATTCTAGCCGTTACGACACTGGTTAGACCTAGTTTTAAGCACTAAGGTTTGTTTAGACCTAGTTCTAGCCGATATGATACCGACTAGACCTAGTTTTACCCGAAAACAATCGGCTAATACTAGATTTAACCAGGAGCAAGTGGCTACACCTAGTTCTAACCGGCTAAAACTAGGTGTAGCCGCACTTCGAACTTTAGCCGTAACATATACAAACTCTAGCGTTTACAATATTAGTGTTACGCTACTATTGTTATTATAACAGACTTTCCATAAGTACCTAATGGGTCATTCCAATCTATGAGACAAAAAGTGTCACTTATTGGAATCGATATGAAATTTCTATTTATTTGCTAAGAAAATACTATAAAATCGAAGATTCAACAGCGCTTAATGTTGTCATAATAATTTTAAGAAATTAAAACTACAAATTTTATCCGAAAAATCCCAAAGAACCCTCATTTCGTCATGTCCTGTGTACGTCACCCACTACATTTATAAACTTTACCTAGAAAATAAAAATATACAGAATCCGTTTTGGTGGAAACTTTTGCTTGATTTACTTTCAAAGAAACTTGAAAAATATGTTAATGAAGCAAAAAACAATTTGTGTTTCTACGCTCGCAACATTGATCCTTTCCCCAGCTGACTTCGTTTTGTTTATGTTGTTTTGGTGTCGCTGGTTCAAGAAAATTTAAAATATATGTGTTAATCTGCAGCTTGAAAAGTTCACGCATCATTTCTGGTATGATAATATTTTGGTAAGTATATTTTATTAAAATCACCAACCATTTTATTGTTGCACTACATGTTGACGAAAACATTATATCCTATTCATTGGAAACATCACCTCAAAACACGGCTCTTGTGATGCCGTACACGTTCGTTCTTCATTTCTGTGTATTTCATTTCTGTGTACTAGTGTATACACAGAAATGATATCTTACACAGAAATGACGTTTGTTTTTTAGTTGTCACTGAAGGTATGTTTAAAAACCATTATTTGACTTTATTATGATTCGCTTTATCAAAAATAGGTTAAAGTTGAACGTAATTTTTACAAATATATTTAATTTTTTGATATTTTAACTTCAATATGGAGGTTTTTCTGAGTGATCATGTCACACAGGGTGGCCCATTTTTTGTGGTTTTTTCTTTTGCTTGAGATCATTGTAACAGTTTTTTTTCATAAAAAATCTTGTTTTATCAAAATGGATATAGTTAAGGAGCTATTTTTTTGTAAATTACGTGAATTTCAAAAAAAATATTGTCCAAATCCACTATGGTGTAAAAACTATTTAATCGAATCGACTGAAATTTGGCATAAAAGTACCTAAGTGACATAGCTAGCATGCTGTGTCCCAAATTTGTATGTATTCATAGGCTTTCCTATTTTATTTCAACGTTTTTGTAACTTTCTGTATGATTTCAATGATAACTTAAGATTTTCATCAAATCGCTGGAAAAAAACGTACTATATGAAATTTTATCATAAGCTTAAAAAGTACCTTTACATGTGTACATTCACTGGCCAAAAAATCATTAAGTAGAGCTATTGACATAACATCATAAAAATTGACATACTTACTGTGTACTAAGTAGGTCGCTTAAATTTAAAACTTATATTTATAAAAATGAACCGTAAAATCAGAATCCTTAGGCTTAACAAGTTTTTTAGATTCCAGATCATAGAACCTACGAATAAACCCTGCACAAGAAAAACATTTCACTTTTCCGCCACTTTTCACTTGTGCAAATTTTATTCATAGGTTATAGGATTTGTGATCTAGACCTTAGATCCTAAAAAAATTAAGCCTAGGGATTCTCATTTAGCGGCTCGTTTTTAGCAGAAAACACTCATCCAAAAAGAAAATATGTTTTTTTTTTCATTTGCGGCACTTATGTGCCTTTTTCCGTCGCCGTAAGGGTATAAACGTATAACACACAGATATGATGGTCATATATGTGTACAATGTTTCTGAAATTTTTGAAGGTTTATTATGAAAGAAATTATGAAGATACTTGTTATGTTTGTGAAAGGGCAGATATATATTTTTATTTAATGTAACAGAAATAAATATAAACTCATGTAAAACAAGGTTTTAGGACGTTTTCGTCATTCCTGTGGAAAATGTGGTCATTTCTGTGTAGAGGTTTTTTGAGTTTTTTGCCTTTTTAAAATAAAATATTAATTTTTATGTTGTGTTTTAATACGAATAGCATGTATATCAGAGAAACACACAATTTAAGACTAAAATGGATAATTTTGCTGCGATTGAAAGCCTTTTCGCACTTTGTTTGGAATGACCCTAATATAAACTCAGTGTTTTCTTGAGATATTTAATATGTTTCTTTTTTTATTATTGCCATCTTGCCCCTACCTAACACTAGACTATCGATTTGCCCGCAAAGACAGATCTACTCTTGTCGCTCGCATTCTAATTTTGTATTGCCTAATCGGCCAGTACTCCTACGGAGGTTACCTCGTTACAGTACCCCATTTTGGCTCTTAGCGCGTTTGTCCACCGCACCGTCAACGTCAACAAGAACGAGTCGGCGCCGAATCCGATGTAGCGGTATAGGCCGTGTAAATAAAGAAAAATAATGGGACGGAAAACCTAGCATTGTCCTCTTTTGGTTGTATTAATTAGAGCAAGAGGGCGAGTGTTTTGAAACTTTTGAAGTTCATCCTATTTTTTTTCTTTAATGTCACGGGTTATACATACATACAATAACCAGAGTCATTAAATAAAAAATAGGACGGAGTTAAAAACTTAGCGTTGTCTCGCTTTGACTGTATTAATTAGAGCGAGTGGGCAAGTGTTTTGAATTTCATCCAATTTTTTTCTTTAATGACACGGGTTATACATTTTACTATGGCTGCTTGTCACGTCATGCCGTACCAAAAATATCCGAAATAATCTCGTTCTCGTTGACGTTGACGGTGCGATGGACAATGGACAAACGGCCTTACGCTAATCGAACCAAAGGGTTGTATCAGCCTGTCACTGACTGTAGAAGGGTACACGGAAAGAACAAGGAATGTCACAGAAACATTGAACTGAGATATTGCTCTTTGAAGTTTTGGACCTCAACGAAAATATGTCCTCAATAATATCTTCTTAATTATTCGTATTAAAGTTACTCATCACTGATTTATTCTTCGATGTTTGAAAACTTTAATTGACCCTTTGTACATACCTTTTGTACATACCTACCTCCGTCTTGGAATCCGTATTTGCACAAACTTAGTTGGCACCGCGAAGACGTTGCTGCTATCTACATATAAAAGAGTTACCATTGTAGGAGTGTATCGCGTTACACAATAATTGGAAGCGGCACGTGGTTTCGGCAACACCATCTGCGATTAGAATGAGCAAACAGCGCTACGGTTCATTTACATGACTTCTTCCAAAATTAAATACAAGGAATTTCCAGTAGTTACATAAGTAGTTCCATCATGGAACTAGTGGGACTTCTTTTTCTCACTAGTTACATTATTTAAAAAAATGTTACTACTGGAAATAGTCAAAAAACTTTGCCTCTCATTATATCCATCAAAGTAACTTGTGAGAGTCAACCCGTTAGAATGATTCCCACTAGTTATAGGATCATTCCTGAGAAAAGCGTTCTTCGCTGAGATCGGTGGCTTTTATTTTTTTTCAAAATAGGTGAAAACTAAAAATACACCGTAAAAGATGGCTTAAAAACTAGTCAATATGTCGATGAGGCACACCTGTAGGCTTTATAGATTAATGAAAAAAAAAATCTTCTTTTTTGACAAGCCACCGATCTCAGCAAAAAGGCCACCGATCTCAGATAGTGTCTAAAATTATTATAAACAGTAATTACAGTGAATAATAAACGTTTTTTCTAAATTTAAACGTCACTCATGAACTGACACAGATAAAAGGGGGCTAATTTAAGCAAAACATTTCTATTAAACATCATAAAAATTATTTAAAAAATCATATCTTTATTTTCATAAAATCATTGTAAAAGATCAATTCCTAAGCTAAACATGCAAAATTATAGTCAACAAGCCTTCGCATATTTATACAGCGTCCAGTGGCACCTTCACTTACACTAGATGGGTGCCGGCGCTGCAGTGTCTGGGACATTGTTTTAGATGGAGTAGTCTTGCCCAGCACCTATACCATCCTGACAGTTTGGTCGGCCTAGCCCACAAGAGAAGTCATTACGTGTGGAGCCAACTAAGTTGCGGGTTTCATCACGATATTTTTCCTCACATTAGGGAGGGGTTTAGCTACTTCAAATTTACAAATTTATGTAACTTTGAAAAGAAACAAAGTCATGTTACATGCCTGCGCTGGGAATCGAACCCGGCGACCAATGCTCTATTATATGTGTGACTGTAATAATTATACACTAAAATTGTCTGTCTATACGGATTTTGCTTTTTATTTGCGTGAAATTACATTTCCTTGCAAAAAACAGTACCTTAATAGCTTAAATGAAGTCTAAACTTTAGTCCATAGAAACAAACTGATACATTTTGAATTTGTCATAGCATCTCGTTCGGTGTGGTATCTAAAGAATCTGTGAAATTGATACAATATGTTGAAAACTTCTTTGAGATCCTTGACTAATAACTGAGATCGGTGGCTTAAATCCACCGATCTCAGTGCCACCGATCTCAGAAATAACTAAAATGTAGCTATTTCTCTTAAACTATAGAAGCAATCGTATTTATTTTTACGACAATACCTACTCAGGGATATACGCATTCATGTACTTAGGACAGTTTAGTGTAGTCTTGTTTACTGTACTAGCAAAACGTGCCACCACTTTCAGCTACCTTACCGAACCAAAGTTTTAATAAAGTCAAGAACTTACGTAAAAGTTTAGGCATGAAAGATAGCGACACATACGAACCATAATAGTTGACAAGGACCATATGACGATATTTTGCACCAGTAACTAGAAACTTGCCGCGTATTTAAGCTTGTATAAAAACATACTTTCGTTGCACGATTTAAACTTTGCTCGCCGCGTGACATTTCTAGGAATGTCTACAGACACAAGAGTTTTCATTCTAATATAATTCTGGATATACGATTGGATAGAGGCACTCATTGGGCATTTAGAAAGGTATAAATTAGCATAGTAGTGGGCACATGAGTAAAACCACAAACAAAAACATACCAGGCCCACACGCGTGTGACATGCAAAATACTCGCAAAATCACCCATTTTTTGACCTTCAAAGGGATATTTAGGCAATTTCCTCTATAAAATATTGATTTTATTTGATATGCCTCAATGGACCGTTAGTTAAGTAAACGATTAAGTGCTAATTTAGTACTGTGTGATGTATAGTTTAGTAGATACTAGCGTGTGACCGAAAAAATCGACCTCCCAAAGAATGACCCTATAGTGTTTTATCAAGACGTAGCGTAGGTAGTGTTAAATCAAATTCCTAAACGATGGAGGATCGTTAGGTGTCAAATGTATCGATAACGACAGAACAATACTGCGACTAGAGACATTGGCTAATGTCAATGTCAAGCTCAAGCTAGGGTCTATTATTATGCTGACAGCTACTCAAGCTCGATTGATTTTGTTTTCCGAGATCACCTACTTGAGCTCGAGCTTGAGCTGACGACTATTAATGCCACACTCAGATTAATCTGTAGGCGTTCAATATGTAAACAATGGAGCATAGTAAGGTATTGCCTTTTTTTTTCATATTAAATATTACGTAGAACCTGTACTTGCCTGCATAAGTGGGTATGTCTACCAGAGATACAGAAACACAGTACCTACCTTATACTAAATTAAAATTACCTACTCATGCCAGCGGTCAATCCAAACCAACTTCGATGCCTTTGTTTTTTTCTATTGATACAAACTCTTACGTTTGTCTCCAATATCTAATACATACCTAACATATTTTCATATTACATTTAGTTTAAGCGCAATGTGCAGCGGATGACATAACATAGTAGCCTTTACTTGAAACCTACAATCATGCATCTTACTACCTATTTTCCTTATTGTGTTATGTAGTCTGTTACACATTTCACAGGCAGAGGTTGTAAAACAGCAAGTACGCTGAACTTCTGACCTTTTCATCACAAATAACTCTAAAAGTGTAAGTACCTTGGTATTATACTTTATAAGAACTAGTACCTACAAGACTGTTTTGTTTTAAATATTGTGATGAATAAAATCCAATTTATTTATTTATTTATTTATTCATTAGGCATAAGCGAAGCCATTCACAATGAGAATTTGCATAATTTAAGTGACAATGCGTAAACAACGCGGCAAGTGTTGACAGCGTTCGATACCGTTCAGTGACCATGTTCAACAAATTGAATCCTATTCAAGGTAAAGAATGGCTTCCGACAGTAATAAAAGAAATGAATCCGTTAAATCCATTCTGCCGTCCGAAGAACACAGTAAGTCCTAAAATGTATAGGTAGTTTCGAGAAAAACACGTTCAAAGTTTACAGTTTTGAAATGAACTTTTGCTTCCGAGGTACCTAGGTATACAAAAACTAGTCAACAAAATACCCTAATTTCTACATTTAATTGATAGAAAGGGGACACAGTAATGTTATCCTTATACGGTATGAAAAGACAGTTTTTTTGCTTCCTGCGGGGGGAGCATGACTTTTATCGAGGCGGATTTATCTAACAAAATGGCGGTTTATCAGCATTTTTGACGTCTATAGTGGGTTATATATTGTCGAGAGCGATATATAACCCACTATAGACGTCAAAAATGCTGATAAACCGCCATTTTGTTGGATAAATCCGCCTCGATAAAAGTCATGCTACGGGGACTGCAACGCATTATTTTATTTATACCAAGCAACTATCTCTATAAAGGGTTTGAAAAGACTGACAACAAAGCGGGAAACCATGTATGTCCTCATCGGGGATGTCGGGAGGGTTATTGCAGTATTTTTTTATAGATAGGGAGCCGCGTCTCCTCGTATCCTCTTTCACGTGAAAGGGTGCAATGTGTTTAAGGTGTGACGATAGCAACGTGGCGGGAAATTAAAAAATTTCACAGTGTTTTACATTTTGTAGCTAAACTGAGCTATTTTTGTTCACCAATTTTTTGTTCGCGACAATAACATAGTATTGAGTTGATTATGTGTTCTGGTCTTCAACGAGTTTTTTGGGCAGTGCCACTGCTTTGTCGACCAGCACATCGGCTGAATTATTGTTGTTTACAATAATGAAAAGAATACTATGTTACTGCCGCGAACGAAAAATCGGTTAACAAAGATAGCTCAGTTTAGCTACAAAATGTAAAAAACTGTGAAAATTTTGACATTCCCGCCACGTTGCTATTGTCCATCCTTATGGTGAAAAGGGCCTCCCAGCCCCAGGTGCGCTTCGTGTTTTCGTCTATTACCTTATGATAGTGCACTGTATACTCCGTGCAATTTTAGTGGTTTTAAAGCCGAAGGTATTTTGTTGCACTAGTGATTCTGAGCCAAATTACAAAATTTCATTCCAAAACGCGCGAAAAAACATTCACTTCTCCATACAAATGGTGTCGATTGGCGATAGCCGTTTGTATTGGGAAGTGTTTTTTTTCGCTCGTTTTGAGGTATAATTTTGGAATTTGGCTCAGAATCACGAGTGCAACTAAATACATTCGGCTTTAAAACCACTAAAATTCCACGGCGTGTTTTGTGCAGCGCTTACGCGTGGTCCGCGGGGTATTTTTTTTAGAATTTTGACAGTGCCTTTGCACTGCCCAATTTAAATTTACGGTGAGGTATAAAAACAGTTTAACATAATTATTTTATTTTGCTGAAAACTAGCCTTTATGTTGTACATACCTATGAAAGCAAAGGATTTATGAAAATGCACAGCGTGGAAGTTATTTATGTGTGATGTTTTTATTTACTGACCTATTTAATTTCTTTGGCGTTTATTTTTCAATAATTACTTACTCGATAGTGCATGAGTGTGTAAAGTGGAATCATTTAGGTATTTGAGGTCCATCCAAGGACCCGGTACTGTATCGTCGGTTCAAAGGTGGGTTCACTTTTGATATCTAAATACTCGTAGGTGAAGTAGTAAATATACGCAAGAATCAATGTAGAGGTACTCATGTGCTAATGAAAAATGAAAGAAGTTTTCATAGTGTTTTAATTGCAACGGGTCAGATTTTTTTATATTATTCTACTGTTATAATATTACGTCGTTTGTAACGATTGCAAAGTACGGCGATCCAAGGTAAACATTTAAATATTTCAAATTTCGCCTTTTACAAAAAAATCTAGTTTGCGAGGACGTTCGATTTATAGGTTGTAAAAATTTAAGGTCGACTTCACGCCTTACTATCATTTAATCAATCTTAACACGTAAAGTATGCTCACTAATTAAAGTGATATGAGCAGAAAAGTTCCGATGGCGCGACCTTGTACAGATAATGTGATCTCGATTTCTGCAACCTTTCGTTGCTATATTTTTTTGCTACCCCTGTTTTCTCACCCATCAATACGAAGAGCTCTATTCTAAAACGTACTATGTCTTAAGACATACATACATACATACATACAAACATTCAAACGCCGGATTGTTTCAGTAGACTGGGAGAACTTCCCTCGCTTCACTCCCTCGTTCAACCAGACTATACTAATAGTCACTATAACTCCTCCAAAACGTATGACCTCGGCTGTTTTTTAGCCTGACTGTCATATTTTTTTGCTAACGAGTGCCCACCATTATAGTACCGCTTATATTGCAACTTGAACACTTTACGGCCAAGGCAACCTTGTGTTAACTACATTCTTCTCAAGGAACGGGAATTTTGAAAGCATGCTTGTAAGTATACCACTTATTGAAACATTAATTTTATAACATAGAAATAGATTTCGATACTGTCTGTTGTTGTTACCAAATAGGTATCCTACCAAATCCTATCCCTGGATGGGTATTTTTTAAAGGGTCATTGGTCATTTCAATTTTATTACTATCTTTGACGCTGACGCTGTTCGCTGACGGTGAAGGAAAACATCGTAAGGAAACCTGAGCGTATGAGGCATTATACCCTCAACGCAAAAATTGCCAACCCGCATTGAGCACGCGTGGTGATTAAGCTCTCTCTCTCTCTCTGAGAGAAGGCCTTTGCCCAGCTAGTGGGACATGTACAATTGTACAGGCTACATCTTACTTTTTTTACTATCTTTATACCAGTGATAGGAGTAGGTAAATCCCTGCCTAATCAACGAGAAAAAGTAGGGCATCGAAGGAAACTCCACTGAAAGAAATAATAGAGAAGGGGAATCCTATCCGGGGAAAAAGCATGGAGAACAATGCGAAACATGTATAGTTAAGTAGGCTTAATAAAGTTAATAAGCGAACCAATGATAAAATGTACCTCCAACATCAACCTAACCCGATTTAACGTTACATAATTAATTACATAAGTATACACACACAATACCTACTCTTATCACGTGCGTTTTAGGTGCCAGTTTGAAACCATTGTACTGATTGTACTGGTCAACAGGATGACTCTTCTGTAAAAAAAAAAAATTAACTACGTATTATAACGGTTTTTATTTTATAACCTCAAAATATAAAAATCTTCAAAAGTTTATGTTTTTGGTTTTAGTTCAAATTCAAACACATGATTGAGTTTGTAGGTTAATGAAAATTATATTTTAAAAATACTTTCCTCCCGTCACAAAGCTTACATTTGATTTATTATAAAATCAACGGAACGTCATAGAGCAAAAAATATTATTTGGATGTGATCCTTATCACTGGGTGCTATTGCCCTGTAAAGAGAGTTACGACCTTTTTTACAACCTTGTATTTTTTTCTGAACGACAAACTATTAAGGCGCTCTTCATAGACGATATTTAGGTATTTGAGGGGTATGAAGCAGAGGAGTGACGGGGTGGGAAGCCACGCCCTCTGCGGGGCGCTGTACAGATTACAAAAATAACAGATCGGAATCCCGCCATAGTAACGTTCGGAACTTAGACGGAAGTCACCATGACGCCAAGTGATCCACCGCCGCGGCAATGACGTTGAACAATTATTATGGGTACCTACCTCCTTAGCTTTTTTTCTAGTTGGATAATGATTGATTGAATAATAATACCTAATGCTTGCAGATCTTGCAATAGATATTTTGGCTAGCAGACGAAGAGCGTGAGTCGTGGGCAGCTGCGGCGTCTGCAGATTCTCTTTCGATCTTTGTATCCAACTTTACTGTTGCTTGCTAGTTCAACGCGCGATAGGTAAACACGACAGCACGTCAGACTGTACACTTTTGTTGTAAAGTCACCCGTAACGTAACCGAGTAGAGTGCTAGCGTGTAAAGGTCAACGTGCTATCGTGTGTACTTACTAGGTACACACAACAGCCCGTCGACCTTTACACTCTACTCGGTTACGTTACGGGCGACTTTACAACAAAAGTGTACAGGCTGACGTGCTGTCGTGTGTACCTAGTAAGTACACACGACAGCATGTCAGCCTTTACACGCTAGCACTCTACTTGGTTACATTACGGGTGACTTTACAACAAAAGTGTACAGTCTGACGTTCTGTCGTGTGTACCTAGTAAGTACACACTACAGCACGTCGACCTTTACACCCTAGCACTCTACTCGGTTACGTTACGGGCGACTTTACAACAAAAGTGTACACTCTGACGTGCTGTCGTGTGTACCTAGTAAGTACACACGACAGCATGTCGACCTTTACATGCTAGCACTCTACTCGGTTACATTACGGGCGACTTTACAACAAAAGTGTACACTCTGACGTGCTGCCGTGTGTACCTAGTAAGTACAACGACAGCACGTCGACCCTTACATGCTAGCACTCTACTCGGTTACGTTATGGGCGATTTTACAACAAAAGTTTACACTCTGACGTGCTGTCGTGTGTACCTATCGCGTATTGAACTAGTAAGCAACAGTCGGATACAAAGATCGAATTTTCCATTCTGCCCTACCTAATGCAGTTCTCCTAAAGTTTTTTGGTAGATCACTTATTGGCTAACTAAAATTTGACAGTCTTGCCCGGTCGAATGCATCGCAAACCGAATGGGAAGACAGTCGTAAAGCTCTTACCCGATTTTAGAGAAAATAATCCCACTAAAAACATTTTGTAAAAAACTTGCCAAGTCTCGATGGAGCTGCTTGTTTATCTCTAAAAAGTAGAGTTGTAAAATGACCGTCACATTCCATAACCGTCCGTCATTTATAAGAAATGTCCGGTCACAATCGACATTTATGGTCACATTGGACAAATAGGTATTTTGACTAGAAAAGTGTGTCGATGCTTTTATTTCGCTCTTGCCCTAGCCATCTTAGGCTGTATGTGCATCGCCGGCGCTGCCCCGCACCCCACGATACAGTGCTATTGGACAAATAGGTATTTTGGCTTCCATAAATGTTACGTTATCTCGTAAATTAAGAGGTTTAGCGCAAAAAAAACGAAATTTTCGAACCCCCTTGCGCCCCTGAAATAATCCATTTTACTTCTTTATGTTTTCTAAAAATCGATATACAGGATGTTAAACATTTAGGGTAAATTATTATTTAAGAATATCGGGAGAAATTGGGGGATGTCCGGTATTTCCGGTTCGAAGGACCACTCAGTAACAAAAAGGGGTATCTCAGCGTGTCGCCAACCGTACCTACTGACCTAAAAGTTGTTTTAAATCGTGTTTGACTGTCTGTCAGACTTTCAGCAATACCCTGAATGTGTAACACCCTGTATGTCGGTTTTTAGAAAACATAAATAAGTAAAATGGTTGATAAGGGGGGTATTAGGGGTTCGTAAATTTCGTTATTTTTTTCCTCTAAACCTCTTAATTTACGAGATAACATAACATTTATAGACAGCGTAAATGACATTCGGCCTTCAAAATTAAATACGCGCCCGGTTTACCATTCCCCTTATCCCCGAAACTACTAAACCGAAATTTTTGAAATAAATACAGAATAAATACAGAATTTACCTATAAATTGCAGGAAAACCTATAAAAAGATTCCGGTATTTATATTTGGTAATAAAAATATTGTATATATGTCAGTACGGAACCCTTAGTGCACGAGCCTGACTCGCACTTGGCGGTTTTTTTTTTAGGTAACCCACCATAGCAATACATGTTCTGTGATATTTTTAATTCGCTACCTTTTGCGGATCCCAAGAAACAGTCCTTTAAAAGAAGGACAGATAGAATGACAGGCAGACGGATAGACAGACGGACAGACAGACATTGGAGGTGGAGTAATAGGGTCCCATTTGGCACCCTCCGAGTGCGGAACCCTCAAAATGGAGTCTAGTTTTTCCTTCGAGATATTGTATCGAATGCGAGATTCCCGAGAATTAGCCCCTTGGTCTTAACTAGAGTTGTAAAGTGCTCGTCACGTTATAAATGTCTGACGGACATTTATGAGAATATTGGACATTTATCCAATGTGCTCGGACATTTATGGACACTTATGGTCACATACGACATATTTATTTTGCGAGTAACCTAGACTCCATTTTGAAGGTTCCGCACCCGTAGGGTGCCAATTGGGACCCTATTACTCCACCTCCAATGTCTGTCTGTCCGTCTGTCCGTCTGCCTGTCAGTCTATCTGTCCTTCTTTTAAAGGGCTGTTTCTTGGGATCCGCAATAGGTAGCGTATTAAAAATATCACAGAACATGTGTTACTATGGAGGGTTACCTAAAAAAAAAACGGCCAAGTGCGAGTCAGGCTCGTGCACTAAGGGTTCCGTACTGACATACAATACAGGGTGTTAAAAGACAGCCAACAAAGCGGGAAACCACGTATTGTCCTCATCATAAGGAACATTTTTGCCCAAGGAACTATGCCTGGGAAATCAACGGTTTCCGAGATAATGAGGTTCAAAGTCAAACTTTTCAAAACTTTTTTTTTGCAGAAATGCATTCAGTATCTAGTTCTTAACATAACTTCTCAAGAAGCCATATCAAAATTATGAATATTTCTTACAATAAACGACGTTAAAATTGCAACCCGCAATGTATTCTAAACATTTGCACTTCAAGCTTAAGTAACATAAAGTTATACTTACGCTTGCGCAATATGACTTCTGTGCTTTACACGTCCATTGCGTGATAAAATATTTTTCAAAATTATAACCTAAAAAACCAAAATCATTTCCCAGCAATAATTTATCGAAAAATTACTTTGTTTTGGTGTCTAGTATGCGTGGCTTTCGGGTCTGTTGGCGGTCTTTTAACACCCTGTATAATATTTTTTGTTACTATAAATACCGGAATCTTTTTATAGGTTTTCCTGCAATCTAGGTAAATACCTATATTCTGTATTTATTTAAAAAAAATCGACTTAGTAGTTTCACAGATAAGGGGGAATTGTAAATTCCGGGCACGTCTTTTAAGGCCGAATGTCATTTACGCTGTCCATAAATGTTATGTTATCTCGTAAATTAAGTGGTTTAGCGCAAAAATAACAAAATGTTCGAACCCCCTAATATCCACTTAATCAACCATTTTACTTATTTTTGTTTTCTAAAAACCGACATACAGGGTGTTAAACATTCAGGGTATTGCTGAAAGTGTGACAAACAGTCAAACACGATTAAAAACAACGGGTAGGTCAGTAGGTACGGTTAGCGACATGCTGAGATACCCTTTTTTTGTTATTGAGTGGTCCTTCGAACCGGAAAATACCGGACATCCCCCAATTTTCGCCTATATTCTTAAATAATAATTTGTCCTGAATGTTTAACACCCTGTATATCGGTTTTTAGAAAATATAATGAAGTAAAATGGTTGATTTCGGGGGTGCAAGGGGGTTCGAAAATTTCGTTATTTTTGCGCTAAACCTCTTAATTTACGAGATAAAGTAACATTTATGGAAGCCAAAATACCTATTTGTCCAATAGCACTGTATCGTGGGGTGCGGCGATGCACATACAGCCTAAGATGGCTAGGGCAAGAGCGAAATAAAAGCATCGACACACTTTTCTAGTCAAAATACCTATTTGTCCAATGTGACCATAAAATGTCGATTGTGACCGGACATTTATTATAAATGACGGACGGTTATGGAATGTGACGGTCATTTTACAACTCTAGTCTTATCCAGAGGTTCTCAAATAATTGGGCCTGAAAATGCGGCGAAATGGTTCCAGTAAAGTATGGTACGGCAGTGTTTGCTTCGCGCTCGACTTGGCGGGGGCACTGCCGTGCCCCCAGATCGCGAACTCGAATTCGTCGTAAAACAAATTGGCATTTTTCGAGATTGACTTTTCATGTGCGATAAAATAATATATTTTTTAGCAAAATAATAATCAAATAAATGTTCATTCCGTTTTATTTATATTTATGACATATCAAAATTAAATGTTAGTATGCATTACCTAGTTGTTTGAATAACAAAACTCAACGTTTTATGGAACGAACGAAACGCAGTAGTGACACAAGATAAAAAAATATCTGTCAAAATAGGTACAGTGCTGTGCCGGTATTATATTCTCTTTGGTGCCTGTGATAAATAAACAGTGTTTAGAGTGTTTCATTCATTGCGGATGCGGACTGAATGTAGTGTTGCTTTTCCAGTTCAGCTATTTCCAGTAGAACACTCAGAACAATTTTCTGATACCTATCACATCGGTATGTTTAGGAATTGAAAGTAAGTACCTACTGACAGATTTTCGTAGCGAAATTACCTACTAGCTTTGAATTGGATGTTCTATAAAACTGAGACCTTTACGCTTACGCAATGAGATGATTTATATTATACGCGTCCAGTGGCACCTTCACTACACTAGATGGGTGAAGTGACAATTCGACGCTGCTGTGTCTGGGACATTGTTTAGTGGAGTAGGTAGGCTTGCCCAGCAACTACCATCGTCGGCCTAGCCCCCAGAAAAGAGGTCAATACGTCAATCTTACTTATCTGATGAGATAACTAAGCTGCGGGTTTCCTCATGATATTTTCTTTCACTGTTAGTGAGCAGTGCGGGTATGTAGCTATGTTTTTGTCTTAAAAGTTATGTACCTACATTTGTGAGTTTCTAGTAGCAATACTGCTTGCTAAAGCTTCTTCATAATTCAAGTCCAAATTAGGTATTCAAAGGGACTAGCACATATTTCACTAAAGTAGGTACCTTCCCTATACTAAACTCCTCCTATTACTTCTTTGCAGCTGCCTGCTCGCAACCAAAGTTCAGATGACAAACCAAAGGCCACCTACCATCCGGTAGCAAGCAACAGGACCGCTGACTAAACAATGAGTCCGTGCCTCCCAGCTCCATGTTATGGTTTTGGGCTAAACATGGGCTCCACGCTAGTGGTGCTGAAAGCAAGATGTAAATCTTTTTTTGTTTTTTTTCACTTTGTCTAAGGAATGCTATAGGTATGTATTTTAATTATTATTGTATAACATAATTATCATTTTCTTTTTAGATAACCTTCTACATGGATGTGTGGCGATGCAAGACCGAGATAGCTGGCGGGGCAGAAAGATCGACAGACAGTAGTCGGCCACACGCTAGGATACCCCTTTTTGTTTGATTGGCGCCCTTATGCCGCACGCGGTAAGAGCTGCTATGGGGTATCTGTGACTGTGGCCGACCGTACATTCATGGTTATGATAATAAAGTATGTTTTGCCAAATGGTTTTTGGTTTTTATAAAATTCAGCCTATATTAATAAAGATGTAGGTAGATAACTATCTCTTTTTACAGGGTAATAGAATAGCACCCGTTGATAGGGATTTTTTGGTCTATGAAGTTCCATTGATTTTTTATTAATAAAATGTTACCGCTGTGGCAAGAGAAAAGTACTTTTAAAATAATATGGTTTTCACTGATTTTTACCGTGTTTTATTTATCAGCTTAAAAATATGCCAATGCACTTACGCACACAATCATGTTTTAATTTGAACTAGGCCTAAATAAAAAAAGAAAAACTGGATTTATTTTCACTTTTGAGGTTATAAAATAAAAAATGTTTTTCAGCAGGTAGTGATCTTGTTGATCAGTAGGCAGTAGGTAAACCCTGCAAAAAGAGTTAAGATCTTTTGTTACTAACACGTTATACATATTTGATAGGACTCGATGAAGGCAAATCTGTGGTAGGTAAAGTCCGTTCGCTATCCTATTGACACACGACGGCAATCTTGGTTCTTGGGATACCAACTATTTTCGAAGTATCTGTGATGGGCGCAGACATATTCATTTCAACACAATGCTGATGGACATTACCTAACTGGAATTTGCTAAAATGTTTTACAAAACCTTCGTCTTTTAATTTTTGCGTCATTCGAAGTTGCGTCTAGAGGCACCTTGCGGTCCTTCCACGGACGAAAAAACATTTTATCTTCACGCAGCGATCGACACTCAATACAAAATACTAAGTCACAAGCACAACCTTTCAATACGACGCTTCTTTGACGAGCGGCGAGCCAAATTCACTGGCGTGTTTGCGCCGCGTCGGCTTCCTTTAATTTCTTTTGTGAAAAGCCGCCACGCGCCAAGGCGGCAAATATCAAAGTGACACTATGATAGCGAACGGACTTTAGCCGTCACGCGCGGGCGTAGGTAAGGCAAATCCGTGGTAGGTAGCCGTCGCGTGCGGCGTATGACAAAAAGGGGTAGGTAGGTACTCTGCGATCTTGATGACTACCAAATTAGGTAAGTAATTGGTAGGTATGTACCTACACACGACAGCACGTCGACCCTTACATGCTAGCCCTCTACTCGGTTACGTTACGGCGACTTTACAACAAAAGTTTACACTCTGACGTGCTGTCGTGTGTACCTAGTAAGTACACACGACAGCACGTCGACCTTTACATACTAGCATTCTACTCGGTTACGTTAAGGGCAACTTTACAACAGATGTGTACTGTCTGACGTGCTGTCGTGTGTACACATGACAGCACGTCGACCCTTACATGCTAGCACTCTACTCGGTTACGTTACGGGCGACTTTACAACAATAGTGTACAGTCTGACATGCTGTCGTGTGTACCTATCGCGCGTTGAAAACTAGCAAGCAACAGTTGGATACAAAGATCGAAAGAGAATCTTCAGACGCCGCAGCTGCCCACGACTCACGCTCTTCGTCTGTTATCCAAAATATCTATCTATTGCAAGATCTGCAAGCATTTATTATTATTCAATCAAGCAACAACCAACTAAAAAAAAAAAAAACAGATAACCAAACTAAGTTTTGACAGTTTGGAACGTGATTCACTTTGTTTGGATGAACGTCGATCCCCGGTACGGACGAACTGTCAAATTGACTAAGTAAACAATGTATTCAACGCCTGCGAGAAAAGAATAGCACATTTACAACATCAAAATCGTAAATACACTAAAATCGCGAAATATTCACATATCAAACCCTAGAATTAGGTAAGTGCTATCAAACACACCATTTTTCGTGTTGTAAATCATGACGGTTTGCAAAATATTTTCGTTGAAAAAAACAAATTCCCAGTACTAACTTCCTCAGTTTTTGAATGAAAATTTCTTCAAATCTATTACGAACATCAACACGAAACTTGCCTTAAAAGATAGCTCTTACCTAATTCTAGGGTTTGATATGGCAATATTTTCGATTTCTTTAGTGTATCTTGCATGCGAATGCAAATAAGAGATGCGTCATTGCTATACTTCTCCCGCAGGAGTTTCACTATCCACCCTGCCTTAAGCCATTATCACAAAAAATTTCTTAGTTCTCAAAGATTTTTTGTAATAGTATTAAAGCACTAACCCTAGCACAAAAAAAAACCCTATTTATTTTTTATCTCAAGACGCAAGCGGAGGAGACGCGGGGAGTTTTGGCACAGTTCTGTTAGTTATTCCAAAAGATCCGATATTTGGCCAAATTAAATCTAATATTCCTAGGCTAACCTCTAGATGTAGCCGACTGTATAACTAGCGGCACGCAATGGAGAGATCTATTGTAAATTGAACTAGTAAACGAATCATGTGATTTGCCCATCTAAGTCACAAAAAATGTGTTCCTACGATGCTAAATAAAATCTGATAGTCTTGGGTTCCGTATCTACCTACCTTGTGTCTATCGCCTAGTATAATATAAGCACATGGCTCACACTTAGCTTTTATCGACGTTTGACGTAGAGATGTCATATGAATCTGTAATTTTAGCCCAGTTTATTTTAACCAAAAATTACTTTATTATAGGATTTATATATTTTATGTGCTTGTTAAGGTCTGACAATTTATAATATCGTTTTTTTTTTGTTGTTTTTATTAAAACGTTGAATGCTAAGGGTGAACATCTAATGTGAAATTCGAAACTGAAGCGTAGATGTAGGTATTAGGAGAGATTATTTTACTTAGATAAGTCAAAAAACTAATAGCAACATTTTGTATTTTATTAACAGGTCGGGATAGCCGATTTAGCTAGCCGAACTTTTATGAAATTATAATGAAGATAATTAATTTTAAAACAATATTTTAACTAGCTACATTATAACGAGCCCTTTCAGTTCCCTTTCATTTATTTATTTCAGGAAAAACATCGTCAGGAAATCTAGTATTGACTTGTTTTTCCTGTGGGCCAGGCCGACTAAGGTATAGTATATACAGGGTGTTAAAAGACCGCCAACAGACCCGAAAGCCACACATACTAGACACCAAAAAAAAGTACTTTTTCGATAAATTATTGCTGGGAAATGATTTTGGTTTTTTAGGTTATAATTTTGAAAAATATTTTATCACGCAATGGATGTGAAACGCACAGAAGTCATATTGCGCAAGCGTAGGTATAAGTTTATGTTACTTAAGCTTGAATTGCCGATGTTTAGAATACATTGCGGGTTACAATTATAACGTCGTTTTTTGTAAGAAATATTCATAATTTCGATATGGCTTCTTGACACGATATGTTAAGAATTAGATACTGAATACATTTCTGTAAAAAAAAAATTTTGAAAAGTCCGACTTTGAACCTCATTATCTCGGAAACCGTTGATTTCCCAGGCATAGTTCCTTGGGCAAAAATGTTCCTTATGATGAGGACAATACGTAGTTTCCCGCTTTGTTGGCGGTCTTTTAACACCCTGTATAGGTGCTGGGCGAGCCTACTCTATATAAAACAATGTCCCAGGCAATACAGCGCTTAGTGGTCTCTTCACCCATCTAGTGTGAGTGAAGATGCCACCGTCACCGGACGCTGTATAAACCATCTCATTACGTAGATGCAAATGCCTTAGTTTTTTTTTCAGACGTGTATTGTTCTTAGTCTTTAGGTAGTACTTTTGGCAAGAACACGTTTTCACAAGTGGCTCGCGGATCTCTGACTGTGCGATACATTTATCCAGGCCGGCCCGTCATTCGATAGTAGATACGATGTCAGTATTTTTGACCGACGAGATCTCATTGTGCAGTTACTAGAATGTTACATAAAACAATTAGCTGGGTAGAGACCAGTCTTGATCCCCATAGTGAAAGTGGATTTGCCACATACGAGCGGTTTTTTTCGGCTTTGAGCCGCGATTGATACCTTACTTACTACCTGCGCAAAACCTATACTCTTGTCTCATTAGAGTTGTCTTATGAAGAGACGACGTAAATTTTAAGACTGAACCGGTAGGTAATGAAAATCATAAACTTGGCCTATTTTGAAAATACAATCACAGAATCATGGCGGTTTAATGACTTTAATTAATGAGAATCTTTTCCCACAAACCTGCTAAATAAACAACCTAACGGCGTTCCTTGGCGTTTAATAATACAAAGTTTTACTTAATTTAAAGTTGTTTGGAGAAGTTACTAGACACGTGGCAGTAATAAACCAAGTTCAGAAAAGTAATAGGTGACACTGGTTAGTTGCTATACATACATAATTTAAATACAAATTTTAACGGATTTAACACTTGTTTTACAATTTTTTCACATTTTCCAATGTTTCGAGACCTTTGCAGGGCTCGTGGTCGCGGTAGACTGAGGTGACAACTGTCTTGTATGTCATTTGTTAATTTTAATAATATATAATAATAATTTAACTTTTTATTTCCATAACATAATTAATTTACAAATCAAATGAATTAGGTTAACTATACATATATAATTTTAATTTATTCATTCGGGGTTATTTTAATTTTCTTTCTGAAAAGAAAGAAATTATAACATTCTGAAATTCAATAGGTTAGTAAAATTTATATTATATTATTAGTACTTAGTTTGTTTGGGATATGGATCCCTTTTGGGTAAAAGCCTCCTCCAACTAATTGTAATAGCCGAGGGTTAATTATTGTAATAGAAGAGGGTAGCATGTATTGTAAATCTTGCAAATAAGCAAATAAAAGATACTATTACTGATTATATAGGCACGCCTTTTATGGCCACTTTTGGCGATAAAAGATTTTATTTGTAGGTTCTACGATCTGGAATCTAAAACTTAGGTCCTAAAAATAGTTTTAGCAAAAAACGCACCCAAAAAGAAGAAGAGATATGATTGTTTTTTTCCATTGGCGGCGCTAGTTGTGCCTAGGTATGGGCCTTAACGATGAAGCCGACAATCGCTCATCCTGTGTCGAAGTTGGCCCCTTTTTTAGTATTATGTTTTGGTTGGGCTCGTTATTTACAAGAGCCCTTTCGATTAATGTTGACCTTGCACAGAATGATAGCGAGCGGCTTGGTAATAATATTTAATAAAACTTAAAACCGACTTCAAAATACGCACAATTTTTTATTTATACTTCTCTTAGACCCATTTTCTGAAAACCTCTCGGCTCGTTGTTACTTGTTATACGTATATGCCAGTTAGTAGGTAAGTATTTCGTCAATGAATGTATCTTTGGTTTGTAGGATTTTTTGAAAAAGCTTGGCAATGACTATGAAGTCATTGCCAAGCTTTTTGGGTTTTTTTTGTGCAAAGTGTTTTTTTGAAGTCAGTTTTTATTTTGTAGATTTTTTATCATTCAAGTTTTTAGTGGATTTTGGAATCTTTGGTGAAAAAGTGTACTACTTCACTTCCTTTTGGCGACTTAGGTCTATCAGGAAAAACGACTAGGTATAAAAATGACTAGAACGTGACATTTCTAAGAAAGAAAATTTGAGAGATTTTACTTTTATTGGGCGAACATTCGAATCAACAGGCAAACAGTCGAGTCGAGAACCTTTTGTTGAAGTCGGTCAAAAAGAGTAACAGGTGGCTCGTAAATTGTAACGTCGTTTATGATCGCTATATAATTACGGCCTAATACTGATAATACTTACGCCGCTCTGTGATTTGATTACGAATTATTCTTAAGATTCGACGACGTTTTGAAACGTAATGGAAATTAATTGTCTGTTAACATGTTAGGTAATATTGCGATCAAATGGGTTCATGGTTCCGTGGTAAGTGTTATTTATGAATTTTATGATTAATTTTTACGGCCTAAAAACTTTTATGTCTAACATGGTTGTTTACCTGTAGGTACAGTCGGCCACACGCTAGGATACCCCCTTTTGTTCGATTGGCGCCCTTATGCCGCGCGCGGTAAGAACTGCCATGGGGTATCTGTGACTGTGGCCGACCGTACTCATTTCTCTTTCATTTTATGATACGCCTTCACTGTGAAGTTTTGTCACTATAAGGTGTTACAAAAGTACCTAACTCTTTTTACAGGGTGTAACCTGAAGTTGTAAAAAACAATTTTTATTTTATAACCTCAAAATTAAAAAAAAATCATAACTTTTTTGTTTTTGTTATTAGCTCAAATTTAATCATATGTTTATGCATGTAGGTGCATTTACATAGCTTTGAGTTGTTAAAACATTGTGAAAGTCAATGAAAACAATATTTAAAAAATACTTTTCTCCCGCCACATCGTTCACCATTTATTAATTTAAAAATTAACGGAACGTCATAGAGCAAAAAAAAATTTAGGTTGTGATCCCTATCACCGGGTGCTATTACCCTGTAAAAAGAGTTAGGTACTTTTGTAACACCTTGTATAATATAGACCTAATGTGGCAAGGAATATAAATCTAAGCTAATCTGAGTTCCAGGAGGGTTCTAATGAACTGACATCACAAACAGTACCTATACTTGGTTACTTCTCGAAAACTTAGCAAACAACCAGACCACAACATGTTGTTTGTTGTTTCGTTTGTTCCATTTGGGCGACTTCCTAAGGACGAATAAGATCCTCCGAACTAAGCAGGCTTGGTTGATTGGTACTACCTAAGCGAAATCTGGGCAACGTGGTTCGATGTATATAATATAATGTTTGTATGTGTTTAATATATATGTACATTTTCTTTTACGAGTATTTAGCCCTTTTGCATCTACCTAATGAGATTGTTTATACAGCGTCCAAGCAGCTTCTACGAGTGCTTACTGTCACTGTCACTGAAAGTGATAAGTTGGATAAACAACCTTACTACTATAGTATTAGGATACATGACAGTCGTCCGGCAGACGTCGGCACAGCTTTTTCGCACTCGTGGTAGCTACTAAGTGCCATCCTCACTCACACTAGATGGGTAAAAGGAGCACTCGGACGCTGCAGTGCTCGGACCTTTGAAGAGAGTATAAGTTAAGTTAAGTTATAAAACAAATCAAAACTTCTTAAGCTACTTACTGCTGCGATTATAAATATTAATCTTATACTTTGGGATTATCATACATATTATCATCCGAGAATTACGGTTTGCGACACTCGGCTAAAGTCCTGAGCACGTGAATGCAAGTGGACAGGTTGGGTCAAGGTCGTTCTAAAGATGTGCCGTGTTGCCATCATTAGAATCTCCCTGCCAGTTGGGAAATTGCGACCTCCAACTCTGCATTAATATTACTGTATTTCTAAAATGCTTTCGCCTGTCAGTGGTTCACTTATAGCTAAGGTAATTTTAAATAGTTGTAAGGCTTTTTTGCACGTTCTTTTTACTGCAGGAAAATTGTATGAAAATCCGCACCGGATTTTTTCCGTATATTCACGGAAACATTCTTATAGTGAAGGTTTTGGGCGTCTAGCATGATGGAGCCTGGACCAAATAAAAATAGGTTCGGTCGGCCACAGACACAGATACCCCATGGCAGCCCTTACCGCGTGGTAAGGGGTAAAGGGGTATCCTAGCGTGAGGCCGACTGTTCAAGGATAGATAGCATAATGAGGGCTACTGCGCTAAGATTTGCCGCTAGGGGCGCTTGTGTAGCGCGAGGTCCAAAAATGTCACGCGGATTTAGGTATTTCTAATTAGAATATTTTTGTGAATATTTTGCAATACCTGAGATTGCAATACCTGAGTCCCGCCACCAACTACTTCTTTAAAACAGTTTAATCTTTCGGAAAATTGTGTTCTAATATTTTTTTCGAATATAACGGGGCTTGCTCGATGTGTCAGGTACACTTTTTTTAAATAGGTATTATTTAAAAGTAAGTACACTTATTTTTACGTACTAACTTTAAGAAAAACTTTAAGAGCTATACTTCATGGCTTTACACGACAGTGGCACCAACGGAACTAGTGAGCACTAAAACGGTAGCCCTCAATCACATCTAAAGCGCTGTGGAACCTAGATTGGATGGAGTGTGGAGCTCAATATGATCTTTGGTTAAGGCGCCGTGCATTAAGACTTTTTCTTTTTATAATTCTTGGCCAACGGAAAGTATCCTGTAGGTTTTGATTCTCTTGCGAGTGTCGAAATATGCATAAACATAAACATAAGCGGCCACATCTTTACGGAACCGCGGTGCATAGTGAATAGCCCGCGCGCACAGAAAAATGCACAAAATCGATTCCTGTATCAAATACCTACACTAAACAAATCGAAAATGTTCACTTAACAAACACTAAGTAAGATTAGGCGAGACCTACCTATAACACAGTCAGTTTCATGTTGATATCCATAACAGATTGCAAGATATGTTCGCTGAAAAAAAGTGCGCCGCCTATTTTTTTTTCAGCCAAAATATCTTCAAAAGGTTTATGAATGTCAACACGAAACTGGCTGTTTTAGATAGCTCTCACCTAATTCTAGTGTTTGATATGTGAGCATTTTCGATTTATTTAGCGTATTTGATACAGGAATCGATTTTGTGCATTTTTCTTTGCGCGCGGGCTATTCACTATGACGGCACCTTAACTACTTAGGTAGAATTTTTGTCAGAAATTATTTTGTTACTGTACATTTTACATGTGGTTTTTATTCATCTTCTTGCTTCAAAAGTGCGATAGAGAGCAATATTGTGGTCTAACAGTCCGGGTTGACATTCAAATAATCATCTGAGTGAATCATCCTACAGCTACGATGTCTTAGCGCCACGTACATAAATAGTTTAGTTATAAATTATGCGATTCTTAGGTTCTACTCGTATAATAAAAGACGGTGTCGTCGACTGTACTTAATACGCTTATTGCCTTGGCAAGACTCCATCGATTATTTACGTAATGACAGGTTCTTACGACTAAACAAGGAATTAAACTTATGCCATTTATGGATTATCTACTCGTATATTCTATAAAATTACCGTTCCATTTGAGTGCCATTTATTCCGTAGGGGTTGTCTATCCGTGCCTGGGGCAGATCACCTTTTAGAAAATAATATTTTTTGTAACCCCTTTTTTCTTTACATTGTCGGAATGTAGAGTTGTGTCATCTTAATGATCGGTATTCATAAAATTATCTAAGTTATCTGTGATCACTGATCATAGATGGGTCAAATTATCTTAGTGATCTGTGTAAAATTATCTAAGTAATCTGTGGTCGCAGATTGATCCGTGTTAAATATCTTAGTGATCTGTGTCCCCAGATTGATCTGTGTCTTTACTTAGTGATGGGGCCTTAGCCTGTAACGCAATGGTGCCAAAAATAGAAGTTAAAAACTAAAACCCGACTACTAAAAGGCTTAAAACAAGACCTGTTTATCCTTAAAATGACTCATAGATAATTAATCGTAGTCGGAGGCCATCGGTTTATCAAATGCGAATGTGGTGTCTCCGACTACGATTAATTATCTATGAGTCTATTTTAAGGATAAACAGGTCTTGTTTTAAGCCTTTTAGTAGTCGGGTTTTAGTTTTTAACTTCTATTTTTTTTTAGCTTTTTAGTAAGTCATTTTGGACGATCACCCAGAATAGAACCAAGAAGGGCAAAAAAAACACATTTTGGAATTTTTTGTTCTATTTGTTATGTTGACGCTACATGTGTTATACATTTTTGAAAAGGTCTTTTAAAGCCCTTTCATTTGATATCCATGACGATGGTATCCGATAATTTTTATTTTTAGGTCCACCACTTTAGGGCGCAGCACAGCCGCCATCTTGGTTTTTTTCAAAATTAAACTATCCTATGTTACCTGGGTGATTAAGACGAATCCAACAACACCTCATTTGTTGAAATCGGCCGATTAGTTTAGGCTCTGCGAGGGAACAGATGAACACACAAACATACAATCATACATACATACATACATACATACATACATACATACGCTGCTAAAATCATAACCCTCCTTTTTGCTTCGCGTAGTCGGGTAAAAATGGGCTTCCGGTTGACCGCTTCAATTACGATTTATTAATGGTGTCGGTCCTTTTAATGTTTTTGTAGTACAGCAAAGAATATCCTGATTCTAATTCTTGAGGATTAGTTTTCCGGTTGTAGGAGAAAAACGAGGAAACCCCGGTTCTGTCCTTCTGCCGGGACGCCCTCGACCCGCCATTGCGTTACAGGCTGTTGTGTTTGTATGTGTGACCGGTAGTAGGTGGTAAAAGACTGAAAAGAGAATGTATCGATTAGTCTCACTCAGCTCATCAATATCTTTAGTTAGAAGGGGTAGAAATCCGGGAATAAGTTTTCTGACCAAATTTTCCTATCCATTGTCTAAATATACACCGTGGAATTTTAGTGGTTTTAAAGCCGAAGGTATTTGGTTGCACTGGTGATTCTGAGCCAAATTACAAAATTTCATTTCAAAACGCGCGAAAAAAATATTCACTTCTCCATACAAACGGCTATCGCCAATCGACACCATTTGTATGGAGAAGTAAATATTTTTTTCGCGCGTTTTGTAGTAAAATTTTGGAATTTGGCTCAGAATCACGAGTGCAACTAAATACCTTCGGCTTTAAAACCACAAAAATTCCACGGTGTAGAGTTGTATTAAATCAAATAGGCAGGAGTGTGGGAATATCCATAGTTTTAATATTCGTTGAAAGCCATTGTTTCTCGATACAACAATGACGCGACAGTGAGTGACGGAATGACACAATACATGATGGCTGACTTTATAGAGCTACTGATTGCATTTAAGCACTTTTTTAAAATTCCGTCAATACTGGAATATGTATTAATTTTACGTTGTTACTGCTCATATTAACGCTATCCAGGGTGGATTTTTGAGACGGGGCGGGTCAGTAAGGACAGGTACCTTTACCGTTAGGACGAGGCCCTATTGGTGCGTTGCCCTGCGTTGCGTAGTCGTTGCGGACACGTTTGTATCTGTCCATTGCGAAGGCTGAACTGAGACGCAGACGCAGATGCGACGGCGTGTATACCCTCTTGCGTCGCGACGTCGTGCGTCGTTGCAACGCTGATGTGGCATACAATGTGTCGATCCGATGCGACGACGCAACGCAACGCAGCGCAACACACCAATGGGGCCTCGCCCTATAGTTACAGGAAAACGTTTCTAGGAGACGATTAATGAATGTACAGCCAGCAAGAAAAATTCTAAAATGCAAAAAAACTTTTTTACCTCAATTGATCATGTTTGATGTTGGGATCAAAAGACTCCAAGGAGCTAACTGAGGTTTAAGTACTAGAAGATGGACTTTTCCTTTTTTTCTAATGTACTTATGTGCTTCTCCTTATTTTAATAATTGTAATAAATTTTATTAAACTAATTGTTTTAAATTATTGTTCATTTCTAGTATGCATTTCATTAAGCATACTAGAAATGAAAAGGCATAAGAGAGACGCACGACGTAATAAAATTGAAGTGTCGGCGAATAAACTAAAACAATAAATTAATAGCTCTATTCACCTAAAACAATCATCCTTACTCTACGTACCAACCTAGGGGAGTTGGGGCAAAGTAACATTACTTACTACCGCGCCAAAGTTGGGAGCTGATACAATCTCATAAACGGATTGCCTACGACGACATCGGTACTGAATGGATCCTCATGCCCACTTATCGGTGCTACCTCCGATTTTATTGCTTTCTCATTATGGCTGGAAGATAGCAGCGTGGCGGGAAATTCAAAATGTTCACAGTTTTTTACATTTTGTAGCTAAACCGAGCTATTTTTGTTCTGCGATTTTTCGTTCGCGGCAATAACATAGTATTTTTTTCATTAATGTAAACAACAGAACAACAATAATTCAGCCGATTATGTGTTCTGGTCTACGACAAGTTTTTTGGGCAGTGACACTGCTTCGTAGACCAGAACACATAATCGGCTGAATTATTGTTGTTCTGTTGTTTACAATAATGAAAAGAATACTGTTTTATTGCCGCGAACGAAAAATCGCTCAACAAAAATACCTCAGTTTAGCTACAAAATGTAAAAAACTCTGAACATTTTGAATTTCCCGCCACGCTGCTATCGTCCACCCTTAATCCAATCGCCTAAAGCCAATGTTACGCAAGTGTGGTTGAGTGTAGCATTGTCGAATTAACCTTTATGATGATTTTAGTAAGACTCGGTTGACCTTAGATAAGTTGTTAGCTTTTCAATCGAAATTACTGCTACAAGTTTAGGTAGGTATGTAGCGTTGATGATTGATGACACTTCACCGACGTTGCAAGGTTAACTTGCCAGTGTAATTGATTCAACCTAGACCCTTGGTTAGATGGTAACGGCCAAATAGTTATCAGAAACTATATTATACATTCCAATTCGAGGCAAAGCGATCAATCACGAAAACTATTAATTACTTTGGAACACTGCACTTTGCACTATTGGGATGCACCGTAATCCTCTACTGGGTATACCTTGGTTGGACGGTATTAGGTTGATATTCTAACTAAAACAATATTGAATCTTTTTGTAATTTCTAAAGCACTAACTCGTGCTAGGAAACTTTATAAAGTTGTTGGAAATCACATTTAGAAGTTGGGGAGTCTGAGGAAAAATGCTATTTTTAAATTGCCGTGTATTGCTGCCGAAAATTGCGAAGTGTGGAATATGGATGAAAATAAAAATACAGGGTGTTAAAAGACCGCTAACAAAGCGGGAAACCACGTATTGTCCTCATCATAAGGAACATTTTTGCCCAAGGAACTATGCCTGGGAAATCAACGGTTTCCGAGATAATGAGGTTCAAAGTCGGACTTTGCAAAACTTTTTTTTTGCAGAATCGTATTCAGTATCTAGTTCTTAACATATCCACTCAAGAAGCCATATCAAAATTATGAATATTTCCTACAAAAAACGACGTTAAAATTGCAACCCACCTGTATTCTAAACATCGCCACTTCAAGCTTAAGTGACATAAACTTATAACTACGCTTGAGCAATATGACTTCTGTGCCTTACACATCCATTGCGTGATAAAATATTTTTTAAAATTATAACCTAAAATACCAAAATCATTTCCCAGCAATAATTTATCGAAAAAGTACTTTGTTTTGGTGTCTAGTATGCATGGCTTTCGGGTCTGTTGGCGGTCTTTTGAAACCCTGTATACTTAATAGGTAATTGTCATAGGTACTCGAACGAACTTCTATTGAAAATAGAAGTTCGTTCGGCAGAACCCGCGTTCTGCCGTAGCCAGAGGCATCGTCCTGAGGATATTTATTATTCCGTACACACATAAAATTGGAGCGGAAAACAACGATAGTACATAAATTATTGCTACCCGGCCAATCGGGCTATATTGGTTTTTAGGTAGATCTAGCCGGTAGCTTGCTGTAAAAGTAGTAGAGTACCTAGAGAGCCTTTAGGTGAATAAAGTACATTCTAGAGTGTTAGGTTCCGTACTCGAAGGATGTCAAACGGGACCTTAATTCTCTGCCTACGCTGTCTGCCTGTCTGCCCTACCATAAAAGGGCTGAAGCTTTTAGAACCATAACATAGGTAGCCAGTTGACATTTTTACAAAAATAAATATTAGAGTCGATAGTCGATTACCCATTATTTAACAGTTTTATTTTAATTTTTTTATGCGTCGGGTTTTTTGTTTATTGTAATTATTTATTTTATTTTATACTAGTTGTACCCGCAACTTCGTATGCGTTTTTAACACCTTTGATATTAAAATTTAATCCAACTGTGGAAGAAAATGTATACGGAAGATTATTCTTATTTCATGACTTCTGGCAGCAGGGCGCAAAAGAAAGCAGTAGGTACAGGATCAGATACAAATTTTTGTTCAATTAGTTAATTTTATTTTAGTAATCTTTGTTTGAGTCCCACAGATTAAATAAATAATACATTTATCTAGACAACTCATACGTGTGGCCGTGTGGCGTACGCGTACGTGGCGCAGGTTTTTGTTTTACTACAGACAGACAAACATACGGAAGATTATTCTTATATCATGCATGACTTCTGGCAGCAGGGCGCAAAAGAAAGCAATAGGTACAGGATCAGATACAAATTTTTGTTCAGTTAGTTAATTTATATTTTAGCCATCTTTGTTTGAGTCCCATAGATTAAATAAATAATACATAATACAATATCTAGACAACTCATTCGTGTGGCGTACGCGTACGTGGCGCAGGTTTTTGTTTTACTACAGACAGACAGACAAACATAGACCGTTTTTTTGCATTTTTAGATTCAGGATAGTTTAAAAACTTACCCCTGCTAGTTATTTTTCTAAAAATATTCAATGTACAGAATTGACTTCGCTAGAGTTTTATTCAATGACATTCCGTTTTATTATATTTTTTTAGTTTTTGTTATGAATGGCTGCATTATTTAAATATCTGCACCTTAATAAAAGCAAAGTTGGGTAACAATAATTGAAAATTTTGTTGTTTTTCAAGCATTTCTCAACCCAAATTACATTACTAATTACATTCCAAACATATGTAAAAGTTGCATATTATTATATTTTTGTAATCCATTTTGTAAATCCCTTCGTTTTGATTCTTCTTCTTGTAGTGCCGTCTCCTATCGGAGGTTGGCAATCATCTTGGCTATTTCTTCCTTTGAGGCTGCCAAATGGAACAAGGAGCTCGTGGATTGTTGGTACCAATGGCGTAAGTTCTCAAGCCATGATATCTTGGGTCTCCCAGGTCTCCTCCTGCCTGGTATCTTCCCTTGAATGATTAGTTGAAGAAGTCCATATTGGGTATTGCGGATTATATAGCCAAAATACTCAAGTTTGCGTTTTTTGATGGTCTTCATTACTTCAACGTTTTTTCTCATCCTCTGGAGCACCGTGGTACCGTGGAGCACTTTTTGGACCCACGAGATTGAGCATTCGTCTGTACACCCACATCTCAAACACTTCTTTGCGTTTTGATACCCCACTCCATAGGTTTGTTTCATATAATTTGGCGCCAAAAGTCGGCCATTTTTGTTTTGTTTATTTTTTTATATACCCAGTGTCACTCTTACAATCAAGACGAATCCAACGATACCTCACAAGCGAAAATCCATCAAGCCGTTTAGGCTACACAGCGTGCCAAAGAAATATACACACAATGTAGGTCATGCATACGCTCGAAAAACATAACCTTCCCTCTGGGTCAGTCGGGTAATAGGAGGAGTCCCCATACAACATACGTATTTTTTTAATCTACTGTAAAAACATTAAAAACGGTAGGTTTAGTAATGCGTGCAGGCGTCAAAATCGGTATGACTATGGTAGAGCTTATTTTATATATAGTTACCACAAACAATAAAAAAACCGCGAAGAGCGGGTCAGTATCATGCACAATTAAAAAATAATAAAAAAAGAGTCCGTCTACAAGATGATCTAAATATAGTGTACAATCTTTAGATTGGCGATTAGAAATATTCAATAATTTTGAGATTATCCGAAAATTTCATCTATTTAATAAAATTTATGTTGCCAAAATATCAGAGATTAAATATTTTGGACTGACATTTTTCTGATTGCTTGTTCAATAGGATTTTTGCCTGTCAACTTAAAATGTGTAATATTCTTTTGAGATTTCGCATTTTTTACTGACAGGTTTATAATTATACAAGACAGTCAAAGGAGTGAAAATATTTTTGGTCAGCTTATCAAATGTCGGCTACTAAGCCCTATACTCCCCAAAATACCTAAATATCTTTGTAAGAATTTATTTTTTTATTTGTATTTGTTTGTCTCCATTTACCCCGATATTCATTTTGCATTAATTTTTTTTTATTGTTGTTTAATTGTGTAAGACTATTTATATACTTACATAGCTTACATATAAATTAGCAGAAAAATTAAAAGAAACCGCGACGTTTCAATTTCATATTAGAATATCTCATAAACGACTTAACAGATTTTGATCAATGCTAACTAAAAACGATGAAGATTATTTTCTCTCGACCTTTCAAACAAAAAAACTAAATCAAAATAAAATTATTGGTTTACCGGTTTGGGAGCTACGTACGATGCCACAGATACACACTTCAAACTTATAACACCCCTCATGAAATGTGGGCAGACACGTGGCACGACGATGGTCCGCCGTATCAAAGCTACAGCAGGCTCAAAATGGACCACAATAGCCACAGACCGGCTTATATGGAAAATACACGAAGAGGCATACGTCCAGCAGTGGACGATATCAATGCTCAAGAAGAAGAGAACAATGAAATGTTAATAAAGATTAAAGGCATTTCATAGTCCGTTATTATCATTGGCTCGTGACACTGCGGAATATGAATTACCCGGCAAGCTTCATCATAAAATAATGCGAGGGGTTCAAAGGGTCTAGGGACCGATTCCTTGGTGTTCTTTTCCAAAAGACAGTTTTATATTATGACTACCGTAAAAAATCCGAAAGCTGAAAAGCAGATTAGCCTTTTCTTATTTTGCGTTAGGCAGGCGGGAGGAGACCTGGGAAGACCAAGATATCATGGTTTGAGAACTTACGCCATTGGTTCCAACCATCCACGGGCTTCTTTTTCAATAAGGCGAGAAATAGCCGGAGACGGCACTACAAGAAGAAGAAGTAAGGTGTTAAAGCGAACGTGAATAAAAGCCCTCAATCCACCCCGTAACTTCAAAAGAGAAATACATACCGAGGTAAAACATTGCCATTTTTGCGTGCGCCGTCGGGTGAAATGAAGAGTTATTACTTCATCAGAGTATTTGAAGGTTAAAGACAATAAATAGGTATTATGCACGTCCCAAGTTTTATACACCACAGTACTTCCAACTGTTCAGAACAGTAGTTTATTGATATCAAGACCGGGATAGATAGATAGTGGTCTTGGTAAGCTATTTTTGCCTTAATGTCGAAATGGTTCATCTCACTAAATATAAAAAAAACATAGAATTTCGGATCTTAGAAGAGCTTTTTATTTCTTTCATTCTCCAAATAAACATTTGCGACCGGAATAACGGTGACCTATTTCCTTCACTAGTTGAAAACAACTTCGGAAAATTATCATTAGCTAATTGGTTGGGAAATGGCCAATTTTGCTGTGTTTACGACAGATACCTTAATAAGTTTCATGTTGAAAGGTCGATTGTTAGAACACGGTGCGAATATCAAGTCGATAACATTGTTAGCGATGGATGGGATTGCTACAGCAGACCTAATGGATCATTAAAAATAACTGGCAAATAAATAAAATTTCAAGAGATTTTAGGTAACGTTATGAAGGGCGATTTTGTTTTATGTACAGCACTTGTGCTACAGATAAATAACTAGATATAGCGGGTTCGAGTCCTGTCCCGAGAAAAAATTGTAAATCCTTCAACACATCTTTAGGTTTGCTATAATGAAGATTGGTTGAATTGTAAGCAAATTAACCTGTGTGGTGGCGGAACGACAAAAATTGCGTTATTCGACCACTAAAAGGCGCTCTTGCCAGTCAAGGGGTTAAGGATGAGAGGATTTCAGATGCGAAGATCAAAAGAACGCAAACATCATCCATCAGGGACATTGTACGTGTCAATGGCGCCACCGATGCAATATTTTTGTTTGAGAGCGAGAAAGAGCATCGTTAGGGAAAATTGGATTATTTGGACAAAGTTGTAAATACTTCGTTAGACGATTTGGCAAAGTGGACCATATGTGCGCCCAAGACGGCTAAGCCCCGGCGAGCGCGCGCGTGAGGCGCTAAGGCGGGGTTTCGCGTGCCGCCGCTGCTGCCACCGCTGAGGCCCGAAAAGAAAGGACGGCATACTTGTCCGATAATGACGGCAGCAGCAGTGAAATGCTCGGAGGGATGGAGTGCCGACGAGATGAGCACCTCAGTATTTAAGAGCGGTCCGGCGTTGCGAATGACATCAGTTAACAAAAGCTCACGGCGATAGGAACACCTCCAGTGTCGGAGAAGTTCAAGCAAATCACGGGTCCACACCTTGCATACTTAGCTCGCGGTTAATTGAATCCTCCACACACACGCACAATATGCGCGCATTCGTGGTAAGTCTGCTTGCGAATCCCTTCCCTATACTCTGTGTGTAACTGGGACACGTGCGATTGGCATTTCTATCCTGTATGTTTAAGTGTGGTTTAACATTTCAGGAATATATTTGCATTTACACAATTAAACGGAACAATAAAATAAAATAATTAACAGTGAATCTGTTTGTGAAGTGCGCCTAGCAGTGGCAAACGTGTGATTTAAACATCCGGGAACTGTGGATAATTTCAGTGTTTAATTGGATTCGTGTGAAAACCTGAACCTGGTGACTCCTTGATAACAGCTGTGGGCTTAATTAAGACTCCCTCTATGTGTCATGTAGAGTGGATAGTATCAGTGTATTTTTATATTGATTTAACGGTTTCACCTACTTTTATTTTATCGGAATAGCCGACATGTTTCGACCTCGTCCGGAAGCCTTATTCATGCTATTCCGATAATATAAAAGTAAGTGAAACGAAAGTTCGAGTTTAAAAAAGTATCAGTGTCGTTGGTTCTGTATAATAATAGGGATATATATAGGGATAGTGAGATCCTCTTCAAATTTTAAATTTCGATTGATTACCTAGTTATGGGGCAATCTAGGCACCACCCATCGGACCTAAGAAAACCCCTTTGAGTTACTCCTAGGATAAGCCCAGCCAGGCTGAAAAGTGCGAAAAGAATAGCCTAATTGTAATTCATCAGATAGGGTCCAATCTCCATTTCATCGAGACCGATTCTACACGCCACAACCATAAAACTAACTCAGTGCTCTGTATTCAATACGCCGCACTACGTTGAAATCAGTGTCCACTCAAATTCTAGTGAGGCCTCTAGTTGCACAACGAACAACTACGTATTGTTTACGAAAACACCATACTTAGGTATCGCAAATCTCTCTGCACCACTTCCGTACATCGATTGCTGCTCTATGAGATAAATCCTTATTTCACAAGTGTATTTTTTGTTTACGAAATGCTTGAGCGAATTTTTATTGCTGCTGTGCTGTGCAATATGGGTCGATCGTCTTTCACTTGTTTAATGTAATTCGGTTAACATGGTTAGGTTGCATCACGTAAAGTAGTATGTCACATACCAATTCTTGATTCAATGGTACTTAAATGAGTAAAAAGGTAAATGTTAAATTAATATTAACAGCTCGATTGGAGTAATTTTTTTTTAAACGTGCAGTCATTATCTATCGAATTTAGGTAATTTACTTCTCAGAGATACAATCGTACGTTATTGATCCCCTGTCCGAATGATAGAATGATTTAATGAATTGGTGTTGTGTAAGCTTGTCTACTGGCAACAATATTGATATTGCTGTCCATCTTTCCAGGTACTCGCCTGTGTGGCGCTGGCTTACGGGCGCCCGGAGCCCCCATCGGGCTACAGGTACTCCGCCCCCGCGCCCTCGAGCGGCTACGGGGCTCCGTCCAGCGGGTACGCTGCGCCCTCCAGTGGCTACGGAGCGCCATCCAGCGGATACGCTGCCTCTTCCATCGGTGGCAACTCCGGCGCACTCTCGTTTGGACAGTCTTCGTCTTCGTCCTTCAGCTCGGGAAGCTTCTCCCAGGGCGCCCTAGGCCTTAGCGCCAGCACCGGTGGCAACCAGGGCTTCAGCGGTGGCAACCAGGGATTCAGCGGTGGCTACGCCGGCGGCTACTCGGGCGCGCCCCTCGTGCAGAAGCACATCTACGTGCACGTGCCCCCGCCAGAACAGCAGGAGCTGCGCGCCCCTCGCATCCCTGAGGTCGCTCCCCCCCAGAAGCACTACAAGATCATCTTCATCAAGGCCCCGACCCCGCCCACCCCCACCGCGCCCATCATCCCCGTGCAGCCTCAGAACGAAGAGAAGACCCTCGTGTACGTTCTGGTCAAGAAGCCCGAAGAGCAGCCCGATATCGTCATCCCCACCGCGGCGCCCACGCAGCCCTCGAAGCCCGAAGTCTACTTCATCAAGTACCAGACCCAGAAGGAGTCGTCGGGAGCCGCTCTGTCGGGCGCCACCGGCGCCGCCGAGGTCAGCGGCGGAGACTTCTCCGGGGTGGGCGAGGACAGCGGCTCGGACGCGGGTCAACTCACCAGCTCTCAGTACGGCCCTCCTAACCATGTTGCCGATCCTCTTCACTAAAATAAAAACGTCCAAAGCGCACCGGTGGTAGGATAAAGCGACGAGTTATTTATTGCCACCCCGCGGTATTAACGAGCGCGCTGCGAGTCGACACGTACCCTAAAGCCTGCTTTCATTAGTCGCGCCTTGCAATCAACGTGACCTGGAAATTCTGGAAACCTTTTCTCATCGTGGCAGCAGGTACACCTGCCTGCAGCCGCGTCCGAGCGCCCTGTAAATAGCACCCCGCGCTCGGCGTGAGTCAAGCTCGTTACTTTATCTCATCGCCATCTACTCATTGTTATTAGTGCACAGTGTTAATGTTGGAATGGAGGTACTTTACTGCGACTGTTATATTATTATGTAATACTTAGCTTTTATTTTTATAATAAAACGAAAATGTAATACATTATTCCGTTCATTTTGTAATTGGGTATGTCGTTCTCATGAACGGATATGTAGGAATTACGTCATTCAGCCGAAAGTGGTCGTGAAAGGTTGCCTGGGCGTCCATGTTAGCGATCAGTTGAAATACTCCTTTCTACAACGTTTGTGACCACTCAACGTAAGACCAAAATTACCAATAATAACCTTGCTTTTATATATTGGTGTTGCGCAATGGCATGTAGAGTGTGGGCCACATCTCATTGGGTCACTATGTTGTAGGTAGAGCGTTCGGGTGCGTTACGCTTACGCGTCGTGTCTCTAAGCGCGCGCGTGCGGCTTTTTAAAATTAGTTCTACGTTGTAACGAACGAGGACTTGTACCCTCTTAGTTCCTTGCTGTGCAATCAGAACGCAGTTGAGTGCTTGAAAGATACACCACATATACTACAGCTTAATCGGCTTAATTTATACAATTACCGCTGAAAAAGCCAGAAAGGGAAAGATAAAGTATTGCAATAAAAACATCGTGGAAGGCAAATCCCACCAAAACCATTTTCATGTAAAAAATGTTGCCGAGGCGAGACCACACACCTCGCACTGTCAAAAAGCTATCAGATCTCATGTAGAGCTAAGCTTCTGACTACAAGGCTTAACTTCATAAACCTTAGTCAAAATATGTGGCTTGGCCGTTTCCTTACTAAAATAACTTGTAATAATAGAAAAGTAATTAACAGTTAATAAAAATTTCACATTTCGCACGGTAGCGAAATGGCTTGTAAATAGTTTGTAAAAATTGAAAAGTCCGACTTAGAACCTCATTATCTCGGAAACCGTTTATTTCCAGGCATAGTTCGTTATGACGAGGACAGTACATGGCTTCCCGCTTTGTTGGCGGTCTTTTAACACCCTGTATAGGATGTTGCGAAACGTTCCTGCCATAATTTGCGAGGTCATTTTAGTCATGAATCCATCTAGATACTCTGCAATATTTCTACTAAGAACCACTGCTCCACTGTTCACTTCACTTCTCGGCAACCCATCCATACTCCATACTTTATGCGACAAGTTCGGGATATACTTTGTGCTTTAAACTTTAAACTTAACTATGCTTTAAAGTTTTAAAGTTTTAAAGTTTAAAGCATAGTTAGGTTCCCTGTTACCTCTCAACAAGATATATATATACAGTGAGTTCGAACTTGTGAATCTTGTGATGCTATAGTGCCAAGTACAGAGGTAGGTAGGTAACGTGCTTTCTTGAAGATTAGATCGATAGCCAATCCCTCACTGACGACTTTTTAGAAATTATTGGTTTTGAGATTATTTCATAAATGTTAAGACGATATTAATATGATTTTACAAATGAAGACTCCAAAAAAAAGCAAACAAGTCAAGAAGTTAACTTTTTGAGATATCGCATTTTAAAAGTTACTGCGAAAAAACTAAAATAATAGTTATCGAGATATTGTTGTTCAAAACGTATATACGACAGAAACCGTTCTTTCGTGTAGGTATAAGAGTTTTTAATATCAATATCTCGATAACTATATCGTTTTTTCTTCTATTTATTTTTACTATTGCATAATACCAAACCTTTACTACAATGCCGCAGCAAAATTTTATTATAAAAAAGTGACTATATAGTTTGACAATTTCCCTGGAGTCTTCAAATACAATAGCTGCCCCAGGTCGTTTTTCACGGTAGGTACACCCAGAATGCTGGCGTCATTGTCTCGCTGTAAGACTCTGGACTCTGGCCGAGATACGTGTCAGCTCTCACACGAACTTGGGTGCTAAAGTAGCAACTTCGTTCTGATAATATTGATTAATTAGATAATATTACACTTTTTGAAGCCCAATGGCACTCGTAAAGGGTAGTCTATCACCGCTAGTGCCGTTGAGTAATTCCAGAAACCGGGGAAATAAACAACGCTTAAGTAATTAATGACGGAGTATGCTTCAGAAAGTTGGCCAGGACCTTGCAAGAGTTGCCATTTGGCATTGGCAGAGTGCCGGGAAAAGTATTGGCACTCAAACTGGCTGCGTGCGGTTACGTACGTAATGCTTTGCAAAATCGGGATGGCGGGCGCCGTAACAAGAGCGTGTGCCTTGCTCGCTAAGCACTCTCTTCTTGCGAAAATGTCTCGTTAGGATAAAAAAACCGGCCAAGTGCGAGTCGGACCCGCGGACTGAGGTTTCCGTACCAAAATACAAGCAATAAAAAAAAGATAGTTGTACCTACGGGCCTTCGGTGCATGACTAGGGTTGCCAGATGTCCGGTATTTAAGCCTACAGTCCGGTATTTTCGAGGCCTGTTCGGTAAAAAAATAATGGTCATACCAGACAAAACAATGTCCGGTAATTTGAGGAAACTCGATACTACTGGTAAGAAGCGCCTACAAAAGTAGGCATATGAACTCCCCAAACGCAAATCTCTCCTAAAACTAAAAAACTACTTAAACCAAAATTTTGAATGTTGATTTATGCAAATATAAGTATTAGTTGGGGTTGGGGTTGTCCGGTATTTTATCGCGACTCACCTGGCAACCCTATGCGTGACAGACAGCGTAGGCAGAGTATTAGGGTCCCGTTTGGCACCCTCCAGGTACGGAATACTAAAAAGCTGCATTTTGTGATGGAAGCAAGCCGCTTTTCGCAGTAGTAGAGATAAAATAAAGTTCCGTGCCAAATTGATATTATTAATTGTGATTTTGTTAACATTTATGGTCAACTGTCAAATTATGCCCGGATCAAAATTTAATTCCTAGTTATGGGTTTCCTCCAGATATTTGATTGCCATCAAACAAGCATTATAATAATAAGCAACTGATAGTAAAAGTATTTTAAGTTTTACAATAGGTTTGCTTGTTTCTTTTATCTATTAATTATTTCAAAAACTTCCAAGTAAAAAAGCACACTTCTTGCAAAAGTATCCGTTAATGTTCCCTTTTACCGCATAAATTATAGATAAAGTTCCGTGAAAGGAGAGAAGAGCCACAAAATTAATACTGATGAGTGCAATCTCCCGAACAAACGAGCCAGTATTTAAGGCTGCTTCTACACTAGCGACTGTCGCACAATGGGCGTTTTTCCTAGCGTAAAATTTCATTTCAATCGCTGTCAAAAGTCTATTGATCTATGATATATGTACAAGGTTACAAAAGATACTAACTCTTTTTACAGGGTAATAGCACCCGGTGATAAGGATCACAACCTAATTTTTTTTGGTCTATGACCTTCCGTTAATTTTAAATTAATAAAATGTGAACATTGTGGCAGGAGAAAATATTTTTTTTAAATATTGTTTTCTTTGACTTTCACAATGTTTTAACAACTCAAAGCTGCTAAGCTATACAAACGTTTGGAAAGTCCATCTCTACCTCCAGCTGAAAGCGTTGCATTGGACTATAGACCCAATGTCGTTCACAATAAGCCCCCCTGCTGGATGAATTGCGAAATACTTGCGGTAAGCCAAACGATTTTCGATAAAAAAGCAACAAACAAGACTAGTAAAAGAAGGACGAGTGCTCGCTCTATTGGTGAACAATAGACTTATTTTGTCGTACCTACAAGGCTGGGAATTGGTTTAGAAAAAAAAAACATTCCACCGCACCCGGCCATAAAAAATGTTCGTGAACAGCGGAGTCTAAACAACCAGCCCAAATACGTCAATAAAAAAAATACTCAAACCAAACATTTACTCTTTAAAGTAAATAAAATCGTACTATCAACCGCGACCGGCGCAAAAAAAAAATATTTATCCCAGACTCAGCAAAATCTACTCTATCAGCCTATGAGCCTGCAAACTTCAGCCTCGATTGGTCACCAGCTCTTCAGCTAAAAAGGCGAGATTGAACGGGAGTGACGAGTGAAGCAGACGTACACACGACAGCACGTCAGACTGTACACTTTTGTTGTAAAGTCGCCCGTAACGTAACCGAGTAGAGTCCTAGCTTGTAAGGGTCGACGTGCTGTCGTTAGTACCTACCAGTTGACAGCAAGTCGCCTTTAACACGTGTACCTACACTCGGCTCAGTTAGATTGCGGGCGACTTTGCATCAAAAATGTAAATGTTATTACTGTACTCACATACATCTGCAGTTACGTACACTCTGCTTATATTAGCCATACTATACTTAAACCTAAACTTACCTAAACTTAAGGCCTAAACTTGACCTTGCTTGCCTAATGATGCGCGACTATATTATCGTTTTATTTCGCAAATTCTGATTAAATGTGCAAAATAAAACGCAATAGAAAAATAATCAATGATGACTCCTCAGAGGTTAGCAGTCAGTTATCGCCAACCGAGGCTATCGCCACAACTAGGAATACTGACAAAGAGAAAAAAAAAATAGTGATGTTGTAGGTTGTAGGTAGCCACAGAAAACGATAAAAGACGAATGTTGAATTTTGGAAACCCCAGGCAAACAATCTCTATTTTACTGTGAAGTGTGAACCCTCACTCAACACACAAGTATGTCCCGAACTACGAACTCGCGACCCCATATCTCAGCAACCCCCCGACCGATTTGGCTCATGTTCGAACTTAAAAATTATCTTTGCCTCATTTACCCGCCTACCAAATTTCATGACGATCCGACTTCATTTACTCAAGTTATCGTCGAACGAACATTCATACATACAAACATACAAATATACATACATACATACAAACGCCGGATTGTTCAAGTAGACTCAGAGAACTTCGCTCGCTTTTCAATAATACTTAAATGGGCCGACCACATGTGCCAGGGAAAGCTATTGCGAAATCAATAAATTATTCAGAAACTATCAAACAAAACCATTTGTTAAATAATGACACAAACAAGACTACTCGCACCATCAACATCGAATGTAGGCCATGAATTTGTACGTATTGTATTGGATATGTTTTGTAGAGTCACCGATTGCGAGGATATTGCTAGTATAATCCGCGCGGGATGAGAATGGGATGTGTGCGACCTTTTGGAACTGAGACGCGTGCGGTAAGCAAACTCGCGTCTATACATTCTTGTCAAAGTAAAATAAAGTATGTTTTCGATTGACTTTGACAAGGTTCCATCCCATTCTCATCCCGCGCGCATTATACACGACAGCACGTCAGGGGGCTAATAATTCTCGGGAATCTCGTATTCGACACATCTCACAGGAAAAATCTTATTTTGTAGCAAATGTCACATCTCCTATTCTCACGAAGTCATCCTTGACATAAGGCACGAGATGTTTGCCTTTTTCGCTCGACATGACTAGAGTGTTGGGAGCTGTTGATATCGAAATGACATGAGATTTTTTCCTTCGAGATGTGTCGAATGCGAGATTCCCGAGAATATGCCCCCTGAGCGTCCATGTTTCGCCCGTAACGTAACCGAGTTCTGAATTGAAAAATTCGCTAAGCAAATGGGTAAGTATCGTCCTGTCTCTGCGGATTTCTCACAAAAGAGCGTGACAGAACGATGGTTAAGTATTTGCTTAGCAAAATTCTCAATTCAGAAACCGGGCCTATGTCTTGTGTACATGCATCAAGTTATAGGTTCATGCCGCCTAAAATATAAATATAATATTTACAAAATCATCTACCTACTTAAGATATAACTACTAAATTTAAAATATCCCCGAAATGTTAGTCTCAAATAAGCATATCTCATAAAAGGCTGAACCGAATTTGATAAAACATATCTAAGAACACTTGCTAGATAACCAGCTTTAAAATAAAAACCGCGTTTAAGAGCTAAGACGCCACAGACAGACACACACACAGAGGTCAAACTTATAACACCCCTCTTTTTTGGTCGGTGGTTAAAAAAGGCCTGTATTGATGTTGTGTAAATTATTATTTTGAAACTTATTTTTAGTTTTAAAAGTGTTCGCATTTTGACGGCACCGGCGGCGGCGTATAGTCTCGCAAACCCGGTTTGTGGCATGTTATGTAGTACAAACTGCTATAATGCCTACGGAGCATGCGCCTCTACTCACGCCTCATGTAATTATCGTAGGTGTACAACATACATTCGTGAAATGGGTACATTATTTCAGTTAAACTTTGTGTGATGTGTGCTCCGAACTAACATTTAACAGACCGCGCGCGGAGCGGCAATGTTTGCGAGGTTGCGATGCGGTCCCTTCGTTCTTTCTCTTCACTTAACATTAACAAGTGTTGAGAGTACAATCTGAGATATCGTCGACGATGCTGATACCTATTTAAAAAATATTATTGGCACTTCGCAACTTTGTGCTTGAAAGAAAATTGGGTACCTACATACCTAGGGGAGACTGGGTACGGTTGAAACAATTTTTGGTTTTTCACGTGTAGCACTGTCATTAAGAAACATAATTACAAACTAAACGCTTCAAATGAGAGAATAAACTTTCGTCTTCGATTAGACATTATAAAAAGAGGCCCAACGCCCATAGCAGCTAGGTGGGAAGCGTTTATTCAATAGATGAGCTACTGTTTCAACCGTCCTCACCCCCGGGGCGGTTGAAACATTGATGGGGGTCAGTTGAAACATGAACAAACCAGTAATATATAATCAGTTTCTTTATTCACAATCAATGAAAACGTAGAAATCCTAATCAGAATAGTCAAATTAACAAAATTAACATTAAAAATTAACACAAATAAATTAAAAGAGCTCTAATGCTCTGCTCTTAATTGAATGATCATATAATAATCAGTATTCTTAATTGAATGGAAATTGAAGATGAGTTTCTTTTATCTCAAATTATCTTTAGGAACTAGGTAAAAAAAGTTGAACAATTGTCGATAATAATAATCAGCAACGTAGAAATCCTAATCAAAGTCCTCAAATTAACAAAATTATTAATCAAAGTTCCATTTTTTATTCTTCATAGGCCATTTTGTAGTGATTTACATCGCACTCGCCTCTTGATGTCTTTTTTATACGCTGTCTGGGCATCTTTAACGAAAACATCTTACGTTATTATTGTTTCAACCGTACCCACAAAAATCGTTTTAACCGTCCCCAACCCCCTCAATCTTCACTAAAACGAACACACCGTCAAAACAAAACAACCTACACAACAACAAATTACTGTTTCCGAACCGTAATAGTCTAACAACAAAGTAGTAAAACACTTCAAACACAAATGCTAAAATCAACGAAACAATTGGAAAAAGAAAAAAATACAAAATACTTACTTTTGGTCGAAAAAACACAATGAGGCCACCTAGACTCGTACACGGCGCGTGAAGTGCGACGAATCACTGCGATTCATGTCTGGACCGACTAGCCGCGTCTCTCTCCCCTAGCACCCCTCACCGTACCGCCCATAGTTTACGAATTATTAGCGTTGTTTCAACCGTACCCTGTTTCAACCGTACCCAGTCTCCCCTACTACAAAAACTTGGTGTATGGTTGGTGTGACATGCGTTCAGCTAAACACTGTCTCATCTGCTAAACACGGGTTAAACAAGTGTTCAATGGGTTTTAAACAATGTCTAAGACGATGCTAAGACGTAGATAGGTATGTCTAAGTCTAAAACACAGTTTTGTGGTAACGATATTGATAAACACGGGCTCAAAGACCGTAAAAGTGAACTGAAACTGTCAAATATGGTTCGATGGCATGGGCATGGGCAAAAATTGTGTGAATTTAAGAATAGTTTTAGACCCTTATCACACTAGCGAGTTAAATGCGAAGTGAATGCGCGGTGAGTTCGCCGCGAGTTCGCCACGAATTCGCCGCGATTTCGCAACGAGTTCGCCGCGAGTGCCTGGTACGAATAGCGACACGCACTTATGATTTAAGCACCATGGGGTTTCCCAGCTTGTCGCTGAATATAACGGCATCGTCACTGAAATTGGCGGTAAAATGTATTGTTAGAATACCTCCATAGTATTTCTTATCTTCGGGTGCGGTATCGGTATCGTGTTCGCTGAAGAAGTGTGAAGTCAATTTGTTTAGGTAGGACTGGTAGTTTTGAGTGGTTAAGCGCCTGTATTCGACTCATATCAAACTTTCACAAGCGAATGTTAGTTTATAATAACTTGCTTTTCGTATCATTTATCTCCTTCCCACTTCCTATAAATCGATATAAATTTCAACACCCTGAAAAAAGAGTTAATATGTTTTGTACTCGCGTACCAAGCGTCGTCATCCGTCGTCGAACGAAGGCTGACGATGTTGGTGATCGAATCGCGGGTCTCAAGTGGAAATGGGCAGGACACCTGGCGAGGCGGGAAGATGGCCGGTGGACAAGGGCATTGACAGAGTGGCGGCCAAGAGTTGGACGGAGGTCGGTAGGAAGACCTGCAGCCCGATGGTCGGACGACATCGTTATGGCGGCAGAGGGTCCATGGATGCGGATGGCGAGGGACCGCGAGAGATGGCGCGAGGGGAAAAAGGCCTATACCCAGCAGTGGGCAGCGGTGGGCTGATGATGATGATGATGATGATGTTTTGTAACACGTTGTATAAATAAGTATTGAAATAAATTAGGGCATTATTTCCATATTCTGTAGTTTTGGCTGTGTTATTTGTCAAGTGTGTTACGGCCACGGCACCGATTTATAGGAAGAGGAATGAAGATAAATATAGGATGAGACCTTGCCCAGCCCCTCTACCCTTGACGCATTTTTTCAATAAGGCAGAATTTACAAAATTCAATAATTCACGAATTAAGACTCATTTTATATTGGTATTGTACAAAATTAATCTTCGTAATGTTCGAATAAACATTACGAAGTAAATAAAATCAAACTATGCTATGCTAGGATGACTATGCGATCTAAAAGAGCAATTAATTTTAAAACTTTGTCATTATGAACGCAATGGCGTCAAGGGTAAACCCCCTGTACGTATATAAATTAAATATTTTCTTTAAAATATTCTTTCTGGTGCAATCAAAGTTCTCTATCTATCGGGTAAGTTATAAGTAAAATAGGTTGTAGCAAACCATGGAGAAATGGCGCCTAACTAGAACATTTCGCCGAGTGGGGCGCTTTTGTCTCAGAGACAGGCCTCGAGTCAGGAGTGCAGGTGAAGAGGTCAACGAACAAAACCTCTTTTGACACGGCTTTTTAGGGCAGAATGGCGCGGACAAAGCTGCCTGCTGTTACCCTGGGGGGTAATTCCCGGGAATCTCGCATTCGACACCGCTCGAAGGAAAAATCTCTGTTTGCGGCAAATGTCACATCTCCTATTCTGACGAAGTCATCCTCGGCACAAGATTTCTGCGAGATGTTTGCCTTTTTCGCTCGACTTAAGGCGCTGTACATAGTGAATAGCCCGCGCGCCAAGAAAAATGCACAAAATCGAGTCCTGTATCAAATACACTAAAAAAATCGTAATTTTTCACATATCAAACCCTAGAATTAGGTGAGACCTATCTAAAACAGCCAGTTTCGTGTTGACATTCATAAACGTTTTGAAGATATTTTTGATGAAATAACCCTCCTTTTTGCTTCGCGTAGTCGGGTAAAAAAATTGGCGGCGCACTTTTTTTCAAACAAAATATCTTGCAATCTATTATGGGTATCAACACTAAACTGGCTGTTTTAGATAGCTCTCACCTAATTCTAGGGTTTGATATGTGAATATTTTCGATTTTTTTAGTGTGTTTGGTACAGTAATCGATTTTGTGCATTTTTTTTGCGCGCGTGCTAATTCACTATGCCCAGCGCCTTAACTCGAGTGGTCGGGAGCAGTGGAGATCGAAATAATATGAGATTTTCCTTCGAGATGTCTCGTATGCGAGATTTCCGAGAATTAGCCCCCTGACCATGATGAATGTTCCCGTTTGTTGACGCTACACATAGCGGATGATGTTTTAATCGCTGAAAAGCGAGACTCTACTTTTATTCTAACATATTAAACCAAAACCTAGGCCCTTGCATCTACGTAATGAGATGAGTCAGTGGCGTCTTCACTTACACAAGTCACACTAGATGGGTGAAGTGACCCTTGGACGATGCAGTGCCTGGGCCATTTTTAAAGATGGAGTAGGCTTACCCAGAACCTATACCATCCTGACAGCTTAGTCGGTCACATTAGCTACTACTTATATGTATTTTCAAAACGGATAGAACAGAATCACCTATAGGTCTGCTATTTTCTACTTTTCAACGACTAACATAGTAGTAAAAAATAAATACCCACAACATTTTAGCTTCAAATTAGCGTACCTATCTCATAAACGGCTAAACCGATTTTGATAAAATATATCTAAGAACACTCGCTAGAAAACCTGCTTATAACTTGAAAAACCGCATCCAAATCGTTACTCAGTTTAAGAACTACGTACGGTGCCACAGACGGACACATAGCGGTCAAACTTATAACACCCCTCTTTTTGGGTGGGAGGTTAAAAACCTACATAAAACCCCCGATTTGCGTCTGGTTAATAACGAGAAAAAAGCACAATGGGTGCATACCCTTTGAGTCTAGTCGCTAGTCGATAGATTGACCAAATGCAGAAACGATTTCCTAGCCCAGTGTGTGACAGTGACAGTCAATTCTCGGTTAGTCAATGGTCTGATAAAGTAATTAAGTCCGCATAGGGGGGCACGTACGTGGACGTGCAGCCATGATCTTAGGGCACATCTAAACCGGTATCGTCTAACTAGGCGAATCGTATCGCCGTCATAAAAAAAGTTCGAATCGCCAACAGCATAAGATTACGATGAAGATGCCAATCTTCACACTTCATTCCTAACATCATCACCAATGGGCATATACTGATTACTATTAGGGGTTCAAATAAGTAAAATTAAAACGGATTATTAATATTTATCGCCAAAAATGTTTACTTCATTTTTCTTTCGAAGTCGTCATCATAGCCTCTAATGCGGTAGTTCCATTGCATACAAATATTTAAAAAAACAACTGTCAAAAGTGTGAATCTGAGAAAATAACGTTCTTGTTGACTTGACACTGACATTTGTCAAACCTCAACATATTTTTATTTTTTAAAATCATGAATGAAGGCAATGAACTTAGTACATAATGCCAGTGGTGACGTCATACACATAAATAATTTAAATAATAAATAAAAAAATATTTACATGAAAAATTAAGAAAATATTCAAATAAGTTTCTTATATTTGTCTATATTTTCGATTTATAGAATAAAAAATAAAAAATGACGATGCCCATTCCTGTCATCCCTAATCAGGGGACCGATTTTGCGCCTTCATCTCAAGCTTGGATATTGCTCATCCCGAGACGGTTTGCTTCATGTGGCACTGATCGACGCCAGGTAGTGTTAGGGCGTCCTCTATTCCGTGTTCCAGTTCAGTGCTACTTTGGAGAGGCTGTTTCCTGGTCTTCGTAAACTTAGTATGACCTATTCGTATTACATACTTCATTCGCATGGACGCGTTTTTTGACATGATGCCTATTGCCAGTTGTGATATGTCCATACTTTTGATACGAGTAAATACTTGATACCTCAGGATGATACACTGCAGCGTGCAGTGGACGACCACCTCTACAATGTCAAACGTTCGACGTGTCGGTTGGCACCCGATTTTGGCTGAATACGAGTAAGTTTCGAATTCATTTGGGATGGATGCGATAGCAACGTGGCGGGAAATTCAAAATTGTTACAGTTTTTTACATTTTGTAGGTAAACTGAGCTATTTTTGTTCAGCGATTTTAACATAGTATTCTTTTCATTATTGTTAACAACAGAACAACAATGATTCAGCCGATTATGTGTTCTGTTCTACGAAGCAGTGGTATTGCCCAAAAAACTTGTCGTAGACCAGAACACATAATCGGCTGAATTATTGTTGTTCTGTTGTTTACAATAATGAAAAGAATACGGTTTTATTGTTTATTTATTTATTTGTTTATTTATTTGTTTATTTAGATACATTTGCAGAATGGTACATGATAAATTCTTAACTTATAAGCACAATGTGGATGATCCTGATGTACATTCCATAATAAATGTATACAACCTTCGCATCTAGTAATAAATAACAATAGTTAAAAATCTAACAATGCTGTAACAAAATTAATATGTCTATAATATTAATACAAGGAAGAAATAACATTTTTACTTTACTAATTTATTTATTTTACTTTTGAATACTTTTATTGAATTTGAAAATATATCAAGTTCGGGATCTTTGAGTGTTTTACTACTATAATTTTGACACATTCTATTTATAGGAGAGTGAGTACCAGTGTTTGTTTTGGACGTAGGTCCAGACAATATTTTAGTTATGGGCTTTCTAGGCTTGTTATAAGGGACGGTTATAGAAATTTGCGCTAATAGGTCGCTGCAACTGACTTTACCACTGATAAGATTGTATAGGAAGGCAAGGTCGTGTAGCTCGCGTCGGCTTTTTAGGGATGTCATTTTAAAGAATTGTAGGCGCTGATCATATGGACATCTATGGGAGATACCGGAGGAAACAAAGGCTAGGTGTCTTGTAAAGGATCTTTGCAAACTTTCAAGACGTTGGGAATGAGTAACGTAGGATGGATTCCAAGCTGAAGACGCGTATTCTAGCAAGCTGCGTACCAATGCGTTAAATAGCATAGTTTTTGTATGAGCTTTGAATCCCTTCGTATTACGTTTGATGAACCCAAGCATCTGTGCGGATTTTTTAGCAACAGCGTTGAAATGCGGTTTGAAGGTCAACTTTGAATCCAATGTGACACCTAGATCTTTAATTTCGTTGACCTCCGTCAATTTCTCGCCAGCTAGATGGTAATTGGAAGCAAACGGTCTCCTTTTTTTTGTAAACTTGATGTGAAAGCATTTTTTTACGTTTAATTGCATGTCGTTGTTGCAGCACCAGCTTTGTAATCTGTCTAAGTCGTTTTGCAGCAAAATAGAGTCATTATGAGAGTAAATGGGCATAAATATTTTAAGATCGTCTGCGAATAAGGAACATTTACAGTTATGAATTTGTGAGATAATGTCATTAATGAAGAGGGAAAATAAAATAGGTCCTAGATGAGAGCCTTGAGCACCTTGAGCCTTGAGGCATTCTCGCGAACGAAAAATCGCTGAACAAAAATAGGTCAGTTTAGCTACAAAATGTAAAAAACTGTGAAAATTTTGAATTTCCCGCCACCTTGCTATCGTCCACCCTTAAATCTAAAAAAAGATTGTTCAATGAGCCCTCATACTCGTAAAAAGCCCTATTTTCCGGTTTTGACGGCTGACACGTGAGGGTTTTTTTTTAGAGAATGGACGTTCTGGTCAGCTTGCTCTGAGAAAACTGCAAGACCATCTCAATTAAATTCTAATATTATCATCATAGTAATAATGAAGGTCGTAAAGACAAAACCGAGGGCTGGCGTTAATTAGCTGTCGACCTCTCCTGTAATTGAGTCGAGATCTCGAAAAAGCAACTTAAGGCCCAAACCTAAGCACAACTAGCGCCGCCAATGGAAAAAAAAACATATATTAGGTATCTTCTTTTTGGATGTGTTTTGCGCTATTTTTTTTTTCGTTTGCTGCGCTAGTTGTGCCTATACAGGGTGTTAAAATACCGCCAACAGTCCCGAAAGGTACGCATACTAGACACCAAAATAAAGTACTTTTTCGAGAAATTATTGCTAGGAAATGATTTTGGTTTTTTAGGTTATAATTTTGGAAAATATTTTATCACGCAATGGAAGTGTAACGCAGAGAAGTCATATTGCGCAAGCGGTGATATAAACTTTTGTTACTTACGCTCGAGGTGCCGATGTTAAGAATACATTGCGGGTTGCAATTTTGACGTCGTTTTATACAAGAAATATTCAAAATTTTGGTATGGCTTCTTGAGAAGAAATGTTAAGTACTAGATACTGATCAAAGTTGTGAAAAAAAAATTTTTTGAAAAGTCCGACTTTGAACCTTATTATCTCGGAAACCGTGCATTTCCCAGGTATAGTTCCTTGGCCTTAAATGTTTGTTATGATGAGGACAATACGTGGTTTCCCGCTTTGTTGGCGGTCTTTTAACACCCTGTATAGCGCCGCCAATGGAAAAAGAATAATATCTTCTTTTTGGATGCGTTTTTTGCTAAAACGAATCATCAAATGATAATCCCTAGGCTTAACTATTTTTAGGACATAGGTCCAAGTTTTCAGATCCTAGCTTCTACGTATAAAAAAGTGGCCACTTTTGGCGGCGGCGGGTTTTAATCGTAGGTGTTCTACGTTGGAATCTAAACATTAGGTCCTAAAAATAGTTAAGCCTAGGGATTATCATTTGATGATTCGTTTTTAGCAAAAAAAACGCATCCAAAAAGAAGATATGATTTTTTTTACATTGGCGGCGCTAGTTCTGCCTCGTAGGTATGTATTTTTTCCTTAATTTTTCGATTTGGAAATTATCTCGGGGTACCTCGCCTTAAGTTTATGACAAAGTTAAGTGACAAAGTTCGCAAACAGGCGCCGGCCTGGCTGCCAAATAGACTCCGATAGGGGCAATAGGTTTTACGACCGGCGAAGGGTGCTCTCACAATATCGATCTTATTGTGACTGAACCTTAGGGCACAATTTTCATCCTCTGAATAACATCTGGCTGGGTAGTTTATTTATATAATTTGAGACAAAAATGTTTCATTTGAAATACTTGTTTTTTACTTCAATAAACATAGAATATCGATATTTGTTGGCGAAGTAAAGCAAAATGGTGATAGAAACCGTCACGAAGAAACTCAAAGTTTATTTCACAGCCATTGCAATGTCGCTGTCGCCTGCATTACTTTTCATAATGGTAAAACAAAATACTGCGATATTTGGATATGGAGTGATGATGGCGGAGTTTGGATTCATATTTGAAAAAATATGTTTTTTATAAGAAGTGCCTCAGTCCTACTTAACATGTCGGTTTTGATGAGACCAATGTCAAATGAGACCTAAGTGGTACCTATTCTGGTGCATGGAAGTGAGGCAGGTAAGTATTAGGTATTCATAAGCGTGGGAATGTCAGCGGTGACAATAGGCGGCGTAATTCTGTGTCCTTACTCAGTCAGGCGCAGTATTGCAGCAAAAATCAATTTGTCAATCATAGCAGGAAGTTATACCTTCACCGCCGGTACAGACTCAGGTGCATGCCTCCACCAGCCGGAAGCAAAAATTTTTCCCACCTGGCAACAGCTACGGGGAATAGAAAATGTTATCTAAAGTATTCTGCTGGCAGATACTAATTGAATTGAAAGCGCAAAGCTCAAAACCATTCCGCAGGAAAGCGGACGATTGACTTCCTCCAATCGCTCTACTCAAGTGACGTCTAGGAAAAAAGATCCAAGGAAAATTTCCAGCCAGTGGTGAAATTAAATGAGTAAAAAAAAATACAAATCCCTGCAAGACGGTGAAAAACTAAGTTAGGTAAGGAAGCGTAAAAAAATATCAGACTCTGCGATGCCGAGATAAAAATGGGACTGAAGAGATAAAAGTATTTCAAAAGACTTCAAGCTCTTTGAGCAAACAAGAACTTTTTGTTTTCTTCCCTATACTTTGATTTACAGCCTGAAACTTTTAGATTAGAATGACTAGTTTAATTCCATAAAAAACATCTTCTTCTTCTTAAGGAATTCGGGATATTAAAACTATAAAATTTATAACTCGAGAACGGTTGAACCGAGTTTTTCGTGATTTTTGATTTGGAAGACCAAACCTGCGCTTCAAAGACTGCGCTAAGCGAGGCATGGTCACATTAAACATCTCCGTTAAGGCCTGGGAGCAACACGCGGAGGTCCGCGACGAGAGGAGACGGCTCATCGCCGAGGGTTGCACAGTGCACGACCAGGCTTGGTTTAGGCAACTAGCCCACAGACGCACGAGGCACCACGCACGTGCCTTAAGCTCCGACCAGCAGGGGTCTTCCGCGTTATTATGCCAATACTGTGGACGTGGCATCCACTCCCGCATCTGGCTTTACAGCCACGAGCAAAAATGCCACAGGGATGCTGTATAAATCATCTGTAACATATGTAAAGGCCCTTGATGATGATAGTTGTCTACGTTCCGAATAGCATACAAAATATTAAAACATGAAATGGGGAATATATCCGAAAAATAATAATAATAATGTCTGCTCGGATAAAGTCGCGGGCAAAAGCTAGCTTAAAATAAAAGTTAAAACCAGTGACGGACATAATTATGTATTGCTTACACGTGTTGCTGCAGTTCATTAGGTGGCGTGGCGTATCGATGTTGTTTTTCCACCTTCATTGAATAATTACAGTTACCAATATCCGGTAGGTACAATTTAACTTCGTATATGTTCAAAGAGCAACATAAACTTTTTACAACGCCTGAAGCGATTTTTCGTCTTTAGCACCAATTGCGCAGTGCCAGCGCGATCACGGCAAGACACGTACCTCATCAGGGGCGGGACATACCCCCTGATCACATCTTTGTATTAAGAGGGCGTTAGAGCACCATTTTCCCATACAAACGTAGTCCCGGTTTAATTTCTAAACTACAGGCTCGATTTTGCTGAAACTTGGTTTTTATCAGTAGATGACCAATACGGAGGTTTGCAAATAGTTCTTATAATTAAACAAAATAAAGCCTGTAAGAAATTAGAGCGATGCGTTTTTCGCGCCGAAAAAGGGGTTACTTTCAGCTGTTATTTACTTACATTATTACACTGTCTATTGGGGTCTAACTACCTTGGGAACATCAATAATGTATTGTACTTGTCAGAAAAAAAAGATTTTTGAAATAGCTAGTAAAATATAGAAATGGAAGCTGAACTACGAAAAAAATTGGGAAAATAGATCTATTACATTAGAACTACAACTACATACTCGCGAAAGGACACGAACACACGTAGACTCATACAGCCGCATTGCCACTCACTTTTCCCGCGCCCCGTCTCGCTCCGGGTGAAACAGCTATAGAAAACAGTGGTTCACGCGCTTGGCCATCGCCGAGTTCCCACGGTCCTGAAGGGGCCTCTTAAGTTAATAAGCTGTAGCACCGATTCAGAGTGATTTGCTGCCGTCCATTGAGGAGTTCCGTTCTCCATTTCCTCATAAGATCTTCACCGATGCCACCTCTGACCATCTACCTATATGGGTAGTAATCCGGCCGATCTTGATGTATGGCTCCGAGGCTTGGACACTCACTCTCAAGGAAGAGAATAAACTTTTGGTTGCGGAAAGAAAAGTGATGAGGAAAATGCTGGGTCCAACTAGGAGGGAAGATGGTAGTTGGAGAGTGAGAAAGAACCAGGAAATCGAAGACCTGATTTCCGAACCCAACATCATCGGCGAAATAAAATCCCACCGACTCCGTTGGCTTGGTCACCTGGAAAGAATGGGAGAGGATCGGGCAGTCAAGAGGGCCTACCTTGGAATACCAAGCGGTCGAAGACCAGTCGGCCGTCCCAAATACCGCTGGAGGGATGAAGTCGGCAAGGACCTGCATGAACTACAGGCAGGCGACTGGAAAGCGACCGCGCAGGACAGAGACCAGTGGCGACTTCTTGTGTCTGAGGCCAAGACCCACTTCGGGTCGCTGAGCCAGCGGAGTAAGTAAGTAAGTAAGTTACCAATACCAAATAACGAGTCATCAAAATCTATTCATAATCGGAGTAATCGTGTAAGAAAGATAAAAAAACAACGCGTCGAATAAACACCTCGTTTTTTGAAGTCGGTTAAAAAGACCACGAGTGAGCACCCGACACCCTGACAACGGGAACCGGGAACTACGTAGTTTGTCGGAGCACAAGGGCCTTAGCCTGTAACGCAATAGCGTATCGACGGCGTCCCAGTGGAAGGACAAAACAGGGATTTCCTCGTTTTTCTCCTACAACCAGCGAACTAATCCTCTAGAATTAGAATCAGAATAGGTATTCTTTGCTGGTACTACTGAAGCATTAAAGTACTGACAGCATTAGTCGTCAATCGAGAGCCCATTTTGGCACCATTGCGTTACAGGCTAAGGCCCCAGCTTTGGTGTCGGTCTGCGTCATTCCACAGGGGCGTTTAGCAAATATGCGGCGGACCGGCGCGGCGGCGGAGCACCCCCCTACGAGCCGGTGAGCCTCCATAGGGCATTCTCCGAATGGTGCGAGGTGCGAGGCACAATGCCAGCTCACACAACGCCTTCCAAATAAAAAAAATATAATATAATATATCACCGACAACTTAGCTTCAAATAAGCATATCTCATAAACTGCTGAAAGAATTTTAATAAAACATAATATCTAAGAACACTCGCTAGAAAACCTGCTTTCAACAAATAATATTAACAACATTAGAGTGTCAAGCCAAGTTCAAGTAAAAAACTGGCGAACGCACCGTGCGTGTATTTACCCGAACCATTTGGACCCACTTTTTATAAAAAAATACTGGCTTTACTGGTTTGTACTGATTCCGAGTGATTTTCTGCTGTCCGTTAAGGAGTTCCGTTCTCCATCTCTGAAGTTCTTCACCATTTTTTACAAGACTACATGGGAAGAATACCTACCCGTCCAAATAAAAATAATGATAAAAATCGGTTCACGTAGAAAGAACTCGGACGCTGCATCGTCCAATCGGAAAGAGTGTATGAGACAGGTCTTGTGACACTGAAAGCAACTTTTAGTATGGGGTAAGGTGCGAAATCTCGAAAAAAATATCAGCTGCTCCATATATTTGGTGCAGTAGGTATCGAATATTAGTATGGGACCGCTGATATTTCTTTCGAGATTTTGCGCATGGTCCCATAGTAAAGGCCACACAGGTGCGTTTTCGCAATAACGTAAACGCAAAAACGCGCCTGTGTGGAGCCTTTAAGCTTTTGTTGCTTGTATTGATGAATTTAACTTACCCCTTCAGTGTTACAGGACCATTCTGTAATACCCTGTAAAGTTAAGCCTATCATAACGTTGTTTTCGTAAGCTGGTTTCGTGTTAAAACCCAGGCTAAAAATGCGCCGGCACTCAGGGCAACGGTCTTATTACCACTTGTTCGTTTACTTGTTGTACCTAAACTATCATTAATGTGCCGGAAAATACCTACACAACTTTAGTCGTTGAACGAAAGCAGAAAGTTTTACTTTCGTGTTAATGTTACCTCTACTTTTACTGAAGAGTTTGTACAAATGAAATAGCACAATTACACGCTCACGAAGTTTCGTGAATATTTACCCCGTTTTACAAAGGCAAAGATGGCCTAACACACCTTTCCCACAATACTTGTACCTCGTGATTTCAGCCATACAAAGCCGCCAAAGTTGAAGATACCGTACTCATGACAGCACTTCGACCCTTACACGTTAGCACTCTACTTTACTTTACAACAAAAGTGTACGTTCTCACGTGCTGTCGTGTGTGTATGGAAAAACTGAATAAATAGTTATTTGTTATGCAAGAATGCAAAATTATTGTTTGCGGCGAGGGCTTGTATTCAGAAGCACGAGACGCAAATAATATTGCATTCGTGCGAAACACAAAACTTTTCATCTCACAAAAGCGAGGAAATGATTTTGTTAGCCATGCGGGAAAAACTCTATAGACAACAAGGAGATAAAAAATGAAATTAGTAATATCGTTTGAAAAAATTTATTTAACAAACCAAAACATAATTATCTATTTGATAAAACAGAAGCGAAGCATTTTTTTTATTTACTGATCCATGAAAGATCTCATGAAGGGCAACCTTCCACTTTCCTTAAAACGGAAGCTCGTCGATATGTGTGTCCTGCCTGTCCTTACCTACGGCTCACAGACTTGGTCATTGACAAACCAGCAAAAGACCAAACTCAAGGTTTGCCAGAGAGCGATGGAGCGCAGCATATTGGGTGTCCGCAGGATCGACCGTGTCCGAAACACCACCTTGCGCTCAAAAACGCGCATAGCCGACGTAGGTGCTCAGACGGCAAAGCTTAAATGGAGCTGGGCCGGACATGTCCGCCGCATGCAACCGGATAGGTGGGCGAAACTTGCCACCGAGTGGATACCATGTGGCGGTCGCCGCAGCCGAGGTCGCCCAAAAAGACGATGGCGGGACGAACTCGACCAATATCTGCCGGAGTGGTTAGAGGTTGCTCAGGACCGAAAGACCTGGTCTGAAAGGGGGTAGGCCTTTGTCCAGCTGTGGGACCCCTAACAGGATACGAAAAAAAAAACTGGTAGCTATTAAAAATAAATATAGTGTACAAAATATTGAAAAGACTAGGTATAAGAAGAAACCGCGTTTCTGAATGTTCTATTCCGTGACTTTACCTTTTTAAAAGATCCTTATGCCCCATTTACATTCACAGTTTTCTATAGAGAATGGGCACGAACAATCACTTTCGCTGAAATACGCGTGTAAATGAACTATGAATGAGGATCTTTTTTCTGTCGGGATCTGGCATCTACTTAAGACGACGTACGTCTCACAACTAGCGCCGCCAATGGAAAAAAAATCATATCTTTTTTTTGGATGCGTTTTTAGCAAAAAACGCTCCTGCGATTCCTCAACGTGAGGCTTAACTATTTTTAGGACCTAAGGTTTGGATTCCAGGATTAGATTTCCTACGAATGCAATCGATTCTCGCCAAAAGTGGCCACTTTTGGCGAGAATCGATTGCATTCTTAAGTTCTAGGATCTGGAATCCAAACCTTAGGTCCTAAAAATAGTTAAGCCTCACGTTGAGGAATCGCAGGAGCGTTTTTTGCTAAAAACGCATCCAAAAAAAAGATATGATTTTTTTTCCATTGGCGGCGCTAGTTGTGAGACGTACGTCGTCTTAAACGGCCAGTGTTTTTTTCTTTTTCAACACCGTAGGGCGCGAGAAAGACTTTCCCGGCGTCGCGTTCAAATTTCGAAGCGCACTAAAATGCAGATAGTTTAAATCCGGCCTTTACACGATCGTAATTTAAGTTACTAGTAACAGAAAACTTTCCGAGCGTGGGAGATGAAAAGGATACTTAATACATATTAATTTCCCTCTGTGAAAAGGTAATTTGCCATTTACCTTTTTATATAATTTCTCTTTGGACATAAGATTTCACATATCCCCTTTCACTCGTATTTCACTGGGTTTTTCAACTTATTCATGTAAGTGTTTTTTTGAGGTTTTTTTCGGTTCACTGATGTAATGTTTTAGACATATGAAGCATTTTAATAATTTACTACCTACTACCTACCTACCTACTTCTTCTACTTCTACTAATTCCACTTCAAACAAAAGTGGCTTAAATAATAAACTTCGGTCAACAATCATCACCTAAGTGATGATAAAAAGATAATTAGAAAGGCATGAGGAGACGAAGAATTATTTAAAGAGTTGTTATTCATTCTGCACATTTTTGTATTGAAAGGTGTACATATGTAGTAAGAAACACCTTGGCCTGTCTCCGCGAGCAGTAGCTTGAGTGTTCGCATCGAATGGTGAGTGCTCAAGTTGCATTGGCATCGGCTCGGTGAAGTTTGAAGACGTGGTCTGGAGCTTGGACTAAGTAATTAGTGGCGTGAGGGGCGCACGCTCCAGTGCCGAGCTGCCCCTTGGTGCGGGAGGGGGCACTGTTGCTAATAATTTACCCTACAGAAGTTTAATTCAGGTAAAATACGTGCCACGGAAGAAGATACTTGACCGCGCCTCCCGCACTATCCCGGGATCGCTGGATTCTCTAAAATATCCACCGAAAAAATAACAGTTTTTAAGTTAAAAAAAAAAAAAAAATCATTTCACTAAGGGCTATTTTCGAGTGTTTTAACTCTCAAAGGTTGAGTGGATTTCTTAGAGAATAGAGGCGCTGACCTCATACCGCTAAAGAGACAAACCGTCACCAGTCACTGCGCAAGTGCGCATCTCAAACCTCTCGCATGTTTCTCCTTTCGTGGCACGTTTTGTAGGTATTACACATATGATTCAAAAGGATTCTTGACTTTTAAGATCAGGCTGTTAATACAAAATACTTGCTCTCTTTTTCAGTGTCCCGGATGTCAAGAAGTCGAAACGGAAAATCACTCCTGTGTGTTTCTGTTTGATTGTCTGTAAAAGTTTGAAGACGTAATTGTGGCTCGAGGTTTGGACTAATTTGGTGCAATGATAGCCGACGGCTTCTCAGTCCCATGATGGGACGATACTTGGGGACTCACTTAGTAAGGGTTTTCCAGAATCTTCTTTTCTCTATCTCTACATAGTATTCTTATACTATCTAGAGATAGAGAAAAGAAGAAAAACAAAGAATCTTTAAAACAAAATAGCTTTCCGCGTACTCGTAATTCAAATGTCCGCTAACTATAATTCCTAAACTACGAGTACGCAAAGGTTTTTGATACGGTTTTCACCGTCAGTTAGAAAGAGTTATTTTTAACCCCCGACCCAAAAAGAGGGGTAAGTTATAAGTTTGACCACACTTTGTGTGTGTGTGTGTGTGTGTGTGTGTGTGTGAGGGTGTGTGCGTCTGTGTGTCTGGCTGTCCTTCCGTCCGTTCGTCCGCCCGTCCATCTGTTTTTCTGTGGCAGTCCGAAAGTACATTTTGGAAAATACAGACCATACAATTGCCCCTTGATCGATTATTATTATTGATTCTTTTCAAACTCAGACCATAAATAATTTATGGTCTGTGTTTTCAAATATGTCCTGAAAATCATAGAATTTCATGTGTAGTAGTTTTGTACGTTCTGTAGTGTGTAAATTAAGTATTTGAGGCTACTATATCGGCTCGGTCGTCTGAAAACGCGTGACGAGGGGTAATACTGGCGACATAACGCGCCCGCCCGCCCCCAGGGCAGCCGTCCGCCCGCGCGACGCCCGCCCGCCCAGCGTAATCTATCATCCACCCCAACACTTTGATACAAGACGTTTGAATTCATTATTAAACACACACTACACTTGTTATATTAAGCACATTCGTTTTTTTATAATTTTCGATAATAAAGTAGATTGGAAGCAGTTTTAACGACAGACCGTAGGCAGTTTTCAGTTATTTTAGGGAATATACTTACAGGATTGTACGGTCTTACATCTGTGGGTTGTGATTGTGATTTATCGTGGATTTATCAGAATTTGTCTCATTGTGAAACTTTTTTATAATCAATGTTATTATTGTACGGTATTTGGGCGGTAGCTCGAAATACTTTTTTTGTTTTTTCACCTAGACCTCTTGTTTACGCTGGTTGAAACGAGATTTTTTCTCTTTTTGTGACCCCGCGCCATTCTGTTATTTTGTCCAGTGTGCGTCCATTCTAATTCCGCATTGTTGTGTTCTTTTTAATCCCACATCCTTTTCAGGCAGTTTGTCTTGTTATTCTCCATAACAATTATTAACTACCTATTATCCATAACAGTCTGTGTGTATTAGTTTACCAAACCCTCTCATCTTGAGCAAGTGATTATTCACCACTTTGTTCGGGATGGTCGCGATTACAAAGTAGATTTGCATTATCCTAGGGCTGTGACTACAACATAAGCATAATATGCCTTAAATTACCATGGCTGCGCTTTCCGCACAGCCTTTGAAGCCATGCCTTAAATTACCATGGCTGCGCTTTCCGCACAGCCTTTGAAGCCATGACTGGGTGAAGCTATGTGTTAAAAACACAACATCTTATTAAACGTAACCTAAAATGTGTCTAGTATCAATACATTCCCAAACAACAACTTAAGAACAAAGGATTACATAACAGTTGATTATCAGCATGTCTTGACAACAACCGCCGACCTACCTCCCTCCCTTGACTCGAGATTACTAATTAATTAAATTAACTAACGCAAACGTGAAGTTTTCTAATTAATTTCTGCGCAATATTTTGTTTGGTAATTTAATACAACACAACAACGCTATAAATATTTAATTTGACTTCCGGGAAACCTCTACTTACTACTCTATAAAACTGTATACTTGGTTCAAAACCTGAAAGATAATTATTATCATGATGCGATGGTGGCCTAGTGATGGAACAATGGACTTGAAAGCGAGCGACTCAGGTTCGATTTCCCGGTGCGGGCATGTACAGTCGGCCACAGTCTCAGATACCTACCCCTTTTTGTTCGATTGGCGCCCTTATGCCGCGCGCGGTATTAGCTGCCATGGGGTATCTGAGATTGTGGCCCACCGTACCTGTGACTTAAATTTACTGCAAAGCTACGTGCATTTGTGAATTTATAGTAGCAATACCACTCGCTAACGGTGAAGGGAAACATCGTGAGGAAACCTGAGCGTATAGGGCTTATAGCCTCAATAAAATGGCGCAATATTGAGCTCGCGCGCGGCGCGTGCCTTCGTCGAGCAAGTGGGACTGGGACATGTTTCCCTTCACGGTACAGGATACATCTTCCTTTTTTTGATTAGGTATCCCGATAAATAATCCTGTATCCAAGGAATAAGAACCCCGAAAGTAAAAAAAGGAAACTACGCTTTCAGAAAACCTAATATTTTGGTTGGAAGTGGTTGTGAACATGTGAGCAGGAAGTGACCGAGGAGGATGGCGCGATGGGAAAAAAACCGGAAAAGTGCGAGGAGAGGGTTCCGTACTTGTAGTATGCAAATGTAGTTCATACGCACATATATTAAGAAATTTTCATATATTACTTTAAATACCATAGACCAACTTTACTATAATTATTTTTAGGTTTTGCTGTACTAAAGTAACTCTTAAGATTATACTAACAAAATATGGATGCAAATTTAAAATAAATTAAATTGAAAAGACTTCTTAGAGTGATTCCTGTAGTATACAGGGTGTTAAAAGACAAAGCCAACAAAGTGAGAAACCACGTATTGTCCTCATCATAACAATCATTTTTGCCCAAGGAACTTTGCCTGGGAAATCAACGGCTCCGTTTTCCCTTTTGAGGTACGGAACTCTACAAAGCTAACAAAGAAGGGTATCCAGCAGTGGGCAAATGTGGGTTGATTAAGACGGTAGCGATTTTCTGCCGCATATTTTTAACATACTTACTGAAGTCTAATAAATTAATTCACTTGAGTAAACTGACAGACGCTAATGTCACTTTTTAAAATAATTGCCAGAAGCACATCTGGGAGCACGGCAGTGCCCCCGCCAGGTCGAGCGCGAAGCAAACACTGCCGTACCATCCTTTACTGGAACCATTTCGCCGCATTTTCAGGCCCCTATTTGAGAACCTCTGGATAAGACCAGAACGCAGAAATTTTCGTCATCTAATATGCTATAATCACATACTTAAAATCCAAAATTTCAAGTCTGTAGGTCATTTAGTTCCGAAGTTAAGCGAAAGCAAAGTTTCGCATTTATGACACACACTCACTCACTCACTCACTCTCTCACTCATGATCATCATAATAGAACTAGTACTTCCCATAAACTCAGAGAGCTGAAATTTGGTACAGAGTTATGGTTTAATGGCCACATAAAGGGAAAACTATAAAAACTAGGATAATCGAAGATCTGGAGTACCTGGTGACACTGATTAGAAAACACAAGAGCCCTAATAGAACTAGTACTTCCCATAAACTCAGAGAGCTGAAATTTGGTACAGCGTTAGGGTTTAATGGCCACATAAAGGAAAAACTGTAAAAACTAGGATAATCGAAGATCTGGATTACCTGGTGACCCTGATTAGTAAACACAAGAGCCCTAATAGAACTAGTACTTGCCATAAACTCAGAGAGCTGAAATTTAGTACAGAGTTAGGGTTTAATGGCCACATAAAGGGAAAACTATAAAAACTAGGATAATCGAAGGTCTGGAGTACCTGGTGACCCTGATTAGAAAACACAAGAGCCCTAATAGAACTAGTACTTCCCATAAATTCAGAGAGCTGAAATTTGGTACAGCGTTAGGGTTTAATGGCCACATAAAGGGAAAACTATAAAAACTAGGATAATCGAAGATCTGGATTACCTGGTGACCCTGATTAGAAAACACAAGAGCCCTAATAGAACTAGTACTTGCCATAAACTCAGAGAGCTGAAATTTGGTACAGAGTTAGGGTTTAATGGCCACATAAAGGGAAAACTATAAAAACTAGGATAATCGAAGATCTGGAGTACCTTCTGACCCTGATTAGAAAACACAAGAGCCCAACCAAACTATTATAGATCGACATATACCGCCCTTACAAAAAATATTCAACTTGGTGGGCCGCTTCATTTGATGTCAAAAACCGAAGGTCTGAAGTATCTGATGAAGCACCCTCAGCTGGTCTCAGCTGTATAAGAGATTATGGTACCCTATCTACTATTGGTACATAAAAATATCGACTGTCATTGCAGAAATCCAGCGTAGTGGGGTGGGACACATCTTCTTATTTAATCTAGCCTATAGCGTCCTACTGCTGGGCGAATGCTTCCCCTTCTGCTTTTAATACGCATATAAGTAAAATTAAAGGAAATCTCTGGATAAGACTAGACTGGCTTTTATACTTATACTTACAATTTAACAAGAAGAAATAGTCGAACGATTAACTTTATTCTACTCGAACATTACACAAATTAAAAAACTGTTTCCAATAAGAAAATCTAATGAAATAAATCAATTTGCCCACGTTTCTACAAAAAGAAGTGAAATCCCACCAAAAACATTCTGTAAAAAACTAGCCAGGTCTCGATGGAGCTGCTTGTTTATCTCTAAAAAGTAATGAAATCTAGACAAAGTCGTGCCAAGTCTAAGGTTCCTTACTGCGATTTCTTTACTATTATAGTTAATGTTGTGTGACTTGGCCGTTGAAGGGTATACAAGGGTACAAAACCAGGTGCTCCATGACACCATTGCACCAATCTGACGCCAGAACCGCTTGTGTACCCTTCAACGGCCAAGTCACACAACATTAACTATAATACTAAAGAAATCGCAGTAAGGAACCTTAGACTTGGCACGACTTTGTCTAGATTTCATTACTTTTTAGAGATAAACAAGCAGCTCCATCGAGACCTGGCTAGTTTTTTACAGAATGTTTTTGGTGGGATTAGACTTTATTGATTGGAATAGAGAACCATTAAATTCGGGAAGATATTCTGCATTGCAGTGGGCGACTGCGTAGTGAAAAGGGAAACAAAATGAAAGTCGTGAGCTTTGCTCAAACGAGCAACACAAGAGTGCACTCTCCGCCGGTTTCTGAATTGAAAATTTCACGAATTTATGTGTTTGTTCCATTATAGTAGGTAGTAGGTTATTCACCTCCAGTAATATGTTATTCAGATTCCATACAAAATTGCTGAAAAGCACTGACGATTATTCTGCGTCAAAAAGCCTTCTAAAACGATACAATGATCACAATTTTAATGTACGTTGACCTGCCTTTTTATGAAAAAATATAACTTATTTTTAGTATCAAGCGGTTACTAAAACTATCGTCCCTAAGTCGGGTATCGCTGACCAAAACTACTTACACATTGCGTGGATCACGACATCACAATACCTATTGAATAAGTATATCACCCGCAATAATTCAGAATTGGCATCCCCTCTTTGACCTTGTAACAGTTGTGTGTGTTGTTGTTTGCTTGCCAAGCCGCAGAGCTATTGGCTTTGCTGTTTTGCGGTTTTCTCCTGAATAGTTTTTATTGTTATCTCACTATGCCTGTATATCACACGCATTCTCGAGAATCCCGAAGGAAAAATCTCATTTTGCGGCATAATTATGTCATATCTCATATACTCACAAACACATCTTTGACATAAGGCACGACATTTCTGCGAGATGTTTGCCTTTTTCCACTACTCGAGTGGTCGCCGGTCGGGAGCAGTCGAGATCGAAATGACATGAGATTTTTCCTTCGAATGCGAAATTCCCGAGAATTTTCCCCCAGCTCTCAGGCCTGCCCCTCTATCCTTGATGCTATTGAGTCAACATTGACGATGTTTCTACGTGACCGCGCAAATAGCATGCTTCGATTTCACATACTTTGTAATTTTTATTCAAGGCTGAAATTAAAAATCCTGAAATATTGTTCATATTTGAAAATTGCCTGTTTATAGAGACTACTAGAGGCTGAGGTCAGAGTAGCCACCACGAGTGCGAAAAAGCTGTGTCGGACGTCTGCCGGACGTCTGTCATGTATCCTAATACTATAGTAAGGTTGTTTATCCAACTTATCACTTTCTTTTCAGTGACAGTAAGCACTCGTGAGTCGTGGTAGCTGCTCAGGCAAGAAGGAAGGTCTGATATTATTGCAAGAGGGTTATCTAGGAACGTCACTTAGCCAAGGGTGTCCTCACGATGTTTCCTTAATTGAAGTCATGTATTATAGTCACTGTTGATAGTATGCAATATCCATCAGCGCAGCAAATTATACCAACTACCGGTTTGTTGATCAGGTTCCACTGTTCACTGTTAGTTCAATTAACTCGAGAGATTAACTAGATTTCGTACAGCAAAGGTCGAATGATGTTTACTCTGACCTTCATAACTTTTACTTTAGTCGACACCCTGACGTCCATGTAGGGATAATCGAAAGTTTTGATCCCTAGCGCAATATTGTTAGAGGGGTGAATCTTTTTACGATAGTACATGATTTACTTTGTTTACCTGCATCGAAATATTTGTATTCGTGTGTCTTCTTTATATTTTACTAGCTTTTGCCCGCGACTTCGTCCGCATGGACTACATAAAAAGGATATTGTATGCTTTACTTGGCTCCTAAGTGTCGTGATTAATATACCTATGTGTTATTCTGATGTCTAATTAAGCTATCTCTTTTTTTAAATCAATCTTGGATGGAATTCATCCAAGTCTGTTCAGCCGTTTCAGCGTGAAAGAGTAACAAACATCCATCCATACTTACAAACTTTTGCATTTATAATACATATTATTATAGCTTTTGCCCGCGACTTCGTCCACGTGGACTACAGAAAAAGGATATATGCTTTACTTTGCTCCTAAGTGTAAAAGCGTAATAATATGTAGCTTATGTGTTATTATGATGTCTAAGCTATCTCTATTCCAAATTTCAACCTAATCCGTTCAGCCGTTTCAGCAGAAAAAGGGTATATGCTTTACTTTGCTCCTAAGCGTAAAAGCGTGATAATATGTAGCCTATGTGTTATTCTGATGTCTAAGTTATCTCTATTCCAAATTTCATCCAAATCCGTTCAGCCGTTTCAGCAGAAAAAGGATATATGCTTTACTTTGCTCCTAAGTGTAAAAGCGTGATAATATGTAGCATATGTGTTATTCTGATGTCTAAGCTATCTCTATTCCAAATTTCATCTAAATCCGTTCAGCCGTTTCAGCGTGAAAGAGTAACAAACATCCATCCATCGATCCACACTTACAAACTTTCGCAAATATAATATTAGTGGGAAGTAGGATCTATCTCTACCTCAACCATGTGGCGAATTCTCGGGTATGTCGCATTCGAGATTCTACGAAGAAACCCTTGGTAACGAGTCGAATTCGACATCGCCGAGAATTAGCCCCCTTATATGGTCTGTGATTTCACCTAAATAGTATATGTATAAAAGAGTCGCTTTCCGCGTCTATATCCGCTAACTCCCCCTAAACTACGGAACGGATTTTGATGAAGTTTTCACTTTTTATTTTTGATGGAAGGTAAGGTGGTGTTTTGTAAAGTGACGATACGATACTGAACGGTAGCCCTCATTGTAAGATGGCGTCCACAGATGACAGTTTTATGCTCGTATCTTGATATATGGTAGAAATTAGAACAAAAGAGCACTCACAGTACGTAGCAGTCGTCAGCCTGTCAATGGTGTCTTGCTTCAGTTTGCTATTCTTCTTCCCCATCTTACTGAACCGCCGCGCGGTTGGCGATGCTTCCGGTTAACGCTACGCTGGCGGAGTTCTGGGTTGTGACGTCACAGCGGTGACGTGTTACATATTACTCCACCGAGCTTCACTGTTCACCTGGAAGGGGAAAGTTCTTGGTTATTGTTGGTCGCTGAGATATTGGTTTATTGGCTTCTTCGTCGTGAAGTTTTGGATCGGAGTGAGTTGTCGGGGATGGTGCGACACCTTCAACTGCCGTATTCTGAATTGAGTATTTTACTCATATTTACGATTTATGGGAATTTCCAATTCAGAAAGCCCCAAGAGTTACCAAATTGTTAATTCATTCAAGTTTGGGTTTGTTCAAATTGCACACTTAATCGAAATCGTCATTGTGATGCGATCCATTTTTTTGCTAAAAAAAGCATCTACAAAGTATTTGATATGCCGACTCTGTTAAGACAACAGAAGTGGTCAAGCGCGATCTCATCTGTATAATAATAATATTCGTTTATTTCAGGCAATAAAAATGCGCACGTTTTGATAACGCGCGTTTACAACTATACCCCGGACGCGCGTTAGCGAAAGAGTTGTAAACGTGGGTTATCAAAACGCGCGTTGAACGCCTCTCATCTGGACGCCGTAGCCTCTAGTTACTCGTATCTAGCCGTCTCGGTCCTACGCACATCATGTTAAACAGGGGTACTCTAAAAGGGTTTAAATAGGTACGTGACCGCGTTACATAGTATCATTTGGGCTAGAAACGTGTAGTGTCTATGGCGGCATGTTTATCACGTATCCCGCTATTGATGCTACGCAACTGGGCCCTTAGCCTGTAACACAATGGTGCCAAAATGGGCTGTCAGGTGACGACTTCAATTACGATTTGCTAACGCTGTCTGTCCTTTTAATGTTTTTGTAGTACAGCACAGAATATTTTGATTCTAATTCTAGAGGATTAGTTCTCTGATTGTAGGAGAAAAACGAGGAGAGCCCGGTTTTGTCCTTCTGCCGGAGCGCCATTGACCCGCCATTGCGTTACAGGCTAAGGGCCCTGGTCTCCCAGACACGTAGTTTGTAGCCTGGGCCCTTAGCCTCTAACGCAATGGCGGGTCAATGGCGTCCCGGCAGAAGGACAAAACCGGGCTCTCCTCGTTTTTCTCCTACAACCAGAGAACTAATCCTCTAGAATTAGAATCAAAATATTCTTTGCTGTACTACAAAAACATTAAAAGGACAGACAGCGTTAGCAAATCGTAATTAAAGTCGTCACCTGACAGCCCATTTAGGCACCATTGTGTTACAGGCTAAGGGCCCTGGTATCTAGAGCAGCCTTACCCAAACCTTTCCAGGGGCGGACCCCGCATGCCACCTTGGGCTGTTTATTTATTACGTTTTAGCCCGCGACTTCGTCCGCGTGGACTACGGAAAAATAATTAGAATATCTATGCGCAGGTACAGAGGAATAGACGCGTGAAGCGACTGGTTTTCTAGCGATAGAGAATAGAAGATAGAGATAGAGAAGAGAAGAAAATAGCCACATTCTGAACAGCCCTTCGTAATAACAGTTTCTGAACCGCCTTTCATAACGATTTTTTTATAACTAGAATCTGACGCTTAAGACGAAATAGGACGCACAACTAGCGCCGCCAATGAAAAAAAAAACCTTCTTTTTGGATGCGTTTTTAGCAAACAACGCTCGAGCGATTTCTCAACCCGAGGCTTTATATTTTAGGACCTAAATGCAATTGATTCCCGCCAAAAGTGGCCACTTTTGGCGAGAATCGATTGAATTCGTAGGCTCTAGCTAGGATCTGGAATCCAAACCTTAGGTCCTAAAAATAGTTAAGCCTCGCGTTGAGAAATCTCAGGAGCGTTTTTTGATAAAAAGGCATCCAAAATGAAGATGTGATTTTTTTATTGGCGGCGCTAGTTGTGCGTCCTATCGCCTAAAGAAAATTTTTGAACGAGCGAGCGAAGTTCTCAGAGTCTACTGGAACAATCCGGCGTTTGTATGTATGTATGTATGTATGTATGAATGTTCGTTCGACGATAACTTGAGTAAATTTAGTCGGATCGTGATGTTTGGTAGGCAGGTAAATGAGGCCAAGAGAATTTTTAAGTTTGAACATGAGCCAAATCGGTCGAGGGGTTGCTGAGATATGGTGTCGCTGAGATATGGTGTCGCGAGTTCACAGTTCGGGGCGAACCACTAGTTAACATGATATAAGTCATATAAGTATGGTATAATTTTTAATGTAAAATTTTAATTAAAATGTAAATCTCGCCTAATATGGCCAATTTGGGCTGAAATAAATGATTTTTATTATTTTTTTATTTTATTTTGTGAAAAAATGGTATTTTTCAGACATTTTACCCCACTCTCCAAATAGTCTTATAAACCGTGGAATTTTAGTGGTTTTAAAGCCGAAGGTATTTAGTTGCACTCGTGATTCTTAGCCAAATTCCAAAATTTTACTTCAAAACGAGCGAAAAAAAAATTATTTCTCAATACAAACGGCTATCGCCAATCGACACCATTTGTATGGAGAAGTGAATTTTTTTTTCGCGCGTTTTATAAATGAAAATTTGTAATTTGGCTCAGAATCACCAGTGCAACAAAATACCTTCGGCTTTAAAACCACTAAAATTCCACGGTGTATCTGTTACCATGATCCACAGACACCCAAAATACTCGAAATCTCAATAGAAAATGTCGTTCAGTAGTGTTTTTGAGAGTGAAAGATTAGCAATAAACTCGACACGTATCATGTTGTAAATAAATGAAAAACCAAACTTAATTAGATTTCGGTAATTATATTCGGTAAGGCATCATTATCATAGATGTCATGCAATAGGTACCTAGTACTTGTATTATACAAGGTGTTACAAAAGATGCTAACTCTTTTTACATGGTCATGGTACCTGATGATAGGGATCACAACCAAAATATTTTTTTAGCTCTATGACTTTCCGTTGATTTTTAAATAATTAAAATGTAAGCGCTGTGACAGGAGAAAAGTATTTTTAAAATACTGTTTCCATAGACTTTCACTATGTTTTAACAGCCTGAAGCTATTAAAATACAGTTAAGCAAACAACCGTATTTTTTTATTGGGGCTAAATCCAAAAACAAAAAAGTTTTGAAAATTTTACAATTTTGAGGTTATAAAAAAAAGGTTGTGTTTTCAACTTTTTTTTGCAGATTTGTCATTTTGTTGACCAGCAGGTTACACCTTGTAAAAAGAGTTAGTATCTTTTGTAACACGTTGTATGCTCTGTGCTAGTACCTACATACTTAGGTTTATCGGCGAATCGTGAACCGGACAATCGTGTGTCGATATATCAATTAAATTCCCAAAACGTTGGTAGATGTATTTCGTCTGTGGACCCCCGAGGACCGCGGGCCCCAGGTTGGTCTAGGCTGATCTAAAGGCTTAGTCTGCGTTACACGCCGCGGCGCTATTGGTAATAATGGAATCGGTGCCTTTATTATGTAATTTGCAGTGATCGCCTCGCTCGGCATTGTCGAAATGTTTTGCAATATGTCACCTAAGGAGTCTCAATTCTTTGCGAAGTTAATGTATTTCAGCATAGTTCAGTGTATAGTTTTTCCATGGATGGAAAAACATCATTGATGTAGAAATCGTAGAGCCGTAAGTTCCAACGATAGCAATATTTAAAAATTGTGAAGATACCTATGGGCTTTCCCGCCTCGCTGCTATCGTTGGACCTTAATACAAGGTTGCCCTTCCCAATCTCACTGATTGTTTCTAATATATAGAGCATTTCAAATAGTTTTTCCAGCGCAAATAGTTTTCACTATCCAACTGCAAAATACGTATTCGAGGCGCGTTATCCCAAGCACGTAGGCTTAGTCCATCCCTCTCGTTCCGCACGGGTCGCTTGATAGGAACGATTCTACTCAAATGCCTTACTTAAATCCACTCGCGTCAACCAGGGTTAGCCAGATAACGTCAATAATGAGATACTTTCTAGGCCAAGTTCTTTCGATATCTCATAGATGGCGGTAAAAGAACAGTGTAAAGAGTCTTTACTCATAGCATAGATATATTATTTTTTTAGAGGCAAGGATACAAACCAATCGAGCCATTAAGGTTTACACAAAAAAGTTTACAATACTTATAAGCCACTGTATTGGCGTTGACAACCTAGTTGGACCACAGAGGGAAAAAGGTTGGACTAGCCATTGTTAACCGATTGGCAAAGTTGAGATAGCTAGGTTATTATAAGTTACAAAAAATCCAGCCAAAAGTGTTGACAAGCTACACTCAGCATCAGAAAAATTGCACCTTTTCATTCCTTCAAATTAAACCAAAGGGTGATTTTTTGACAGCTCATAAGTTGTAGTTCCAAATTTGTAACTATAATGTCGCTGACGAGACGTCTTTTTTTTATGACAGTTCGCGTTCGTTGCCTTTTTACCTTACGTCCAAACACATTTAGGTATTATTTACATTTATACAAGGTGTTACAAAAGATGATAACTCTTTTTACAGGGTCATGGTACCTGATGATAGGGATCACAACCAAAATATTTTTTTAGCTCTATGACGTTCCGTTGTTTTTTAAATAATTAAAATGTAAGCGCTGTGACGGGAGAAAAGTATTTTTAAAATACTGTTTCCATAGACTTTCACTATGTTTTAACAGCCTAAAGCTGTTAAAATACAGCTAAGCAAACAACCATATTTTTTATTTGGAGCTAAATCCAAAAACAAAAAAGTTTTAAAAATTTTACAATTTTGAGGATATAAAAAAAAGTTGTGATTTTCTACTTTTTTTTGCAGATTTGTCATTATGTAGACCAGCAGGTTACACCCTGTAAAAAGAGTTAGTATCTTTTCTAACACGTTGTATAGTTAGTCCAACACTTTTTTCCCTCTGTGGTCGAACAAGGCTGTCAACGCCGATACAGTAGTCTATATTGTAAACTTTTTTGTGTAAACCTTAATGGCTCGATTAGTTCGTAACCGTGCCTCTAAAAAAATAAAATCTGCTTTTTTACCGCCATCTATGAGATATCGAAAGAACGTGGCCTAGAAAGTATCATGTATGGAAATGTCAAATTAACTCCGAGTTAGTTGGCTAGCCCTGACTGACGCAAGTCCGCCTTAGGGTTAGGAATTTTTCCAAGTGTCAAATTTGACAGCGATTCCAATTTAAGGCTGGAAGATAGCATCGTGGCGGGAAATTTAAAATTTTCACAGTTTTTTACATTTTGTAGCTAAACTGAGCTATTTTTGTTCAGCGATTTTTCGTTCGCGGCAATAAAACAGTATTGTTTTCGTTATTGTAAACAACAGAACATCAATAATTCAGCCCATTATGTGTTCTGGTCTACGACAAGTTTTTTGGGCAGTACCACTGTTTCGTAGACCAGAACACATAATCGGCTGAATAATTGTTTTTTTGTTGTTTACAATAATGAAAATAATACTGCTTTATTGCTGCGAACGAAAAATCGCTGAACAAAAATAGCTCAGTTTAGCTACAACATATAAAAAACTGTGAAAAATTTGAATTTCCCGCCACGTTGCTATCGTCTACCCTTAAGGCCCAGATATAGGCACTACTAGCGCCGCCAATGGAAAAACAACATTATCTTATTTTTGGATGCGTTTTTTGCTGAAAACGCTTCATCAGGTTCTCAAAGCGAGGCCTTACTGTTTTTAGGACCTTAGGTTTAGATTCCAGATTCTAGAACCTACGAATAAATCCCTTTACCGCCAAAAGTGGATTCCAAAAGTCGACTGATTGGTCATAGAATGTACGAGTACCTAAAAGTGTCACGTTCAGCAAAAGAAACTAGTCAATTGCGCAGATTTCGGCGATAGCTGTCAGATTCTATAGCCAATAATAATAGTGATTTCGTAATTATCAGCGGAGTCTTAAAAAAACTCACTTTCAAAGTAAAAAAAAACATACTTTCAAACACGAAAGGCCTAAAAAAATTTCGTGATCAGCGGAGTGAGGAGTCTAAACACCAGCCTAGAAGCTCGTACCTACGACGAAATAAGTCGATAGGTCTCGGTCGGTGACCAGCTCTCCAGCTACAGAGTGGCACGAGCCATAATCTGTTTATAGGCTACACGTGTAACGGTGGAAGTTTATTATAATCTAGGTAGGGTCTGAGCGTGTTTTATTGAATGAACCCGAGCGTGCTCCGCTCAGCTCCGCTCTAAGCAATAATAAATAATCTCTGTAGGTATTATTCCCATTCACATTTTCCATCTAGCTTGCAGTCATTACGCTCTTTGTACTATCGCTTGATTAATCGAGAGATACCGATCCGAGTCTGTAAAGCACTTTAGAACAAAAGGCTTGAAATCAAACTCGATCTGCGAATACCTACTGAGCCTTTAGGTATATTATATGCCCTGTAGATTCCCATACGTACCCATAATATGCAGGTAAAGATATCTACAGGGCAACCTTTCGGCTATGCGACATGAAGGAAAAGTACCTTAAGGTGAAATACGTCTCACAACTAGCGCCGCCAATGGGAAAAAAATCATATCTTTTTTTTGGATGCGTTTTTAGCAAAAAACGCTCCTGCGATTCCTCAACGCGAGGCTTAACTATTTTTAGGACCTAAGGTTTCCAGATCCTAGAACTTAAGAATGCAATTTCGATTCTCGCCAAAAGTGGCCACTTTTGGCGAGAATCGATTGCATTCGTAGGAAATCCAATCCTGGAATCCAAACCTTAGGTCCTAAAAATAGTTAAGCCTCGCGTTGAGGAATCGCAGGAGCGTTTTTTGCTAAAAACGCATCCAAAAAAAAACTATGATTTTTTTCCATTGGCGGCGCTAGTTGTGAGACGTATGGCGTCTTAAGGTGGGACGATAGCAACGAGGCGGGCAATTGAAAATTTTCACAGTTTTTTAACATAACAACAGAACAACAATAATTCAGCCTTAATTCAATGTTAGTTATTCCTACTCTAAAAAAAATTAAGGCCTTTGCATCTACGTAATGAGATGATTTATACAGCGTCCAGTGGCACCTTCACTCACACTAGATGGGTGAAGAGACCACTCGGCGCTGCAGTGACTGGGACATTGTTTTAGAATTTTAGATGGAGTAGGCTTGCCCAGCACCTATACCATCCTGACAGCTTATTCGTACTCTAACAAGCAAAATTATTGAGTGTTATCAAACGATTTTGAATATCGTGTTATTCCATTAAAATATAAGAAACAATATTGAATTACCTTTTATTGCAACTTTATAGTGCTCGACGAATAAAATTCACTCACAAACTCCATCACTCACCACTACACTATATTTTAAATCCGTAATATATCCGTGTACGAATCCGTATCTGCAATCAAGAGAAACACATCCTGTCACTAAACTTCGGAAATATTTTTATTCGCAATGCTCGCGTTCGGGCTAAATTGAAGTTTATCGGAAAATGTAGAGTGTTATATTTTTTTAAGACATACAATCTACGGCACAGCTAAGCATAACGGTATAGTTTTTTACACATACGTAGCTAGTCCCTTCTGTGTACAATATATTGCCACCATAATTTGAACTTGATTGCTTCAGAATAAAGTCCAAACCAATGAAATTCTTGGACTCTACTACATAAAAAGGTCTTGCGGTTTTGTGAATTAACACAACAGCCCACCTCTGCCCACTCCTGGGTATATACAGGGTGTTAAAAGACCGCCAACAGACCCGAAAGCCACGCATACTGGACACCAAAACAAAGTACTTTTTCGATAAATTATTGCTGGGAAATGATATTGGTTTTTTAGGTTATAATTTTGAAAAATATTTTATCACGCTATGGACGTGTAACGCACAGAAGTCATATTGCGCAAACGTAGGTATAATTTGATGTTACTTAAGCTTAAAGTGCCGATGTTCAGAATACATTGCGGGTTGAAATTTTACAGGGTGTTAAAAGACCGCCAACAAAGCGGGAAACCACGTATTGTCCTCATCATAAGGAACATTTTTGCCCAAGGAACTATGCCTGGGAAATCAACGGTTTCCGAGATAATGAGGTTCAAAGTCGGACTTTTAAAAACTTTTTTCTTTGCAGAAATGTATTCAGTATCTAGTTCTTAACATATCTTCTCAAGAAGCCATATCAAAATTATGAATATTTCTTACAAAAAACGACGTTAAAATTGCAACCCGCAATGTATTCTAAACATCGGCACTTCAAGCTTAAGTAACATAAACTTATACCTACGTAATATGACTTCTGTGCGTTACACGTCCATTGCGTGATTAAATATTTTTCAAAATTATAACCCAAAAAACCAAAATCATTTCCCAGCAATAATTTATCGAAAAAGTACTTTGTTTTGGTGTTTAGTATGTGTGGCTTTCGGGTCTGTTGGCGGTCTTTTAACACCCTGTATTTATATCGGGTACTTGCATACTGACTCAAACATAAAATAATCTTTGATTGCATTTATTCACATAATACGCCAACTACCTACTTATCAAACGTTGTTTTCTATCTGTTGAAGTAAATTCAAGCAATTCGCAATGACTTTGAGCAATTCGCTAAGCAATTTCTTCTGATCTTGTAATATGAGTATATAGCAAGCTCAGTCACTAGGTATGTCTCAGTATGATTTTGAATGAAAGCGAAGGCCCAATGGGCATTGATCAGTGAGGCATCGATTGCCGTAAATTGAAAACCATTTCGAGGAATAGGGATACTGATTACTATTAGGGGTTCAAAAAAGTAAAATTAAAACGGATTATTAATATACTTCATTTCTCTTTCGATGACGTCATCATAGCCTCTAATGCGATAGTTCCATTTCCTACAAATATAAAAAAAAACAACTGTCAAAAGTATCAAATAACTGAGAAAATAACCTTCTTGTTGACTTGACACTGACATTTGTCAAACGTCAACATATTTTTATTTTTTAAAAGCATGAATGAAGGCAATGAACTTAGTACATAATGCCAGTGGTGACGTCATACACAAAACTTTTAGATTTTTTTTATAATTAATAAAAAAATATTTACATAAAAAATTAAGATAATATTCAAATTAGTTTCTTATATTTGTCTATATTTACGATTTATAGAATTAAAAAAAAATGACGATGCCCATGGTGTATCTTTAACATTTGAAAGACGTCGATTAACTTCTGACACGAGCTGTCGTTATCGTGATCGTTATTGCGACTGGTTTTTGAAGGGTATTGAACGAAATCTGAATTTAACGAACCATCAATGCGAATTTAACTGACCATCAGACTTCGTTTAACAGAACTTCAACTAAATCACCAATCGCTTTAAAATCTAATTTTAAAGTCTCGAGCAATCACGCACGACGCCTTTGAAATGCAAACTTATTGATGTACTGAGTTATTGTGTGTCGTTCTATCGAGTTCGTTGATGTATGACCCCTCGTGGTAAACATACAAGTGAGTGGGATACCGTCAAGTTATTGGTACAAAATGTGGTTCAGATCAACAACGACGTCAAATAATAAGAACGAAAAAAAAAAAAACAAATCGATCAACCACCTAGAAATCGGTGAACACACACGGAAAATAAAAACCTATTTTATTTAAGACGATTAATAATAATCTTATCAGGAAGGGGCTTGTTATTTAATTAATACCGGCTTATTAACATCAACTAAGGTCTATAATTATAACAAAGAACATTGGCAGAGAAGAGACCCTAAGGCCCGGTTTCCAAGCAAATACTTACGTATCGCTCTGTCACGCTCTTTTGTGAGGACGATACTTATCCATTTGCTTAGCGAATTTCTCAACTCAGAAACCGGCAGATACTGTTTTGGTATTACATTTACCACAGTTAGGCTTAGCGTACAGCATTAAAAAATTTAATACTGTACGATAAGCGTGCATTACGTATTACTTCTGCACATTATGCAGGAATAATAGCTCTCACAATAAATAAGAAAAAGGTTACCGCAGTATATACTCCGTGCAATTTTAGTGGTTTTAAAGCCGAAGGTATTTAGTTGCACTCGTGATTGTAAGCCAAATTCCAAAATTTTACTTCAAAACGAGCGAAACGGCTATCGCCAATCGACACCATTTGTATGGAGAAGTGAATTTTTTTTTCGCGCATTTTGGAATGAAGTTTTGTAATTTGGCTCAGAATCACCAGTGCAACAAAATACTTTCGGCTTTAAAACCACTAAAATTACACGGTGTATACCCCGATGGTTGAGCCACTTTACCTACAAACAGCATAATTTTTCCTTAGAAATCAAAGTGGAAAACTAACTTCAGCAGTTAAACTAATTGGTAGTTTATAAAAGAAGTATCCTATAAAAGAAAAGAATAGGTTTGTGAAATGCCTCGCACTTCGTTTTTAGGGTTCTGTGCCCGAAGGTTGCCAAACGGACCATACAACTAAAGTGTTTTTTCGCCATATTTAGGGTTCCGTACCGAAAGGTTAACCAAACTGGACCCTACTAAGACTCCGCTGTCCATCCGTCTGTCACGCCCGCGTTTCATATAACTGACATAAATATTTTATTATGACAATTCGATGTTCATTGATAGGTCGGATTGTAAACAAACCTTTTTTGTAACCTCATTTCAAATCGACTACGCAATCTATATCGAATTGTCATAATAAAATATTTATGTCAGTTATATGAAACGTGCACCTGGTTGAAATTTTCACAGATAATGTATTTCTGTTGCCGCCAAAAAGACAAAAAAAAAAACGGAATAAAATAAATATTCAAGGGAGCCGTACAACAAACGTGTATTTTTTACCGTTTTTATAGATTAATGGTATGGAACACTTCGCGTGCGAATCCGACTCGCAGTTGGCCGGTTTTTTTTTGTTTTTGCTCAATCGTATAATCGGTACTGAAAAAAAAAGCCAAGCGCGACTCGGACTCGAGCTCTTGGGGTACTTACAACCAGTTTTTTTCCAATTACTGGGTACAGAATGGTCGGGAGTAGGGCGTGCAGAACCGGTTACGGTTCCAGATTTTTGATACCCGGTTCTGGGAGCAGTCGGAACCGGGTAACCCGGTTCTACCCGGTTCCGACCAATAAAACTGTAAGTTTCATAATAATCAAATAAATCACTGAAAAACTGAAAGGATAGGCTGGATATGACATTATTAACAGGTATGAAATAAAAACTGGCATTGTTATCATGAAATAACAGGAATAATAAAGGAACTCCAAAAATATAATTATCTTATACAAAATCAGACTACACAGTCAGGATCAATAACTAACCACGTCTAAGCTCCTGTCACTTAGCGAGCTGCGTAAACGATTACAAATTTAGCCTGCTGAGGAGAATATCCTTTCAGGCACCACACTTTGTTAGCGGCATAGCACTTAAATAGTTATGCTCATAGGAATGGGAACTCAAGAAAGGCGGGAAGTACCTTAGGTTTAAGGACGTGCAGAAACGCCACATGAAAAGCTGTGCAATCGACCATTTGACATGGGAAGAGCAGGCTGAAGACCGAACCGTGTGGCGGCATACAGTCAAATCAAACAAAAGTAAAAGTAAGTGAAACCGTTAAATCCATATACAAATCAAACATCTCCGAGTTCGCGGCCAAACGAAGAGCTGTTCTTGATGCCAGACAAAGAGCTGCTCTTGATGCCAGACGTGATGAACTCAGATGTAGACCGCCAGCGGCCATACAGTATAACTACTCCAATGGAATTTTAACGTGTAGGTGCAACCGCAAGGAGGGATTGAACGGGATGTTGAAAGGCGCATCAAAAAAGCTAGACGAGCCTTTGCCCAACTAAAGGACATCTGGAAAAGTCCTAGCATTCTTATAACCAAGAAGATCCGCTTATTCAATTCCAACGTGAAAACGGCCCTACTGAACGGCTGCGAAACCCGGAAGGTCGGAAAAGGTGTGTCACACAAGATCCAGGTCTTCGTCAACAACTGTCTAAGAAGCATCTTACGAAGACACTGGCCCAACAACTGGCACCATCTCAAATGCCGAACTGTGGCAGATCACCAAACAAAAACCCGTAGCCCAAGACATCAGGAAACGCAAATGGCGTTGGCTGGGATATACCCTGCGTAGACCCGATCACCACATCCCGAAGGTGGCTCTCGACTGGAAACCCGCCGGAGGCTCACGACGACACGGAAGACCGTCCCGGTGGAAAAGATAAGTTCTCTCTGAGACGAAAGAGAAGGGATCAACTTGGCCAGAGCCACCCTCCCTAGCCATGAAAAGAGACAAATGGAAAGCCCTTGTGTCAGCCCCAGACTCCACGGAGGAGTAAAATGATAAAAGAAGGTGAAACCGCCCTTTTACAGCCAACATAGGCTACATAAGTCACATGACGGCAAATGACCGACGCCTTCCCCAGCCGCAAAAGTCACCGTGACCAAATCTGGTCGGATGGAATCATCATCAAATAGTAATACCTACATATGCTAGCGAAAGGTTGCTACAACAACTTCCACCATTTTCAAACATCGCCATTTCTATACTGATTGATGTCTACGTCTACGTGGTCTCGAACTTGAGGCTGTCGAGGCTGGGACAAGAATAACATCGTTTTTGCCGACATTTCCCACCTCATCTGTGCTGATAACTTCATAATTTTCGAGGTTGACAATACCCCTGCACTTATCATCGAAATTGGACCGAGGAAATACAGCTATTATTGCGGAATTAAGTAACTTTTTAGATTTTTATAAAGAACCGGGGGAACCGGGTATACTTTTTCGGAACCGGTTCTGCAGATACCTCGTCAGAACCGGGTATACCCGGGTATTTCGGAACCGGGTGGAACCGGGTGCATGCCCTAGGGAGCACGAGGTTTTTTTTAAATAATTCGTTTACTTTGCAAAATGTACTGTCAATTCAAAATCGCGAGGTTTTTTTAAATAATTCGTTTACTTTGCAAAATGTACTGTCAATTCGAAATTTAATCGAAGACTGCGGAAAATTCAATGGGGAAATTCCAGCGCTATTGTGTGGCGTATTAATACGCCACATTCGAATCGAAGTCAACATTCTGACTGACATTTAATTTGGAGGTAGGCAGGTAGGTATAACCCGTGTCATTAAAGAAAACATTTAGGACGGAGTTAAAAACCTAGGGTCGTCTCGCTTTGACTGTATTAATTAGAGCGAGAGGGCGAGTGTTTTGAAGTCCATCCTAAATGTTTTCTTTAATGACACGGGTTATAAAAAGATTTTACTTTATGCAACTACTGTACGGCGAAAAAGTTGTTCGTTTTTGTTTTACTGCTTAGTTTTACAATAAAAATAAAAATGCTTTTTGGTAAAGTTTTCCAACGCTAAACTACCTACGTCGTTGCAGAACAGAGAACTACTTTTTAGCATTCAAAAGATTTCCGACCTTCAGTGCAATGGAGAGGGTGCGTTCTTCACTACAGTTGCCGGGGCGCATTCATACAACGCTAAATGGTGTAATTATTTACACAGCTTTGATGTAGTTTTTGCATCAGATATTCGGAGAGCTGAGGTCAAATGTTTCAACTTGTTTTTACCGAGGCTAGAATTTTAATTTTCTTGGTGAAACGGACCCACTATGTTTTTCAGCATCTTCTGATATTTTCGACGAGGACTTACGAGGAATAAATGTGCGTCCGTCTGGCAGCTGTCAGTACCTAGATTGCTAACTACCTGATGCTTTTGTCGAAATATACTTTCGCTCTAAACACTACCTAAAGTCACCAGATACTTAAACCAAACTGTTCATCAAGGCAATAAAGACTCAAGTGCCTGAAGCAACGATTTTTTTTTATTTCATTCAAGAGCTGTGTTATAATATAAGTTTGACCGCTATGCGTGTCTGTGTGGCTGCCGATTTGGATGCGGATCTAATTTGATAGCAGGTTTTTGCGAGTATTCTTAGATGATTTTTATCAAAATCGGTTCAATGTCGGGGGAATTTTTATTTTAGTAACTAGCTGTGCCCGCGACTTCGTATGCGTTTTTAGGGTTCCGTACCTCAAAAGGCAAAACGGAACCATTTCAGGATCACTCGTGCCTCTGCCTGTCCATCGGTCACAGCCAATTTACTCCGAAACTACTGAACCGATCGTGTTTAAATTTGGGACACATAAGTAAGTTGAAAGGGCTCGTTGTGAGGATCTCAAATATTTTTTCAATCATTTTTAAATAAACAGATTTGAAGTTATTTAAGAAACTACTGAGCCTAAAATTTTGAAAAAAATACATGTAATAGTTATTTACCTATAGATTACAGGAAAATCTATAAGAAGTCCACGGTGTATAAAATAATATAGGAAAATGATCATATAAGCCAACAGATGGCGCTCTACAGTCCTACATCGCGGATCGCTGTATGGTTTCTCAACATTTGTGCGTAAATGAACTTTGGATGTACGGAACCCTCTCCTCGCGAATATATCTCGCACTTGACCCGTTTTTTTTAAGGTGTAGTCTCAGAGTGTCTAGAACGCAAAATTACTACATTACAAAGACATTTAATTTTAATCCGACTGTGGAGGAAAACTCAAAAGAAAGGCTATTTTTACTTCATGACTTGCGGCAGCAAGACTCAAAAGAGAACAATAAATAGAGTTCGTAAAACGCTAGGAATCTAGGATACATCTTTTTGTTAAATAAATAATTATTTTTATTTTAGGCATTTTTTAAGCCTTAAAATCCTTAATCTAAACAATACGACATATTTATAAATTTTCTAATAAAGCAGGAACTTTGCCACGTACGCGGCGGGTTTATAAATGTATTGTTTAGACGTGATAAAGCTTAGCATTAGAATGGCTTAAGAAGTTAAGGAGTTTATATGCATTTCACTCTTTTGATCGACGTAGAGTGGGACAGATAGAGTTATAAGTACGCCCATGGCCCATAGATAAGGTCTAACCCATTCTTATGCTAAGCCAGTAGAGGGTATCCTTGCGGGTCACTTTAACGACACACGCCCTCGGTGCAAAGTTTGCTACCACTGGAGACGACATAGGCCCGGTTTCTAAATTGAGAATTTTACTAAGGAAATACTTAACTATCGTTCTGTCACGTTCTTTTGTGAGAAATCCGCAGAGGCAGAACGATATTTAAGTGCTTGCTTAGCGAATTTCTCAAATCAGAAACCGGCAGATAGAGAACCCATACCTATAGAATATTATGTCTATGTTAGTACCCCACAAATCGCAAACCTTCGATTTAAGTAAGTATTAGTATTTAGGGTTGCAAAATGCATTTAGCGTTTCAGCTAAGAAGACAAAGTTTCACGAACGAATGAAGACTTTAAATTAAAATGTGGTTAGTTTCTAGTTCTAAAAATGCTATACTTTAAGAAATTGGGAGGGTTTCACGAAAGATATTTTTTAATTGCGCTTAGTAAAGCTCGCACAGACTGAAAAACAGGGTTCGAAGTGTTAATTATCAAGATAAATATAGGTTGATAATTATCTTGATAACTATAATCGAAAATATTTGCCACTTGTAATTTTTTGCATTCAACGACTGCGTGTATTGGAACGCGCCAATATTGTTCTGTGAACGCGCCACTTACCGTCAATAGCGGGGATTCCCCGCATCATCGGGTTTTCTTTACGTTTTGTATTGTCTGTGTGTGGCCGAAACTAAAAAAACAAAGTTTTTTTTTATGTAACCTCTACGCTGTCCCACTGCTGGGCAAAGGCCTCACCACTTTGAGCCCTATCCGATATCAGTTAAAAAAGGATTGCTAGGTTTATATCTGTTTGATAATTATCGGATAATTATCATGATAATTATCAAAGGGCTATTTATCTTGATAATTTCAAACCCTGCTGAAAAAAGAATAATCACAAAAAATTACAGTTTTAACATATTGGAACAAAATCTAAGTTTTTTCTTACCAATTAAAAAAACAAAAAAAATACAAAAAGAAAAATGCGCTTAAACGAACGAAAAAAAAAAAACACAATCATCCAGGCCTAGGTTCGAACCCAGAACCTATCGACCACGAAGCCAAAGCAGTACCGCCTGAGCTACGGTTACTTATTGAGACCTGACGAAAAATGCAAACACTTCCTTGCAATACTTTTGGTAGGAAATCCAGTTGGTCATGGCTTTTTTCATTTATGCAAAACACAACCTTATTACATATTTTTTTTAATTTGATTCGATTGTATTAATATTTTAATATACATACCTACCTACTATTGACATAATGTGATAATCCCAAATTATATTACAAAGATAATTTAATATTACCTACCCTAAAATACTCAAATGACTTATAATTAATATTATCAATAAATAATGTCTATGTCTATGTCTATTAGGTTAGTTAGTTTTTCCAAATATTGGAAAAATGAAATAATCGAGTTGGCCATGCCGATCGCATGTATGCAAAACACAACCTTATCAAGTATAAAGTTTAGATCTGTTTTCCGAATAACAGTCATATTGTTTTTTTTACCATGGCAAATGGGATGGTCCTGTATCGCCCGACAATGCTTATTATTTCAACTTTTATTATTTATCCCAAAAGTCGTAGCGTGTTATAATATAGCCTAGATTGTGCCAGGAAACAGGACTTATCACGGTACGACTGTTTGACTGAAGACTATTCAGCGGTATTCGCGTGATGAGGTAACACACAGACATAGGGACAGACAGTGTGACAGAGAGAGACAGGTAGAGTCAGACAGAGACAAAAATTTAGAGTTTTATTATAAGTATAGATTATTGTAATGTATCGTTGTATAAACGCAATCGTTGAGAGTTTGAGCCCATCACTGCGATGGCGGTGCGCGCTCTACAAACAAACCTTAGCTGAGGAGAAAATAACTATTAAAATATTTACCTGCCTGGTATCAAAGGATCAACCACCGTATTTAAACGCAAAGTATTATTATCCGACATTAAACCGGAACTGGCTAATACCAGCCCACTCAAAAGTTCAGACTCACTCTTTTTGACCAGGTGCGTAAGACCTTGTTTTGCTGCGTTTCTGAGCTCGATAAAGAGCTATCTGACCACAGACATACGAGTACCATAGAGCTAGCAGATATTTTTGATGAATCGATGGGATTGGGACCGAAGGGCACCTATCACAGCATTTTACAGCAGTGAAAGAATCGACAAGTTTATAAATCGACATCAATATCGTGCATCGTCCATACACTTTTTTTCAACAAATGTTTTTTTATGTCAAAACAACCTATTCTTTGAACTTTGATTTGGCACCACGGTATTTCTGTCGCTAGCTCTTCGACAATATTAGAAGAAAGGGCCGCAGCCAAGCCGACAATGAGAACTTTGCTAATGAGGCAGACGACTCTGCAACGTCGAAGCGTTATGCGCTCAGAGCTCATTTTATCTATACTTATAATAAAACTCTAGCGAAGTCAATTCTGTACATTGAATATTTTTAGAAAAAAACTAGCTTGGGTTACTAAGTAAACTATACTGAATACAAAAATGCAAAAAAAACGGTCTATGTCTGTCTGTCTGTCTGTCTGTCTGTCTGTCTGTCTGTCTGTCTGTGTGTTACCTCATCACGCGAATACCGCTGAATAGTTTTCAGTCAAATTTAGGACCGTGATAAGTCCTGGTTCTGGGAACAATCTAGGCTATCCGATGTTCAGAATACATTGCGGGTTGCAATTTTAACTTCATTTTTTGTAAGAAATATTCATAATTTTGATATAGCTTCTTGAGAAGATATTTTAATAACGTGATACTGAACACATTTCTGAAAAAAAAAACGAAAAAAAAAAGTCCGACTTGGAACCTTATTATCTCGGGAACCGTTGATTTCCTAGGCATAGTTCCTTGGGCAAAAATGTTCGTTATGATAAGGACTATATGTGGTCTCCCACTTTGTTGGCGGTCTTTTAACACCGCTCGGTATTCAATACAAGCACTCGGCGCAAACAATAATTTTGCATTCTTGCATGACAAATAACTATTGTTGACCGTTGAGCGGGATAGACAGAGTTATTAGCCGTATGCTTTGCTTGCTGGCTTAGCATGAGAATGAGTAAGACGTTATCTATGGGCTTATAAGTTTATCCATCCCACTCTACGTCGAGGGAGATACATATAAACCCCTTTACTTCCTAAGCAATTCTTATGCTAAGCTTCCTGGTATCTTATCACGGGCGATACCTTAATGTAAACAATACATATTTATTATTAAATTTATAAATGTTTTGTTTAGATTAGGGTTTTTATTCTATTGCTTTCTTTTGAGCCCTGCTACCGCAAGTTAAGAAATAATAACTATTCAATTAAAATACCTCCGACATTTTAGCTTGAAATAAGCATATCTAATAAATAGCTGAACCAATTTTGACAAAACTTAACTAAGAACATTCGCTAGAAAACCTGCTTTAAAATAATAAAAAAAACCTAAAGCTTCCAAATCGTTCACCCATTTAAGAGCTACGGTGCCACAGACAGACACACCCTCATAAACACATACCTATACAGACACACTCACAAAGCTGTCGAACTTATAATACCCCTCTTTTTTGGTCGGGGGTTAAAAAAACCTTCCTTTTGAGTTTTCCTCCACAGTCGAATTTAAATTAAATGTCAAATGTGTAAAAACGCATACGAAGTCGCGGGCACAACTAGTCCTTTCTAAAATATTGGAATGTATTCCTTGCAATAGGACCTGTACCTAGATGAAAGTCAATGTCAACGTCACTTAACAATGTAAGCCTAACAACAATAAATTTTCCGTAACAACACATAGTTAGGTTGTTGACTATCTCCACATCTCTACATAGTATAAAACAAAGTTTTCTCGGAAGTCTTTTAATACTTTTTCCAACCGTGCAAATAATCATATCAAACCCCAAAATTTTTTTTTTTAAATATTAACATTTACTATTATTTTTTATATTTTTCTTTATTACAAATTTTTTTTTTAAACTATGGTCCTTTGTAACTATAAACTATATTAAGATTTAATTTAACCAAGTTTAATTACTGTTCCTGAATTGTTAAAAAAAATACAATATCTTTTTCTAAAGCGCGAACCTGTGCTTCTTGGGTTGCGGGTTCAATCCCCATTCCTAGAGAATATTTTATAATTTTATAATAAATCTATACTTAAAATAATGTGCCTACTTTAATAAAATGTATGTAGGAGAAGTTTGAATGCTGGAATCACTGAGCGCTCTGTTATCTGCTCTGTTATCGAGTGATGGTCGTAGCGTGAAACTCGCGAGTCGGGCACGCACGCACGATAGCTCAGAGACAGCTCGGCGAGCAAACTAAAAATATCTACCCGCAATTTATAAATGCACAATAAAACTTATTAAATAAATTATTTAGTTTTTTCTTTATTTAAGACGCCGTACGTCTCACAACTAGCGCCGCCAATGGAAAAAAATCATATCTTTTTTTTGGATGCGTTTTTAGCAAAAAACGCTCATGCGATTTCTCAACGCGAGGCTTAACTATTTTTAGGACCTAAGGTTTGGATTCCAGGATTGGATTTCCTACGAATGCAATCGACTTTTGGCGTGAATCGATTGCATTCTTAAGTTCTAGGATATGGAATCCAAACCTTAGGTTCTAAAAATAGTTAAGCCTCGCGTTGAGAAATCGCAACAGCGTTTTTTGCTAAAAACGCATCCAAAAAAAAGATATGATTTTTTTTTCATAGGCGGCGCTAGTTCTGAGACGTATTTCATCTTAAATAAGTAAAAAGTGTATCACTATTCAAAGTAGACTTAATAAAAAAAAAATATTGATGTTAACATCTGCTTCCTAACTCTAAGTTTTAAAAGTAATTTAATTATCATGCAATAAGTTTTAAATAGGTGTACTAGCCTGGGAAACGAAACGAATATTAATGTTGTGTTCCTGTTTTACTATGTATTGAATGAACTATGTACCAGTTTACCTGTATCAAGTTATTATAGACTTTTAAAAATAATAATAAATCAACCCCCCCCCTAAGGGGGATATTTTTAAGAACTACCGCTCAAAATTATTGTTTCCTAAAGTATCTGTGTACCAAACGGCAGTCCTATACATCAATTTGCGGTTTTTTTATCGTAGCTTGACCACTTTAACAGAACATTCGAGCTCGATGCCATGGGCTAGCTCCGATATGACTAAGTACCTTTAAAAAGCACTTACAAACTCGTAAAATCTCCAAGTTTTCGAACCTATCGTGATTGATGACGGGGCATCGCCATTCTCATAGGGTAAGTGCTTATTTTATAGTTTCTTATCTGCGGTGCCATTCTCGGCTATTGTAGGTGCAAGCTTTCGTAAAACCAGATTACCTAGTAATATCTAGTACCCAACGGATCACATCCTAACATGAGTTAAATGGTGTAGGTAAGTAATCGTATGAGGTAGTGGCCACCCTTGGTGTCAGAGATTTTAGGCCGCTCATAGGCCCATGCACGGAAGCGCTTAAGACGCCGTATACGTCTCACAACTAGCGCCGCCAATGGAAAAAAAATCATATCTTTTTTTTATGCGTTTTTAGCAAAAAACCCTCCTGCGATTTCTCAGCGCGAGGCTTAACTATTTTTAGGACCTAAGGTTTGGATTCCAGGATTGGATTTCCTACGAATGCAATCGATTCTCGCCAAAAGTGGCCACTTTTGGCGAGAATCGATTGCATTCTTAAGTTCTAGGATCTGGAATCCAAACCTTAGGTCCTAAAAATAGTTAAGTCTCGCGTTGAGAAATCGCAGGAGCGTTTTTTGCTAAAAACGCATCCAAAAAAAAGATTTGATTTTTTTTTCATTGGCGGCGCTAGTTGTGAGACGTATGATCACGTATGTCACCCATACATGGACTGACCGCGGCCGATGTTGGTTAACTTTGCCTTAATCGCTTAAGAGCTTAATCGATTAAGAATTACTGGTCCAACTGATCAGTTAAATAAAATAGCCTCTTGAATGCTCACTAGCCTTCTGAAGCGAACAATTGCATCGACACACATATCGTTTGCTGGATAAGCAGAGCAAACATTGTGTTAGGTCCCTGCAAATTGCGATACAAAGCCATGTCGGTGTGGTGTAGAGACATGGTGTGCATGTGTGGGTTCACAATAAAGCGGAGTTATAACAATTCGGTGTGTGCGGCAACAAGAGCGTCAGCGATCGATGCTGGCACCAGATTGTCTGGAGCGCGCCGCCCAGCCCGGCAGGGAGCTTGCCAGGCCCACCCTGCGCTTGACTATGCCCCTATTACCAAGCCACTGAGGCCGCATTTCCCCTAAAACTCTACCGGCTTTAGGTGGCGCTAAGAAATCTCGTCCCCAATACCGCGCCGGGAGTAAAAACGTCCGCATACCTTAAATCAAATAAATAGCAATTCCCCACTGTGCCTTAATTCGCCTTGATTTTCTGGAATCTGGACGGAGCGTGTTGTTTGTTCAATGCGCCTTTTTTAAATTGTAGAGTCATGCGATTGCTTTATACTTTCGACATCTAAGGAGAATTAATAGGTACCTAAGTACCTATATTGTTCTAGCTATTGCCGAAAAACCGCTTTAGAAATAAATCTTCATCTTTCGAGTTATTAAGATTTTATAGAAGTGGTTTTCCTTCGAGTTACTTTGAATTGGTTATTTTTTGGTGTTTACTATAGCTGAACAATGTGCTGAAAAGTTGCGCGTATCTTGAGATACGTATCTTGAGTTACGGTAAGAAATTAAAGACTGGCCAATGAAAAAAAGTTTTTTTAAATTTATTTCCAAAGAGGTAACTAAAGGCACCAATTTATTCCTTTTTCGCCCAATATCCACAGTATCTCGGCCCTACACGAGGACGGTAGTCGTAATCAGGCAAGCAAATTGCACATCTGTAATCGGTGTACAATAGTACACAAGACAGCACGTAGACGCTTACACGCCAGCACTCTACTCGGTTACTTTACAACAAAAGTCTACAGTCTGACGTGCTGTCATGTCATTGTGTACATAATATGGTTGAAAATAAAAAGATTTTAAATAACACCAATATACACGGACGTCGCACACCTAAGTATTCCAAGATCTATTTCAGAAATATTGTCATGTAAATTCGGATTCCTCATGAGTTCGCCAGTGATTAGTGAATAAAACCATACAACATCGCAATCGCTCATGTATGTATCTACGATTCATATGTTACTAGGACCCCTGAGTAAATTATACGCGAGTTTGCAACCCTGTGATACTCCCTGTGTCCTGAATCCTGTGATACACCCGTGGCGAGAGTGAGAAGAGTGGCCAGTTATTCTATTCTATTCTATAAGAATTCAGCTATCATCATACCCATTCTGTCAACGCTGCTGCCGCCGGGTACCATAATAATTCCCAGTATAACTTAGGTTTATTTTATTATTTGACGCCATACGTCTCACAACTAGCGCCGCCAATGGAAAAAAAAGCATATCTTTTTTTTGGATGCGTTTTTAGCAAAAAACGCTCCTGTGATTTCTCAACGCGAGGCTTAACTATTTTTAGGACCTAAGGTTTGGATTCCAGGATTGCATTCTTAAGTTCTAGGATCTGGAATCCAAACCTTAGGTCCTAAAAATTGTTAAACCTCGCGTTGTGAAATCGCAGGAGCGTTTTTTGGTAAAAACGTATCCAATAAAAAGATATGATTTTTTTTCCTTTGGCGGCGCTAGTTGTGAGACGTATTTCATCTTAAGATGCACAGGTGACCTCAGCTTTCACTTAGTAATATGGGGCGCTCTGGCACATTATAGGAATATAGCAGCAGAATAACTCGGCTATGTCCGTGAAATAATTACCTATACGCCCGCTCGGTTGGTTGATACAGTACTTCAACTCTGGTTAAACCCCACCATTCTCTGATGTTTCAAAGCCACGACTTTTTTCTTCTACCAATACGCCTCTACCCCTCAATCTTACCCCTTGAATAAGTTTATACCTCTCGTGGCGAAGCATGAACTAGGTACTTAACAAATCTTCTTCTTTTTAGGGTTCCGCATCCGAATAGAGCCAAAAGGCACCCCATTACTCTGCCTCCGCTTTCTGTCTGTCCGTGTAATCGTTGGGGCCAGTTGACATTTTTACAGCATGAGTTCCAGACTTTATGGTTCCAACTTCTATGTATGTATGTAACAAGATTCGAGTATTATGCAGATTGTGGATAAACTACTACTGTATATTTCTATATTGTGGCTCTGGCTAAGTTGAATGGATTGGGTTTCAGGTGGCAGTAGCCCGTAATGCTGCGTAATGGCCCCGCTTTCTGAGCACAAAAAGAATGAAACGCTGACCTAAATTTGGCGTCGTGCTTGACAAAATAAATGCTATTGATTTGTGTTGTGAGAGCTTTCGGGTATTCGTGATTTCTAATTAGCTGTGGGCAACTTTACTGACCTACATTCTACGTTGATAAACTCTATTCTGAAAAAAAAAAAATAGAAGTTAAAAACTAAAACCTGACTACTAAAAGGCTTAAAACAAGACCTGTTTATCCTTAAAATAGACTCATAGATAATTAATCGTAGTCGGAGGCCATCGGTTTATCAAATGCGAATGTGGTGTCCTCCGACTACGATTAATTATCTATGAGTCTATTTTAAGGATAAACAGGTCTTGTTTTAAGCCTTTTAGTAGTCGGGTTTTAGTTTTTAACTTCTATTTTTTTTTTTGAGCTTTTTAGTAAGTCATTTTGGACAATCACCCAGAATAGAACCAAGAAGGGCAAAAAAAAACACATTTTGGAATTTTTTGTTCTATTTGTTATGTTGACGCTACATGTGTTGTACATTTTTGAAAAGGTCTTTTAAAGCCCTTTCATTTGATATCCATGACGATGGTATACGATAATTTTTATTTTTAGGTCCACCACTTTAGGGCCGCCATCTTGTTTTTTTTCAAAAATAAACTATCCTATGTTACCTGGGTGATTAAGACAAATCCAACGACACCTCATTTGTTGAAATCGGCCGAGTAGTTTAGGCTCTGCGAGGGAACAGATGAACACACAAACATACATACCCACATACATACATACATACATACGCTGCTAAAATCATAACCCTCCTTTTTGCTTCGCGTAGTCGGGTAATTAAAATATTTCGCTAGAACTCATGGGCACACCTGTGCCGCCAACACTATTGCAAAATATCTGAAAGTACATTTTTGTTTGTTTGAAAGTACATTATCTGAAAGTAACTTTTTTTTCCAGTTAGTAAACTGAAATTGATTTGCTATGATGGTTTAATTAAAATAATAATTAGAAATTGGTCGTAAGAAGTGAGACAAGTGGCAAAATAAAGATTTACTTTGTAGTCATATTGCGTACTAGGGACGATTGAATGTAGAAGAGGACAGATGTTGTGTCACTTACTACGTCACGACAAAATAACCAAAATAATCGAAGGGAAGATAGGGAGGAAGGTCACGGAAAAGCTATTTCGATCAAATTATAGGATGTGTTATTATGTCGGATTACTTACCAATCAATTAATCAAAATAAGGGGGGGGTCTCCGTTCAACAAACGTTTTTTAAGACTTAACAAACGGTAATACCTGCATGGAGGTGTCTAAATTGGTGTAATAATAGAAACGGCTTATTCCATGTACCTATACTAACAAAAACATGTCAACTACCTACATGGCACAGAATGGTGGTATGGAACCCCCAGTGCGGCAGACCGACCCGCACTTGACCCTGTAAATACAGGTCAGGACAAAAATATTTAGGGTCAATCATAGAACAGTTGCTGTGTAAAACTTATCTTTTGCAAATAGGCATGCAGTCCCTGGCTCGGGTTTCACGAGAGCCAATTAAAACAGTTGTTTTCAGGAAAGCAAAACCTCTCATTAGAGTTCTTTGTGTGCACTGCGATTGCCACCGACATGACCTTACTAAAGGCATTATTCCGATGTCGGCGACCGGCGGCGACGTCGCACGGCGACCGCGACCTATTCATATGGAGACGGTCGCTTGCTTCGGTCGCGCTCCATATAAATAGTTCGCGGTCGCCGCGCGACGTCGCCGGTCACCGACATCGGAATCATACTTTAAAGGCAGCCATACACGTAACGATATACTTGCGCAAATTTAGACTTGCACAAGTATACAGTAACGTGTGTTGGAAAAATTATTGTGCAAGTTTCGAACATTCTGCAAACATTTTACTTGTGCAAGTCTAAACTTGCGCAAGTAAACGTGTATGGCTGCCTTAACAGAGAATACATGAATACCTCTATAATCGATGACGACTTTGAATAAGTTTCCGCCTTGAATCTATGTTTCCGCCTATGATATTGACGACGACGGATATCCTAAGGAAGTGAAGTAGGTACTAGAACAAGAATGTAAACCCTTGGACACGTTGAGATAATACCCTTACCCAGCCTAATACCATTAATTGTGACCATTCCTTCGGGTTAGTTGGCCTAGTCCACAGAAATTACAAGGTCAGTACCCGAAACCTTAGTTCCTCGCAATGGTTTTCTTTCAATGCGTTTTTTGAAACTAAATCTTATTGCCCTATTTCTATAAATTGTGCCATTACATAGAACACATAAATTAATACCACTAATCTAGATTACCTAGGTGTATAGCCCCACATTGTAGGTTATAATACGAGTATTACAGCCCCAGGTATACCTAGGCGCCTACGCCGCTGTTGCAAAGTTCAAGGCATCACAGATAAGTACCACATAAACCACCATAATAACAAAGTTGCAGCCCCAAGACTACAAATTATGCCTTTTTATTCCGTTCAAGGGTAAAAAATTAAATAAATGGCGGAAACGACTGATCGATCGCTAGCCTCGATTGGCTATAATTCTATTATTAAACCCCCGATACAAAAACAGGGGTTTTATAAGTTTGACCCCTATGTGTGTGTGTCTGTGTGTGTGTGTGTGTGTGTGTGTGTGTGTGTGTGTGTGTGTGTCTGTTTGTTCGTGGCACCGTTAGCTCGTCGTAGCTCTTAAACGGGTGTACCGATTTGGACGCGGTTTTAAATTGAATTCGTTCTTTAACGGGTGCTCTTAGATATGTTTTATCAAAATCGGTTCAGCCGATTATGAGATAATAAGATAATTTGAAGCAAAAATTTTTGGTGTATTTTAATTGTTTAATTTGGTAGTTATTGGTTAATTTCGTGCAGATCATTGAGATCAGACCAAAATTTCATCCCGAATAGAACAAACTTGTGCAACTGAGCTTTTTGTAGTTAATTCGGTACGCAAAGTTTTTTGTTCGAAACTCCGTTATTGGCTTAATCTTATCTATAGACAATATTGAAAAACTAATTTCAATATTTTTTATTTTGGTTCAGTAGTTTGGATTTTACAACGTTTCAAAGATACGGTTTTATGACGTCACGCGACGGTCTGCATACAGTTGGCGGTCATAGGAACAAAACATTTTAGCGCATAAAAACAAAACTACTGGACCAAAATAAAAAAAAAAATTTAAATTAGTTTCTCAATATTGTCTAAAGATAAGTTTAAGCCAATAACGGACTTTCGAACAAAAAACTTTGCGTACCGAATTGTTTTATTAAATTTCATTAAGAACGAACTAAACCCAGTAACAATCTAACAATGACTTTTCACCAAAACAATTCTAACAGTAGAAGTAGGGGTATTTTGTGCGATCTCTGATAGGAGAAGTTTCGAGCAAGAGAAAGCTAATGACAGATTACCTACTTCAGCCTTGTCATTCGATGAAAGTGCAACTTTGGTCATGAATTCGCAATGGCTTTTACTCCATCGTCGCATCGTCGGTAGGGAGGGGCTGCCATCCGTATTGTTAGGTAGGCACTAGAAATAATATATAGGTTATATGGAACTTGGCAGATGCCGGCATGATTGCATAACTAATGTAGAATGCCAAGCGTGGACTTCAGTTTGAAAAGTAGATTAGATTTTCGCACAAATAAATTGGCACTGCCATGAATTCGTCCAAGCCATATGTATCTACTACGAAGAGGACAAAGACTGCTATTATCAATGCTATTTTAGCTCTTTAGTTTGGCTAGTGGTCATGTTCCATATAGCCTATGTTCTACTGTGCGCGCTGGCAATCTCTCACTCAATTCTCACTCATAACCACTTGTCATAGGAGCGTTAATAAGAGTAACAAGAAAACAACAGAACCGAGCAAATTTCTTGCCCCCTTGCCCCGTACCGTCAATCACCTAAATAGGTACCTACTCATCAAGTAATTTTCATGAAAGTAATTTGAATGATTTATGTCTATATCTAAATTCTACCTCCAGCTAACAAGTTGGTCAAGTATGGCTTTACAAACATTCCTATAAATTGCCTTCTCTCTTTCCCCGAAAAATAATATTTCATGGGGCACAAAAAAAACTTTTTTTTTAGATCCAGTACCTATGTCGACATAATATCAGAAATATATTATATTTCTGGGTTTGCTGTGCCGCTGTATGCTCATTTTCTTGAGCTTCTGATGAAAAGTCGACCTTGAAACCGTAAAAGAGAGAGAGGAAAAAGTAGAGACCAGACAAGACCGCATGATAATATAACTTTACTTATTTAAACTATGGGGAGGCTTTTGCCCTGCAGTGGGACACAAAAATAAAACTATCCCTTGTTCCAGCTACATTTTCTGGAGTAATTTGGAAATCACTATGCTCCTTGTTTTCGTTTCTGAGAGTTCACATTCATTGAATGTGTCTGAACCTACTAATATTATATTCGTGAAGGTTTGTTAGTATGGATGAATGGATGGATGGATGGATGGATGTTTGTTACTCTTTCACGCTGAAACGGCTTGACGGATTTGAATGAAATTTGGAATGGAGATAGCTTAGACATCAGAATAACACAAAGGCTATATCTTTTTTCTGTAGTTCACGCGGACGAAGTCGCGGTCAAAATCTAGTCCCAAATATTACGGTCTGGGCAGCCTCGCTTTGAGGCTAGAAACGCTTGAAGCGTGGCTGAAGGACCCTCCACGCAAAGTGCTGCGGCACTTAAGCTCTCGATCACACTTTATACAGCCCACGTAAATGTAATAAAAATAAACAATAAACTAGTAGTTAATCCCGAACTGTGAACTCGCGGCGCATAGGTACTTTTTGCTAGAATCAATACAAGCGCAGACGCACGCGCTTGTGTACTTTACATCCCCGTTATCATCATCTCGGCAAGCCCTTGACCGATTTGCCTCATGACCGACGTTAAAAACTCCTTTTGTCTCCTTTTGTCATTCACTTAGATAACACAACAAATGTTATGAAGTTCCGATCAATTACTTGTCGTTGAACGAACACAAATAGAATAAACTATCTAAGAAGTTAAAGACGAAATAAAAATGGAGATCGGTGGGATATTGACGGACAATAGAACAACAGAAGTCTTAGATTCGCGGTTTTTAACCCTATGGAGCCCTAGAGTAGATTTCATTGAAGGCGGTATTTATATGTACTCGTAGATACTGCAGTTTTAGAGATGTTACGGTTGGATCTAGTTGTAGCCGGTTTGATACTGGTTAGACCTAGTTTTAACCATAACACTAGGGTTTGGTTGGACCTACTCGTAGTTCTCGCCGAAATGATAACGGTTAAGTAGACCTAGTTTTTCCCGAAAATAATCGGCTAATACTAGATTTAACCAAGAGCAAAAGGCTTCACCTAGTTCTAACCGACTAAAACTAGGTGTATATAGCCGCGCTTAGGGCTCTAGCCGTAACAGAGACATCAAAACCAATACATTCTGTAACAAAAAAACTGATAAGAAATGACGAAGTATAGCTATTTTAATGCACATGTTGTAATAGCTACAAAAAAACCGTCAGAATGGAATAACATAAATAATATTAAAAGTGGCATTTACCGATGTAAAAAAAATATATACATGGTGCAGGAAAATTGGCAATATGACAAAACTTATTTTTTCGTGCCATTTAAGGATAAAAAAGCCATGGTAAAAAAAAACAAGAAAAAAACATTATTATACAGAGTAGGGTGGCCGCGTTGAGAGTAGGGAGAAATATCGTCACAATATAATTCAAGTCAACCGGGCGCGTTTTGATACCGTGTAACTTTAAACTTCTGTAACTTTGTCATTTATTGATGGATTTGAGTCATTCAAACAACATTCAAACAATAAAATTTTATGCTTAATTTTTGGTTTTCCATACGTCTTAATAGTCCAATATTCCGATGTCTGAATAATCCTCATTGCTGCCTGAGGGTGAAACAACGATGAATTTAAAATTGGGTGAGAATCTGAATTTGAATGCGAAAATCAATTGGTAGGTATACAACTTAGTATTTTTTTTGTGTCAATAATTTCCGTTAGGCCTATACCCCACATAAAGCAAGCTTTAATTAGTTATCGGTAAGCCTGTGTGACAGTCCGTGAGTGAGGACCCTTGAATTGGTCTGGAAGAGGCAATTCATGTTAGTGTGTGGTCCAAGTTTACTTATGCCATTCAGCCTATTGATTAGTGACCTCCTTGTGTGTGAGTTCACAGAGCTATTGAAATTAAATTCAAAGGAGTAATCAATCGAGGCCATCTACTAGACATAGACAACACAATTTGACAATTTGACAACACAACTGATTTACAATTTTGATTTTAGATATCATTCGATTCGTGGATTTTCTGTGGTCCGACGACGCCCAAGTAGCCGGAAAACAGTGGCGTCTGGCACCACTGTTTTCTGACTGGGTAGGTACTTGATCGTGCGAGTGCGAGGTGGCGATGGCGTGAGGATGAAGATGCCTTTATAATGATGGTAAAATTTTGCGTCCATAACTGGAACAGATAATGACTTAATAATTAGCCTAGAAACTGGCAGCTTTTAGCAAGGCGTTAAGCTCTGTCCCTATCTGTCGTTGGCTCTCAATCTACGTGTCAATTAGTGAGTGTCAAATCGTGATATCGAAATATGTACAATGCACTGAAACGGGTTTCGCAACTAAAATCTAGTGCCAGATAGGACATCATTATGGGCATGTGAATTCATTTTATTTTAGTATTATGTGAATATACCCATCGATTGTTAATTTTAGATCTACAGGCTGGAAATTATAATAATATTACAATACCTAATTTCCACCTTGTATACAAGGTGTTACAAAAGATACTAACTCTTTTTACAGGGTAGTAGCACCCGGTTTAATTTTATTTTTTTATCTCAATACTTTTTTAGCTGTATGACGATCCGTTGATTTTTAAATTAATAAAATGTGAACGCTGTGGCGGGAGAAAAGTATTTTTTTAATATTGTTACCATTGACTTTCAGAATGTTTTAACAACTCAAACCTATGCAAATGCACATTCGCATACATACATATTTTTAAATGTGAGCTAATACCAAAAACAAAAGAGTTATAAAAAAAAAATTTTGAGGTTACAAAATAAAAATTGTTTTTTTAAACTTTTTTTTACAGAATTGATATCATGTTTAAAAAACCTGTAAAAAGAGTTAGGATGTTTTGTAACACGTTGTATATCTGTGCGTTTACTGCAGTGAGTGATTGGGAGACGGCTCCCGGTCGATATGATGTGAAGCACAACCCGCCGGACGTAGCTGTTGTGTTGTGTGTGTGAAATCGCGAATTGTAAGAAATCATTTCCACCCTGTACATCTGAGTGCGTTTGCTGCAGTGACTGGCAGAAGTCGTGATGTGACTCACAATCCGCCGGATGTCGCTGTCGTGTGACGTCACGAATTGTAACAAGCAATCATTTTCGCAAGGCGCGCCTCAGTATGAATACAATATTATTTGGTACATACGTGGTAAAAATTGAGGCAGTAGATTCGGAATCATGGCGCGTAAAGCCCCCACGCTGTACTTTTGCCGTAGCTCAAATCTACAAACTACCTTGCAATCCTAACTGTTTCTTGACCTATCCAATTTCATACAGAATGGATGGAAGGGAAAATACCCTAAATATTGATGGTGGCAAAGAAGAATGGCAACCCTGGTACTCAACTTAGAATCAATCAAACAAAAAAAAAAAAACCTATACTAAAAATACCAACTCCATCAACCCTTTTTACCCACTTAAGGGTGAAATTTCGGGTAATTAAAAAACACGTGTCTAATTAATTTTATTGCAGAAAAAAAAAGATTTTGATTAATTTCGTACCAATGACCCATTAAAAAAATCCAACTCTAACAACACTTTTTACCCAATTACCCCTAAATAGGGGGATTTTTAACAAATTAAAAAATAGATGACCTTGACATGTTATTTGATTTTGTTGAAGAGTATTTATACCAAGTTATAAAACAATCGGAGGAAAAAAACTAAATACTGAATAAAAGAGTTGTGTTATTGCGTACATACAAATTTCGTTTTATTTTTGACCAGGTTCCGGTAGGCGGTCGAGATTGTAGGAAATTTGATTTTCTACAAGTTTTGTCGTTACAATTTTTCTTCTAGGGTCAATATTTTGGAAATTAAACCTGAAAAAGGCGACAAATTCAAAATATTATCATTATCTCTTATTTTCCACGTTTTACGGCATGAATGAAGAGAAACAAAGTTGAAGATAATCAAACTCTGAACAATTTTGGTTCCCACCTTTTCCCCACAAAATCCATAATTTGGAAATTAAACCTGAAAAATGCGACAAATTCAAAATATTATGATTATCTCCTATGTTCCACGTTTTACGGCATGAATGAAGAGAAACAAAGTTGTAGAGAATCAAATTCGACTTGCCAATAGAATGATTGTAACTTAACATTTAATAATATATCAAGCACCCCACGCTTTTAACTCTGAATTGTATTATTCTGTTAATAACTTAAATTTTATAATAATTTTAAACTCTTTGTAATTAAAAATTATTTTATACCGTTTAGTTCGGTTAGCTCTAAAAGCGTGTTTTTATAGTTTTTTTAAACTGTTATTTATTTTTCAATTTCCATAATATCGATTTTGGGGGGAAAAAGGTGGGAAACAAAATTGTTAAGAATTAGATTCTCTACAACTTTGTTTCTCTTCATTCATGCCGTAAAACGTGTAACATAGGAGATAATGATAATATTTTGATTTTTTTGCGTTTTTCAGGTTTAATTTCCAAAATATCGATCCCAGAAGAAAAATTGTGAGGATCAAACTTACAGTTTCCTAAAATGTTTGTCCTTACGGTTTTACTGTAAAATAAAAAATGGCCGAGTTATTCAAGAAAAACCGTTTTTTTTATAAAAAGTTTTTTGAATATACGCAGGAGCCTGTTTTAGTCTACTTTTTGAATTTACACTCCCAGTGACCCCCCCGAGGGACCTACGAAAAAAAAAATCCAAGAACTAATTATTCACGGGTAGGGTCGGCTTTTTGGATATAATCACTGAACTATATGAGTTTCGTCACGGGAACTCTTTCGTGAAACGCACTCCATCTTGATGCTTATTTTTTTTTCATCCTTACTTTCAAATGTTGCGAGATTTAGATGTAATAGGAGTTTTTTACCTTAAGACGACGTACGTCTCACAACTAGCGCCGCCAATGGAAAAAAAATCATATCTTTTTTTTGGATGCGTTTTTAGCAAAAAACGCTCCTGCGATTTCTCAACGCGAGGCTTAACTATTTTTAGGACCTAAGGTTGGATTCCAGGATTAGATTTCCTACGAATGCAATCGATTCTCGCCAAAAGTGGCCACTTTTGGCGAGAATCGATTGCATTCTTAAGTTCTAGGATCTGGAATCCAAACCTTAGGTCCTAAAAATAGTTAAGCCTCGCGTTGAGAAATCGCAGGAGCGTTTTTTGCTAAAAACGCATCCAAAAAAAAGATATGATTTTTTTTCCATTGGCGGCGCTAGTTGTGAGACGTACGTCGTCTTAATAAATACTTGTTGTAGTGCGTGATCTACTACACTGAGTAGCGAACACGTGAAAAAATTTAAATAAACTTTTAAAAGGAAACTAGTACAAAAGAGTACTTTTCCCAAATATGTATTTTCCGCTTAGACAAAACCATACCGCGATGTAGGATATAATCAGCGCCACGTAGTGGTCATACGGTACAACTGAGATACAGGATTTTACACCCGTCGTCATCAGTGATTTTAGCAGCGTATGTATGTATTTGTGTATGTATGTATGTATGTATGTATGTATGTATGTATGTATGTATGTATGTATGCATGTATGTATGTATGTATGTATGTATGTATGTATGTATGTGTGTTTGTGTGTTCATCTGTTCCCTCGCACAGCCTAAACTACTCGGCCGATTTCAACAAATGAGGTGTCGTTGGATTCGTCTTAACTACCCAGGTGACATAGGATAGTTTAATTTTGAAAAAAAACAAGATGGCGGCTGTGCTGCGCCCTAAAGTAGTGGACCTAAAAATAAAAATTATCTGATACCATCGTCATGGGTATCAAATGAAATGACTTTAAAAGACCTTTTCAAACATGTATAACACATGTAGCGTCAACATAACAAATAGAACAAAAAATACCAAAATGTGTTTTTTTTGCCCTTCTTTGTTCTATTCTGGGCATTTTTGGTTGATCGTCCAAAATGACATACTAAAAAGCTAAAAAAAAAATAGAAGTTAAAAACTAAAACCCGACTAATAAAAGGCCTAAAACAAGACCTGCTTATCCTTAAAAGAGACTCATAGATAATTCGGATCCCAAAATTTTTTGTTCGAAAGTCTTATTGGCTTAATCTTATCTTTAGACAATATTGAGAAACTACTTTAAATATTTTTTTATTTTGGTCCAGTAGTTTTGTTTTTATGCGATAAAATGTTTTGTTCCTATGACCGCCCCAACAGTATGCAGACCGTCGCGTGACGTCATAAAACCGTATCTTTAAAATAAAAAATATAGAAATTAGTTTCTCAATATTGTCTAAAGATAAGATTAAGGTGGGATGATAGCAACGTGGTGGGAAATTCAAAATTTTCACAGATTTTTACATATGGTAGCTAAACTGAGCAATTTTTGTTCAGCGATTTTTCGTTCGCGGAAATAACACAGAATTATTTTCATTATTGTAAACAACAGAACAACAATAATTCAGCCGATTATGTGTTCTGGTCTACGAAGCAGTGGCATTGCCCAAAAAACTTGTCGTAGACGAGAACACATAATCGGCTGAATTATTGTTGTTCTGTTGTTTACAATAATGAAAAGAATACTTTGTTATTTCCGCGAACGAAAACCCTCGGACTTTCGAACAAAAAACTTTGGGTTCCGAATTAATCGTAGTCGGAGGACACCACATTCGCATATTTTGATAAACCGATGGCCTCCGACTACGATTAATTACCTATGAGTCTATTTTAAGGATAAGCAGGTCTTGTTTTAGGCCTTTTAGTAGTCAGGTTTTAGTTTTTATTAAGGTAAAGGAAATCAATCTCTCAAGTAGATCTGAGAGAAGACGTCATCAGATAAACCCTGTGTTGTCTGGCCGTATCCACCCACACCACCACTACCTCATACGTACGCCTAGATCTAGCTGAAGAATGTTCAACTTTTATACTTATATTTTTATGTCGGGTCTTCGGATCGCCGAGAGCGCGACTGCCTGCCACTTGTTTGATAAGCAGGGTTGCCAGATGCGTTTTTCTGTTTCTCCCCAAATTTAAATTATTTTTTCTCCAAAACGATACTATTTTCCATGGTTTTACCCAAAGGCTCGTTTTTTCCCTCATTCTAAGGCATATTTCGCCTGGTAGTATTAAAGACAATGTTTTTGTTAGTGGTTCTACCAGTAAAACTACAAACAAATGGCATTCACTGTAGTTTAACTAAACTTTTTGTCTATGGTATTGACATAAAACAAACTAAATCGTATAAAGAAAGTTTATTCAAATAAATTTAATATATTTATGACAACCATATTATTATCCTCTTCATCTATGACGTCATTTCTACACAAAACTATTTAAAAAATTAAGTACCCAAAACTCTCCACTGTGTTTTCTTTTTCTCCAAACATTTCTCCAAAGATTTCTTTTCTCCAAATTTTCTCCAGGAGCCAAATTTTTACCCAGAATTGCGAGAAAAATACCCAATCTGGTAACGCTGTTGATAAGAGGATTAAAAGTCGCTTCCCCGCAACTAGCCGACCGCCATTTCATAACAAAAGTGTTGGTTGTGTATGAATAGAAACTATTTTCCTGCATCGTGCAATCAGGCGCTTATGCGGCTTGAACAAAACCGTTTTCTCGGCTCTGCTGTAAAATTTGTCAAATTGCTCTTGCTAGGTTTTCAAATCGCACAGCTGCATTGATTTGGCATTCATCATTCCCAGTCCCATCCCACTATCCCACTATCCCATCCCATCCCACTAATCCCACTAATAATATAAATGCGAAAGTTTGTGAGTGACTGAGTGAGTGTGTTTGTTACGCTTTCACGCTGAAACGGCTGGATGGATTTGGCTTAAATTTTAAATGAAGACAGCTTAGATACCAGAATAACACATAGGCTACATATTATCATGCTTTTAAACTTAGGAGCAAAGTATAACACGTATCCTTTTTCTGTAGTCTACGCGGACGAAGTCGCGGGCAAAAGCTAATCAAAAATATTTATTTTGACGAAACGTTTTTGTAATACAGAGCAAACTTGCTGTCTTTGAACAAATCAGTGAGAGGGATTTTGAAGGATGTTGAATATTCGTGGATGTCTTTTGAATAAAGTTGAGAAGCACTCATAAATGAAATCGGTCTGCGAGGGAACAGACGAACACACAAACCCTACTCAAATCATAACCCACCTTTTTTGTAATGTAGTGGGAAATCTTGATTGCTTTTTAAATCAGTGCTTTTGTAATTGAAGGGCGTTGTTCGTGATGAGTTTAATGGTTTGGGCGGGCGCGCGCGCAGGGCGGGCGGAGATTGCGCGGATATGAGAACAGTTAACGCTTCCGTCCAGCGTTCGCCCGAGCGCCGATTAGCTTATACAGGGTGGTCCAAATAAGGACGTCAATAATTTTTTTTTAGATTACTCGCGCCTAAAATTACCCCATGTATGACAGACAGATTTTGGAAAAAATGTAGGTACCTACAGTCAGCGAAAAAAATGCTACAATAGGTACCAAAAATTTTTTTTTATGCCAATTATTGATCATATTTCGTGTAGGTATCGAAAGACTTTATGGAGCCAACGGAGGTTTGTGTACCTACTAGAAATGTTATAAATCGCAAAAAACTTCTCACATACATTCCGTGTACGAAAAAAATTGCCATTAATTTTTTTCATTTTACTCGTTCCTATTTCGTGGTCTTTATTGCTCAAAAGAACAACGACGACCACGTTTAACGCCTAGTACACACGACAGCATGACAGAGTGTGCACTTTTGTTGTAAAGTCGCCCGTAACGTAACCGAGTAGAGTGCTAGCGTGTAAGGGTCGACGTGCTGCCGTGTGTACTAGTAATAACATTCCATGTGGTCGACATAATCTCCATACTTACCTAAGTATGGAGGACACGCTGACTGCAAAGCAAATGGGCTTTATTGTAAATTGAAATAAATTAGTATTACACATGTTTGAGTGACAACAACTTGTATCTAGAAAGACACTCCACAAGCTCCCTGGGATTGTTGAGTTTACTTACTACTGCCTACTTTTTTGCATTCCCTTTTTGTTTTTGACAATGACAACGATAAACAAGGGGATCAAAAGTTTCGCTCGTGACAAGATTGATCCTCGCCCAATAATACTGCTCTCGATACACGTTTGTTATTTTTGCAGTCCCTTCACAAAAATAACGATAGATAGTCGAGCGACGATTCGGAGTAATTTATGTTCAATTAACCTGCCTTGCCCCGGTACAGCTTCCCGATCGGCTTTAGTGCCACATAAAATAAATCACACGGGAAGTACTACAAGCATATACACGAATGGCGAATTAAGCTAGACGTCCATTAGCGGCGGATCGGGCCGGGCCGCATCGCAAGATTACTACGCAAAAATCCGCCTGCCTGTATTTACATGAGACAGCGTCCACTAGCGGCGGATCGGGGCGGGGCGGGCCGCAGCGCAATAATCAGTCGCTAGTGGATGTTGTTTCATATAAAATATACAGGAAGGCGGATTTTATTTTGCGGCCCGCCCCAGCCCGACCCGACCCGATCCGCCGCTAATGGATGTCTAGCTTTAGAGTTATTTAGTATACTACTAGTCGTATGGACTCCTTCAACTAATCATCCAAGGGAAGATACCATGCAGGAGGAGACCTGGAAGACCCAAGAAATCATGGCTTGAGAACTTACGCAATTGGTACCAACAATCCACGAGCTCCTTTCCATTTCCTGCTTCCGTTTCGCAGCCTCAAAGGAAGAAATAGCCAAGATGATTGCCAACCTCCAATAAGAGACTACAAGAAGAAGGAAAGTATAGGTACGGATGCTATAAAAGAAAAACGGAACTTTCCGTTCAAAAATATCTTGCTAAGTGACGGTGAAAACCGCATGAAGATCCGTTGTGTGGTTTAGAAAGAGTTAGCTAACTGTTAGCGCATAAACAGACAGACGCGGAGGGCGACTTTGTTTTATACTGTGTAGAGTGAAGAGTTAATTTATTATTATCAAGACATCGGATTATAAATATGCAAAATTATATTTGTTATGAGAATTCACGTTTACTTTCACATAAGCACGGATGATAGAAAGACGCTTCAAATAATGTTTTCTGCTGAAGTTAAAACTATTTTTGTAAGGAAATTGGAACGGTCCGTAGACTAACTGGTTCCTAACATTCAATTAGGAAAGTCGGTCTATTTCTGGCCAAACCAGATGAGGGATTTGTTGGGGAAATATTCCCGCTCAACTTAATTAATCGAAAATGTATTAGTGCAGCAGGTGCTAGGTTATAAGCTGGATAAATTGCGAATTTTAGGTTTGACTATAGATAATGTGGTACATAATGTAGGCACATGCTTACAAACATAGGTACCTCCTCTTTACTGGATGCCTCCTCTTAACTCTCTATTGGATGCCAACCATATTTTACATCTTTCCTTCGAATGTGAGAAGGTTAGAAGTTGCAATGTTACTTTTTTGCGTGAGTTTGATATAGCCCCTAGAATTCTTAGGCCCGGTTTCTGAGTTGAGAATTTTACTAAGCACATACTTACGCATCGCTCTGTCAAGCTCTTTTGTGAGAAATCTGCAGAGACAGGACGATACTTACCCATTTGCTTAGCAAAATTCTCAACTCAGAAACCGGGCCTTAGCTCGTGTAGCCTCAATATTCAGTTAAAAAGGATGACGCCTACCTTGACATTCAATCCAATCTTACTGCCTTTCTGCTTTACATACAGACGCCATAAATGCAGTGCATTTTCATTCCAAGGCTCTTTTAGACGCGTGTATTATCTTTTACGCGCATTGCATGATGTAATTGTAGGTAGTTCACTGTTGTTACTCACTGTTGTTACCCGCTGAGATAAACATAATGATAATTTGAAACAACAATGGAAACATCAAAATCCGCACTGAGCATAATCATAATGTGGTTATTACAAGTGCGCTGAAAAGTTTTTGCCCGTCAATGACTGCTTTTTGTTGGATTTGTCGCAGGGATATTGTCAAAACAGTGATATTATAATTTCACTAGTGAAATTACAATTACCCGGATTATTGTAACCGCCACCATTTCTCACAATATCACGGGCTCATTTCAGTGACATTATAATATTTCACTCGACTCACGCAGTGATATTGCAAGGCAGCAATAAGTTGACAATTTTACTGCCCTTAGATTGTCAGACGGTCGATGATTGGTCAGTTTTAAAATTGTCAATTTTGAAATCATAAAGTTACAAAATTATATACAGGTTTCTGGAAATCACAAGCTTTATTGCAAGGATATCTAATATCGCAGTTTTATCTTAATGTAAGTCACAATAAGTTTTTAGGGTTCCGTACCCGAACTCTCTGTCTGTATTTCCTACCCTTATCTTTGGTACCGTAATAGGTAGCCAGTTGAAATTTTGACAGAATATGTAACGTGGTGGACACTACAAATTAGATATTAATAACAAAATAAGGGGTGTCCCCATAGAACAAACGTGATTTTATATTTTATGTTCTATCACAAAAACGGTAATACTATAAGCGTCAAACTTGGTGTTGATCTAGAGCTTTATAGTATAACAACAAATAATAAAAAACAGCCAAGTCCGAGTCGGACTTATGCATGAGAGTACACACAACCATATATTTTTAATTGTATGGCGGTACGGAACCCTCAGTGCGCGAGTCCGACTAGCATACGGCCGATTTTTTGTGTTATCAGACTTGTCACTGTAATATTTTCTTAGGTCTATGTTGAAATCCTAAGCAAATGGCGGATAAAGAAGAGTTGACCAATCAAAACGCACGAAGTCCCCCACTACAAACTTGACTCATAGTTTATTATAAAACACTATTGCGTTCCCGTGAAATTACAATAACACTAAAATAAGTCCGTGAAATTGTAAGAAATGGAGGCGATTGACAATAACCTGGGTAATTGTAATTTCACTAGTGAAATTTTATAATATCACTGGTTTGACAATATCCCTGCGACAGATATACAACGTGGAATTTTAGTGGTTTTAAAGCCGAAGGTATTTAGATGCACTCGTGATTCTGAGCCAAATTCCAAAATTTTACTTCATAACGAGCGAAAAAAAAAACACTTCCCAATACAAACGGCTATTGCCAATGGACACCATTTGTATGGAGAAGTGAATTTTTTTTTCGCGCGTTTTGGAATGTGATTTTGTTATTTGGCTCTGAATCACCAGTGCATCTAAATACCTTCGGCTTTAAAACCACTAAAATTCCACGGTGTATTTGTACGATACCCAGGCACTGGAGCACAGCACCGAAAAAACACATAATTTATCTTACATCAACAACCGTGCATGCATAAGATGTATTCTAAGTATTCTTTGACTAGACTAGATCGTCCTTGATCCCAGTAGCAGAATGAAATAAATAAAAGCTCTTTTCGCTGCTTTTCACTTTTGCCATTATTTAGCTCTACTTACGTCCACTTGCGTCAAGTTTACCGGGTTAACTCTGATTTAACGTCAATAATTGTATGGAAATGTCAAATTAACTCGGATGGCTAACCCTGACTGACGCAAAAGTTTGCCTTATTGTGTTTGCTGCCTACCGCAACTGCAGTGTATCTTCGAACAAGTCCCATGATTTCCGCTAATAAATAACGCGTGACGGGCCTTTTCACATACTACGCTCTGTAGGAACAAGTAAGAACATTACCTATAAGTACCTAATATGGTTTTGATAAGTGGCCGTATGAAAAGATTTTCGAAAATTAACCCCTATGTTTTCGGTGCCAAAGTCTATATTATGAAAAATCGTGGCAAAGGAGACGAAAGAAGAAGCTAGTAAATTTTTTGTAGATACCTACTACCTACCAGTATAGGTATCTCTAGTGAAGTCCGTGGAAAAAATATGAAACATGATATGCACGTGTTCGGCTTGCTCTTTAATCTTAAGAGTAGGACAGTTTCTTTCATGTAGAGAAAAAGGTACGGTGAGTTAGAACTCGACGTGAATGGGAAAAAGCTGTTTCTATAGTCTCAGCGGATAAAGCTTTCGCTCCGTATGGATACATACGAGAAAATCCTCGTTTTTACAATTTTTTTTACATTGAGTCGTCGTTTGTTTAGAATCCTTTACAGACCTCGTGGTTGCGGCGGCGGACTGACGTAATACGAGTAGCCTGTCTAAATTTTCTAAAATTTGTATTTCTAAAACTACCATAAGCCTATTCAGTCGTTTATTGGAAATCCAACCGCTTTTGCAGCAGGCAGGTAGATCCCTACAATCCCGACATCTGGACACAGTAGACTAGATTCGGTGACTTTAAAAATCATTTTCATTGAAGCACAATATCTTTCGTAGCAATTACTTGCTCGGATAAACGTTCGTCAATAAAAACGCTGCGCTGTTGAATAATAATACAAAACATCAAAACTCGCAACCCCATTATGATAATTATGGCACACGATATAACTAAGTAGTTTGCGAAACTTTTTTTATTACTTTCTTATTTACCCCCCCAAAAGTTGCCCCCAAATGTACCCCCCCTCCAAAAGTGGCATTTAATTACATTGCCTGTCCGTGTTTGGGTCACCGATTTACAAAATATGTGTATCAAATGACAAGTCGATCGGTCCAGTACCCCTAGTTTCGGAGCAAATTGGCTGTGTCAGACGGACAGACAGACATACGCACGAGTGATCCTAACCTTTCGTTTTGCCTTTTGAGGTACGGAACATTAAGTCCATCCAACAATATCGATCCTATCCAAAGCTACTTATTGTATTTTTCAGGGAAATTTAATTTAGCGCTAATAAAAGGTATAATTTTAATCGATCCACAGGTAAAGAGTTGATAAAGTCAATAATTTAACCCTGCGGTGACGATCTGTGCGAGTGTACCTACATACGTAATACGTAGTATAAGTATTCATCTCTCTTCGAGGCATGGACTTCAGAAGGAGGCAGAGCACGCTTCGTCCCGCCTTTTACTACCTAGGTATACGTGCGTGGGAAGAATCGATGTCATAAACAGGGTGTTGAAAAGCTGTTGGTAGCTTTCAAGCCTAACAGCAGCTGTTTTTCGAGAGGATCTCATCGAGTTGTTAACATTACGTACACGCTATTGTCTTCATCATAATTAAGTATTTAACCTCAACATACATAACAAAGAGGTTTTTCATCTCCCACGCTCGGAAAGTTTGCTGTTACTAGTAACTTACGATCGTGTAAAGACCGGATTTAAACTATCTGCATTTTTGTGCGCTTCGAAATTTGAACGCGACGCCGGGACAGTCTTTCCCGCTCCCTATGGTGTTGAAAAAGAAAAAAACACTGGCCGTTTAAGAAGATGCCAAGTCCTGAGAGAAAAAAGAGCCTCATTCATAGTTCATTTACACGCGTACTTCAGCGAAAGTGATTGTTCGTGCCCATTCTCTATACAAAACTGTGAATGTAAATGGGGCATAAGCATCTTTTAAAAAGGTTAAGTCACGGAATAGAACATTCAGAAACGCGGTTTCTTCTTATAGTCTTTTCAATATTTTGTACACAATATTTATTTTATAATACCAGTAAATAAAAAAAATGCTTCGCTTCTGTTTTATCAAATAGATAATTATGTTTTGGTTTGTTAAATACATTTTTTCAAACGATATTACTAATTTAATTTTTTATCTCCTAGAATTTTTTATATTATATGGTAAAAGTTCAGAATGCACCCGGAAAAAAAAACATTCTTTTAATTACATTATTTTTGTGTCTGGATAAATAAACTTCAGGAAATTATTAATAAAACGAATGGTTTTAATACCAACGAAGCTCAAAAATTTAGTGCGGCAGCCGTAACTACAGTAAAATATGCTTTTAAAAGGAACTTATTTGATTCACCTGTTCTGCCTGTAAGTAGTTGTCTATAGAGTTTTTCCCGCTTGGCTAACAATGTCATTTCCTCGCTTCTGTGAGATGAAAAGTTTTGTGTTTCGCACGAATGCAATATTATTTGCGTTTCGTGCTTCTGAATACCTCGCTACGCTCAGGTTTCTTTTTTTGAACCACTCGCTACGCTCGTGGCTTAATTTTAGAAACCTTCAAAGTTCAAAGTTCAAAATATTTATTTGCGAAAACATTACAGATTACATGTAGCAAGGGTCTTATAGGTAAAACGTTAAATGTAATCAACCGCTTTATCAGTGGTGTGCAAATTGAAACTTATATCTAAAAACATGCTATATTTAGAATTAAACAATGGTTATGATTATTTTCAATGTCTATTATATAATTATTTCAGCAACCAATTTTATTAATTTGATAATGATTAATGTCAGCTCATTGAAGATTATTGTCTATTAAAAAATCGTTTATTGAATAGTAGGCCTTACGTAATAGAAGAAGTTTTAGTTTATTGTTAAATAAATATTTAATGTCAATTTCCCTAATCGATTCTGGCACATGATTATACACCTTTGACATCATACCAAAGACACTTTTCTCAAACAAAGCTGTAGAGCGTGGTAGGGCACGTATTTTATTCTTATTTCTTCTCGTCTGGCTTTTAAAGAGGCGTGGATTAGATTTAACAAAATTACACGTTTCTAGAATGTACAACGATGGGAGCGTGAGGATGTTGAGCTTAAGAAAGTGTGGCTTGCAGCTTTCTATCGATCTGAGACCGCAGATCGATCTTAAACATCTTTTTTGGGCTATAAATGCATGTTCCTTGTCGGTTGAGTTACCCCAGAAGATAACTCCATATCGTAAAGTGGATTCTACGTATGCATAGTATGCTGTGAGGACAGCTGACTGATTAACTTTTTTGGATAGCCTGTAAAGAGCGTATGCAAACTGGTTTAGTTTGGTACAGACTTGGTGGATATGCGCTTTCCATGTGAGATGCGAGTCAATGTGCAATCCCAAGAATTTCGGTAGCTCGGTATTCAATACAAGCACTCGCCGCAAACAATAATTCTGCATTCTTGCATAACAAATAACTATTGATTTTTTCCTCTAACGGGTCATACTTGCGATAACAAAACTTTAATTCAACCTAAATATAACGTGTTGATAGTTAGTGTTGCCCCTATTAATTACTAAAACACAATCTCCACAAATGAACGCTATAAACCCTCCATATCCATACAACTTCAGTCTTAAAACGCTCCTTAAATGTGTATAATTGTTTTTATGAATGTTTTTTTGGTTTTATTTTTAAATAAGTTGGTTCCAGGTAGGGTTTCCTAAAACAATTTGTACATCAGTCCAGTCACTACTGTCTGTCGTTTCATAACAACCTGTATACTACGGGTCGGGTCGAGTCGACTATTAACGTCGCCTGAAAGTTCACAAAAGTCGAACTACGCCGAGATATCGGCGAATTGATAGCCGGTCAACGAGGAAGAGCCGGGGGCGATCCGACGATACTTTGCGAGACGTGGATCCGTTAACAGTGAAGGAAAACATCAAGAGGAAACCCGCGGCTTAGTTTTTTTTTGCACATGAACTATGTCATTTTCAAACATTTAATAATAAGTTGAAAAAAAACACTCGGGACTGGACCTGAACCCGCAACCTCTTGCAAACCGTGCAGGTTTACCAGTTGAAGAAATTCGCATCGACAGTTACTTGACTCGGTAGCTCAATTGGTAAAGCGCCTGCACGGTGTGCAAGAGGTTCAAGTCCTGTCCCGAGTGAATTTATTAACTTACTAGTTGTGCCCGCGACTTCGTATGCGTTTTTACACATTTGACATTTAATTTAAATTCGACTGTGGAGGAAAACTCAAAAGGAAGGTTTTTTTAACCCCCGACCAAAAAAGAGGGGTGTTATAAGTTTGACAGCTTTGTGAGTGTGTCTGTATAAGTGTTTATGAGGGTGTGTCTGTCTGTGGCACCGTAGCTCTTAAATAGGTGAACGATTTGGAAGCTTTAGGTTTTTTTATTTATTTGAAAGCAGGTTTTCTAGCTAATGTTCTTAGTTATGTTTTGTCAAAATTGGTTCAGCAATTTATTAAATATGCTTATTCGAAGCTAAAATGTCGGGGGTATTTTAATAGTTATTATTTCTTAACTTGCGGTAGCAGGGCTCAAAAGAAAGCAATAGAATAAAATAGAATAAAAACCCTAATCTAAACAATACATTTATAAATTTAATAATAAATATGTATTGTTTACATTAAGGTATCGCCCGTGATAAGATACCAGGAAGCTTAGCATAAGAATTGATTAGGAAGTAAAAGGGTTTATAATATGTATCTCCCTCGACGTAGAGTGGGATAGATAAAGCTATAAGCCCATAGATAAGGTCTTACTCGTTCTCATGCTAAGCTAGCAAGCAAAGCATACGGCTAATAACTCTGTCTATCCAGCTCAACGGTAAACAATAGTTATTTGTTATGCAAGAGTGCAAAATTATTGTTTGCGGCGAGTGCTTGTATTGAATACCGAGCGGTGTTAAAAGACCGCCAACAAAGTGGGAGACCACATACAGGGTGTTAAAAGACCGCCAACAAAGCGGGAAACCACGTATTTTCCTCATCATAAGGAACATTTTTGCCCAAGGAACTATGCCTGGGAAATCAACGGTTTCCGAGATAATGAGGTTCAAAGTCGGATTTTTCAAAACTTTTTTTTTGCAGAAATGTATTCAGTATCTAGTTCTTAAGAATCCCCTAAAGCTCTGCAGCCCTCTCGCTCGCACTTTTCAACATTTTAATTGATTGTAAGAGAATGATTAAACTTTGGACGATAAAATATAGTTGCTGACATAGATAATAAAGCTATCGACATGTGGACACACTTTTGATTTCATATTCCTACTAATAAAAAAAAAAAACACTGAACTTCGGTTAAAAGTAGTAGTTCAGTAATTTATTTTTTAAACTATAAATGTGAAATTTAAAGTATGTCTACATGTCGATAGCTTTATTATCTATGTCTGCAACTATATTTTATCGTCCAAAGTTGAATCATTCTCTTACAATAAATTAAAATGCTCAAAAGTGCGAGCGAGAGGGATGCAGAGCTTCAGGGGATTCTTAACATACCTTTTCAAGAAGCCATATCAAAATTATGAATATTTCTTACATAAAACGAAAGTTGTTGTTAAAGTTGCAACCCGCAATGTATTCTAAACATCGGCACTTCAAGCTTAAGTAACATAATCTGATACCTACGCTTGCGCAATATGACTTCTGTGCGTTACACGTCCATTGCGTGAAAAAATATTTTTCAAAATTATAACCTAAAAAACCAAAATAATTTCCCAACAATAATTTATCGAAAAAGTACTTTGTTTTGGTGTATAGTGGCTTTCGGGTCTGTTGGCGATCTTTTAACACCCTGTATAGTCCTCATCATAACGATCAGTTTTGCCCAAGGAACTATGCCTAGGAAATCAACGGTTTCCGAGATAATGAGGTTCCAAGTCGGATTTTTTTTTTTCGAAAATGCATTTTATTTTTTTCGGAAATGTGTTCTGTATCACGTTATTAACATAACTTCTCAAGAAGCTATATCAAAATTATGAATATTTCTTACAAAAAACGAAGTTAAAATTGCAACCCGCAATGTATTCTGAACATCGGATAGCCTAGATTGTTCCTAGAACCAGGTCTTATCACGGTCCTAAATTTGACTGAAAACTATTCAGCGGTATTCGCGTGATGAGGTAACACACAGACAGACAGACAGGCAGACAGATAGAAAGACAGACATAGACCGATTTTTTTGCATTTTTATATTCAGTATAGTTTACTTAGTAACCCCTGATAGTTTTTTTCTAAAAATATTCAATGTACAGAATTGACTTCGCTAGAGTTTTATTATAAGTATACAGGGTGGCCCAAACATAGACGTCAAGCGAAAAAATCTAGATAGCTGACACTGAGGGCTACCCGAATCACCCCCATGCATGTTCAGCCATTTTTTGTCGTTTAGAAGTTATGAGGCTTTTAAGGTTTTTTTGAAAAAAATTACCTAGCATTCGATTTTATTTTGTAACATTTTTTTCTTTTGTCTTTTCAGCAATATTTTTTATTCCTTAGAGTCTCAGATAAATTATCTATCACCAAAAAAATAAATGATTAGCTATGGACTTTTAGAAGATACCGCAATTTTGATCCAAAGTCCAAAAATGTTGTTTTCAAGAAAACATCACTGAAATAGTTAGTATGGGGAAAAAAATAAGTAGAGGTCTGAAGGACTTTTTATTGATTTCAAAAACTTTTCCAAAGCCTCATTCTTCAGAAAAATACAAAAAACCTCTCACTTTATGGGACTTTTATTCAAGTAATTTGCGATTAAAGTCGAAAAACTGGAGTTGGAAGAAATTTTATTACAATCGATTTAAATTTATTTTGGTTGATTCGGAAAAAAAACATTGCAGGTAGGCTTAACATTGCCTGTCAGCACGGTCTGCATTGGAAATTAACGAAAAAATAAAAGATATAACCATAAAATATTTTATTTTTTTGCTCTTTTTTTTTCATTATTATAAAGAATAGTGAAAAAAAAGAAGCCAATATTTTAAAGAATAGTGTGTACAGACCCAAAACTAGAAAAGCTGGACTCAAGTCCGTGTTTAGCCGGATATTTAGTCCTGAAACAGGCTGACAAACTAAAAATACTTTATTTCAGTGGTTCCTATTTCATTTTTTCGTCGATAATGGAACGTGCATATTTTTTCATAAAAAAATATTGAATGCGTGGTATTTTTATGTAGGTCCGTAAGTAGGTAATAGAGGCTTTCGTTAATTTCGTTCCCGAAATAGTTTTGCTTTCGAACGTTATCGCGTTAAATGCGCATTCAAAGCTTACAGTGCACGCGAAACCGCAATTAAATATTTTTCCTGAAAAGGTCGGACATTCTGAGGCCTTCAGACGATCATCTATCTAAATCACTCTTCCGCTGTACAGAATAATAGGGCTCGCCCCTTTTTTATTAAACACCTCACGTAATAATCCTATTTTCGTAAACCCGTCGTGCAAGCTTCGACCTACTCTAAGTTTTTTAGCTCAATTCAATTCCTTCAATAGGTAGTCGTTAAATTTATTTGTACTTGGTGTCCTAGAAATGGGGGCGGTAAGTTTGAACCTCTGTAGGTTATTGATGTTATGGGCAGATTTTTACATACCGAGCTAATGTAACTGATGTAAAAACAAATACTCATGATGATAATACTCAATACTCATAATAATGATGCGTTACTCTTTATATAGGCGTTTTTTTAGTAGGCCGACTAAGCTGTCAGGAAGGTATAGGTGCTGGGTAAGCCTACTCCATCTAAATAATGTCCCAGGCACTGCAGCGTCAAAACGGTCACCTCACCCATCTAGTGTGAGTGAAGGCCCACTGGACGCTGCTGTATAAATCATCTCATTACGCAGATGCAAAGGCATGCGTTTTTTTTAATGGGGACTATGTATCATAAATACTAATTTCAACACTGTCTTAAGGTGGCACGAATGAGGTGATGTGAGGGAATTAATTGTCGTAGTAACAAGTCTTAACTCTGGCACCTGTACACGACCGGATATGCCACTTAATCACGTCTTTCTCCACGTGTCTTACATGCCAAACAGAACCCTGCTACCATGCAGCAGAATTGCTTCTACTAATACCTCTCACCTGTGTAATTACAAGGTTATACCCCTACATGTAGAGTAGGTCTGACAAAACCAAAGATTCAGCCGTTATCAGCATTAGAAATGGCAACGATACAAAAATCGCGTTGATACTTTTCATTTCAATATCTGTGTAAGCTAGCGAATATAAGTTATGTAATTGGTTTCACAATTTACAATTTAATAATAATTATTAATAGCTGCTAGCAAGCACATCAAGTTCTAGACGTTTATGGCTAGCTGTGCCCGCGACTTCGTATACGTTTTTGACACACTCGTCATTTTATTTTAATCCGACTTTGGGGGAAAATCTAAATAAGGGTTTTTTTATTTTATGACTTGCGGCAGCAGGGCTAAAAAGAAAACAATAAGGACAGTAAGCAACACGCTAGGATACCCCTTTTTGTTCAATTAATAAGTAGTGTAAGTAGCATAAACTCATGCCAAAGCTTGCGCCTTACGACTTCAGTGCGTTACACGTCCATTGCGTGACGTCGTCCATATTGTTTTAAATTATAACCTAAAAATCATTTCCGAGCAATAATTAATTTATCGAAAATGTACTTTGTTTTAGTATGGTGCCTTTCGGGTCTTTTAACACAGATAGATTTACGAGATAGTTTTGCGAGTGGCCAAAGATACAGGGTAACTAAAAGAAATCTAAGTAACCATCATTGCATAGGTTATTGCGAAACACTCTTACATCCTTACCGCAACAAAAACAAATGGCAGTCCAATAAAATAAAATAATATTTTTCGCAAAATCTGTGAGAGAACCATCAAATAAGCCCTTGAAACAAATAAAACGAATTTGGCTCTCTAAAAAGGTTTATTTAATTTCGATAAATTTATAAGGCTACGGTTCGGCGGAATTCGGGCGACCTCTCAGTCCTCACACAAAGGGAGAAATAGAAAACATTCATTTCATCTTACAAAAATACCCTAATTCAATAACATGTTGGGTTGAATGGAGATGTGCGGTCGGAATATTCATAGATTAGCCTGCATAATTTTACAAGATAAGGGGTTTTTATTACTAAAAGATCTTGATTATGAAGAATAGAAAACATCACTGAAAAATCATTTGGTTAGGTTTAAGAAAAAACCGGACCAGTGCGAGTTAATTTCGCGGGGAGAGGGTTCCGTACATGTATGTTGTTTATAGGCACAATATAGTTTTAAAAAAATTAAGTATGCTACTTTAAATACCATAGACTTGTTACAAGTTTTCATATAATCTATAGATAAAGACCTAGGTATATTACGTAGTAAATTTTTGTCTATTTTCTTAAATAACATCAAAATTATTAATTTTATCCCACAACGGGCAGTTTTATTTCATTCGCCACACGATATAAGTAGTTGGCTCCACTTTTTTTTACATTTTCTAATTACCCCCTAAAAGTGCCCCTATGTAAAAAAAATACGTCAGTGTTTGGTTGACCAACTTAGATATTATTATGTGTACACAAGACAGGTACGGAACCCTAAAAATAGAAATAAACCGAAGCAACCTCTACTACCGAGCAAACACAAAAAATTGTTTCCACGCAACATCCCCACCCCCACCAAAAGAAGCTTCACAGTTCACAGTCGTCTATAAACCTGTGAAGTGCTGGGGCGTGGAAACCAAGACAAGCCATTTGACAGGTCAGGCGCTACAGGAACAATGGCGACCTTAATGTCGTGTAGCACGAGTGAAAAATAGCTCATGATGGGTCACCGGTCACGCGAGGGCGCAGGCCTACCGATGGAGCAGAGCCGGAGTTAGGGTCAGGTCTAGAGGGGCATTGTTTTTTGTGTTAACCATCTGGCTCATGGCCGAATCATTTATCGGTCTCTTTCCTCTATTGTTCGGCAATTATTATTCGATGGCAGATACATTCGGATTCAGATTCCATTTGTTTTGGATGTTCCCAGTTGGACACTCTTTTCCTCACGCCATTTTTTTTTACTGATCACGTGATTGCTGGCCTGCCGATCGAGCACAGGCGGTGTAAAGATAGCCAAGACCTGCGTGCCATATTGAACTTATCTTGTCAAAGAGAGCAAAATGTTAGAGCATCACTACCGGGTAATTTTTAAAAAGCCCCTATTCCTGAAACACTTAGACTTCTAAATGTGATTTCCAACAAATGTTCTACGTCTTTTCGACTAGCTTGATACTTTTTATTCTTAACGTTCTACGACTTTTAGAATAGTTCGATATTTTTTAATTTTCAGTTCTCTATTTATTAATACAAGGTGTTACGAAAGTACCTAACTCTTTTTACAGGGTAATAGCACCCTGTGATAAGGATCACAACCTAATTTTTTTTTTGCTCTATGACGTTCCGTTAATTTTTAAATTAATAAAAAATGGGAACGATGTGGCGGGAGAAAAGTATTTTTTAAATATTGTTTTCATTTACTTTCACAATGTTTTAACGACTCAAAGCTATGTAAATGCACCTACACGCACAATTATATTTTTAAATTTGAGCTAATAACAAAAATAAAAAAGTTATGATAATTTTTCAATTTTGAGGTTATAAAATAAAAATTGTTTTTTTTCAACTTTTTTTACAGATTTGACATTCTGTTGACCAGTAGATTACACCCTGTAAAAAGAGTTAGGTACTTTTGTAACACCTTGTATATCTGTTTATTATAATAATAACTCTTTTTTCCCTCATAAATCGTGCAGTTGTCTTTCTTACTTAGTTAAACAATGTCTCAATATTTCGGGTAGGGGGAGAGGGGGAAGCAAAAGCACCCGATTGCTCCCCTGAAGCCGCTCCTGAGGCAAAGGTTAAATAAAACGAAGCTTGACCCACTACTTAATTAGATATTATCCTTCTCCGTTAACCACAGTGCCTAGAATAGTGAACAGGGAAATTTTATTTATTATTTATCAACTTATTTTTACTTCGCTGCAGCCCTGGATCTACGAACAAAATCTTGATGACCCCCGTTCTACCATTGGATATTGAACCACCGCGTTTCAAAATCTAATAAACAATTCATACTAAGTACATTTGAAAGCAGTTGAACCCGTTTTCGTAGCAAAGCGACTCAATACGAAAAGTCATCAGAGTTCCCACGGCATTGTGCTGAAGCTAGAAACACACTAGCCCTTCGTAACGTTTTTTGGTAGAACGCGTCACGTGCGTAGCGTAAGCTGGCTGGAATTCAAGCAGCCAGGGCCCTTAGCCTGTAACACAATGGTGCCAAAATGGGCTTCCGGTTGACGGTTTTAATTACGATTTATTAATGCTGTCGGTCCAGTGTCGGTCCTTTTAATGTTATTGTAGTACAGCAAAGAATACTATGAGTCTAATTCTAAAGGATTAGTTCGCTGGTTGTAGTAGAACAACGAAAAAATCCCGGTTTTGTCCTTCTACCTCGGACGCCATTGATACGCCATTGTGTTACAGGCTAGGGCCCCAGATATTTATAAAAATCCTATGTCTCTTCCGCGTAAGCGACTACACAATAATCCAGGGGCACCGGCCACTGACCCCCTCCCCCTTTGGGGGGCTCCCCTTTCCCTACCCTCACTCACCTAATTTAACGGATCCAAAATAACGACCTTCTTTTATGTATAAAGTGGAGCTTCCACTTTGGTGGCGGTGGAAAAGAAAATATTTGCATACACGCCAAATTGGGGTTGGACAAAGTTGTGTTTTTAGCGATAATCGTCTCACGTGTAGGTACCGATCTATTGATGAGATACTTAGTGAAGATTTTTGGGCCTACTACGGGCATATTTTTAATACAAATGTATTGTATACCTACAACGCCAAATTGTGGTTGGACAAAGTTGTGTTTTTAGCGATAATCGTCTCACGTGTAGGTACCGATCTATTGATGAGATAGTGAAGATTTTTGGGCCTACTACGGGCATATTTTTTTATACAAATGTATTGTATACCTACACATAAGTACCAGTGATAGGTGTGAGATTTGGGGCTCGGACAGGATTTTTTACATATACATTTTTCATTGTAATTTTTACAATCCTATACCAAAACCCCGTGGTTCTTTGTTTTGCAGGGTCGTTCCATTTTGAGCTAGTGGAGCACAATGTAAAGTAAAGTATTTATTTATTCAAAATGTAGTACATAAAACAGCACGTCGACGCTTACACGCTAGCACTCTATTCGGTTACGTTACGAGCGACTTTACAACAAAAGTGTCTGACGTGCTGTCGTGAGTACGTGCAAAAAAACACATAAAATTCAAATTAAAAAACAAAAGACAAACAAGCATATTATTATCTTATCTTAGCATGCACTAATATGTATATTAGTAAGGGATGCGAACATTTATGCACTCCATACCACAGGGTGCACTCTAAGTCGATAGCGAAACTTTAAGTAGGCTATCTACTGATCAATACAAACAACTTGTACTAGGTGGCGAAAAAAATGAAGTGAAAAAAATATCAGCTGTTCAATACAAAAGGTCGACTCAGTACCGCGCCAAATGTTTGAAACAGCTGATATTTTTTTCGCTCTATACAACCTATTTAAAGTTCCGCTATCAACTTAGAGTGCATCCTTTAGAGTAATCCGTATCATGGAGTACATATATTTCAGCCAAATGTCACGGTAACGTTAATTTTATCCCGTCATTGGGTAGCGGCATCTCGCTTTACGCAGTAAAATAAAGCAAGATAGCGTTAGCCTGCAATGGGATAAAACTGGATATCGTGCCATTGTGCTCCCTAGCAGAGAAGTTTAACTTTACGACTTTATTAACATAAAGTCGTAAAGTTAAACTTCTCTGCTAGGGAGCACAATGGCGGAGAGCTGGTGACCAATCGACTTATTTTGTCGTACAAGGCTGGGAGCTTCTAGGCTGATTGTTTAAACATCGCTGATAATGAAAAAAAAAAATTTTTATGAAAAAAAAATGAAAAAAATTAAATTTTGTATTTTTTTATTTATAAACCACAGAGAAGTTTAACTTTACGACTTTATGTTTTTACCCGGAGAGCTGGTGGCCAACCGACTTATTTTGTCGTACAAGGCTGGGAGCTTCTAGGCTGGTTGTTTAAACTTCGCTGATAATGAAAAAAAAAATTTTTTTTTTGGTTGGTCGTGGTTTAAATTTTGTATTTTTTTATTTATAAACCACAAACTCATTACAGTTTATTAAAAAAACCGGCCAAGTGCGTGTGTTTGTAAGTGTGTGTGTTTGTTACTATTTCATGCTGAGACGGCTGGACTGATTCGGGTGAAATTGGAATGCAGATAGATAGCTTAAGCTTAGAAGAAATAAACCGTTTATTTACTTGCCACAACACACAGATATCATACGTACAGAAGGAAGTTATTTCAGTAATCTTAGACACCAGAACACAGACACATGGCTACTTTTTATCTCGGAACATAAACTTATATTTCTTATCAAAGTCTGCGCGGGTGTGTATGTGAGGGTGTGTGTGCAATTGTGCATGTGTGTGTGTGTGTGCATTTTAGCTGAGAAAACCTTTGCTAAGAGTATTATTGCGGATTTAATAAGAATATTGGCACCCACCCAACGAACCCCGCTACCTTTCAGGCTCCGTATCCAAAAAGAAGATGGAGACAACATTTCATCAGACGAAATACGTTGTTTGTTAGATTAGGTACCTAATTTGTAACTAAGTTATAGCTCCATGAAGTAAGTATCCTCTTGAGAGGGTCCAATGGGAGTTTTGACCCTACGGCGCTCCCTCACTTGGAGCATTCGTCTGTAATGTAACATTTAAGATTCGTATTTGAGCATTGGGTGGAAAGAGGCGGCCGAGGATAGAGCGGAGTGGAAGAAAAAATGGTAGGCCTTAGCCCAGCAGTGGGACACCATGGAGGCAACATAAAAAAATAGCATTAGATTCCCTGACTGACGAGCATTCGCCTGTAATTTTCCATGGAGCTTAAGTCTGTAACGCAATGGCGTATCAATGGCGTCCCAGTAAAAGGACAAAACCGGGATACCCTCGTTTTTCGCATACAGCCAGAAATCTGAATATTCAATGCTGTACTACAAAAATATTAAAAAAGATTTAAATCGTAAAAACATTAAACGATTTATTAAATGCCATTAATAAATCGTAATTATTGAAGACGTCAACTTGGAGCCCATTTTGGCACCATTGCGTTACATACTCAGGCTCCATAGAGACGAGGCGATTTTGAGTAACGTTCGATTCGATTTTGAGCATTAAGTTGATTCCACAATGTCAGACGTAGCGGTCGTTGTTCTGACCGCTGAGTTAAAACAAAATCTTACACATTGTATCATCAAGTTGCGCACTGTAATGCTCGGTTCTCTTCCCTCACGAATGAATTGCTCGTATCTGGAACATTACAGGTTGCGCACTGTAATGCTCGGTTCTCCTACCTCACTGATGTAATGCTCGACTGTGTTACATTACAGGCGAATGCTCCAAGTCAGGGAGTACCTTTAGATAAACAGGCGCCTTAAGTTGGAGACTGACTGGTGTTACGGCTCGTAAAGATTACCCCGTAACACCCGGTATTGACTGCACGAATGCTCGAATGTTTATTTTAAAATGTTCAATTTGCAACTGCATCATATAAATATCCTTACCTATATCTATGGCGCGAAAATCAGCGTCGTGAAAAGTCACCGACATGGCACTGTAACACCGGTAAATCGCATCGAGCAAGTTATAGAACATGACGTTTCGGGTACCCCGTGGCTATACCGTAAACATAGAGCGGCTAGTTGCTCTGTTTTCCCCGTAACACCCCGAACTGACTGCACGAATGCTCGCTGTGTACATAACACCGGTCAGTCTCCACCTTAAAAGTCTATTTCAACTCATTGCTCCGACGAGTTGAACAAATCGTATCTATACAGGGTGTCCCAAAAAATAGTGTCAAGCGGAAGTCCAGAGATAGAGCACCTCTAGGGGTACCCGAATCACCCCCATGTATGTTCAGCGATTTTTTGACGTTTAGAAGTTATGAGGCTTTTAAGGTTTTTTTGGGAAGAATTACCTAGCATTGTTTTTATTTTTTAATTTTTTTTAAATATTTTTTTTAATAATTTTTTTTTATTGGGGTCTTAGATAACTAGTCTATTATCAAAAAAATAATGATCACCTTTAAACTTTTAAAAGAAGAAGAGACAATTTTGATCCAAAGTTCAAAAATGCCGTTTTAAAGAAAACTAAATCTAGAGAAATCTAAGAACCCAATAAAGAAAAAAATATTTAAAAAGTTAAATACAAAAATAAAATAAAAATAAAAACCAATGCTAGGTAATTCTTCCCAAAAAAATATTAAAGGCCTCATCACTTTTAAACGTCAAAAAATCGCTGAACATACATGGGGATGATTCGGGTACCCCTAGTTCGAAGCGTGCAAATCACTTCCTCGGGATTTTACCCTAGAATCCTTCCCTGCGCTCTATATAAAAAAACACTGTAGCCTTAAAAATTGTTCTTTACCCTGGTAACAATCTACTATTATTGTCACCTTTTGTTTTTATAGAGTTACAGGTTTTTACGGTTAAATTACTATATTACGCTGCCTCCGCTGCCTGTCCGTCTGTCTGTCCTGTCCGTCTGTCCCATCTTTACAAGGAACCATTATAAGTAATAGCCAGTTATTCTAAATTAATTATAAGCGTATTATTCCATTTGCTTCGAGAAGTGATTTTTATGATGTAGGTCTTTGTGTGTAAGAAAGTTGAATCCTAGTGAAACATTGAATTGAAACGGCCTTTACAGCTCTCTCCTTCTCGCCGGTGTTTTCCTTCCCAATCCCCGCTGGTAGGCTTCCCTATTTCCATAGTACATGAAATTCTACTTTGCTGCCATGTCAGCGAGGCGAAATGTCGAATAAAAAATATACACCGTCCCTATACCTACACACAATAGTTTGGGTCGAAATACCATTGTTTGCATATCATATAATCTCCAAATACACTTTCCTAAGAGGGCTCCATGTCAGAAGGACAATATAGCGAAACGCTCTTGTAATTTCCCATAGGTAGGTATAGGTATTCAGCGACACGCCAGGATCTCATGAACCGTGATAGTTAGATAGTTCAAATTTTCACAGATGACGTATTGATGATGTTGCCGCTACAACAAAAAAATACTAAAAAACGAGGACGAGGTCGCGGCTAAAAGCTAGACATTATTAAAAACGAGAGAGTTTGTGAGTGAGTGTGTGTCTGTTACTCTTTTACACTGAAACGGCTGGAGGGATAAATCTTAGGAAAATATATGTATTTAGGATGAAATATTTTTATTACTTTCTCGCCAGCTAACAGCCGCGCGCTGATGCTTACGGCGCCTTAGCTACACAAAAGTTTAATTAAGCTTCAGGTTATGCAAGGTCGCTACCTACTGTTTATTTATATTGTGTAAACAGATGATGTTAGAGATAGTATATTTTTGTCCTAAAGTACAGAGTTAACTTTGGCAGATATTGTACATTTTTAACCTGTGGTATCTTGTATACTGTGGGGTATAAACAAGTGCAGTGTTTTATTTACCCAATTTACGGCATAAGTAGTATAACTGCATTTGAAAAAAAAAAATACAGCGATATTGAAAACAAGCCATATATAAGTGTACGCATCTTCATTTTTACATAGTATACAATTAAATGAAGTCGCTTTCCGCGTCTGTCAGTCCGTCCGGTCGTCCGTCCTTCCGTCTGTCTGTCAGTCTGTCTGTTTATCCGCTAGCTCCTTCTGAACCACGTAACAGATTTTAATAAGGTTTTCACAGTTAGTTATATTATATACTAGCTTTTGCCCGCGACTTCGTGCGTGTGAACTACAGAAAACAGATATATGGTTTACATTACCCCGAAGTGTAATAGCATGATAATATGTAGCCTATGTGTTATTCTGATGTCTAAGCTATCTCCATTCCAAATTTCATCCAAATGCGTCAAGCCATTTCAGCGTGAAAGAGTAACAAACATCCATCCATCCATCCATACAAACTTTCGCGTTTATAATAGTAGTAGAAGTAGGATAGGATAGGATTTTCACGGAAGGTATCGCACTTCTTTTTCTTTTCTAAATAACACCCCTGATAAGTCGGGGTGGGTCGTCGCTAGATGAAAATAACTGAGCTCATAGGTACTTACAATACTAGCAGCAGTAATCGTACCTTACACTTTTTGTGAAGTAACAGTAAAGTTCTTCTCATTAGGCTTCCACTGCATATTCATGACCAGTGGCGGATCCAGGATTTTGGTTTGGGGGGGCCTTGAACCCAATGAGCGTAGGTTTTCAAGATTAAGAAGTATACAAAATTTAGTTTTATAGAGGGTCTCAGATGCTTTTGCGGGGGCTTGAGCCCCTTAGCCCCCCCCCCCCCCTACATCCGCTAGTGTTCATGACGGAACAGTAACTGCCGCATGATTGTTCTAACCTACCTATATGCGACTAGTTTTCGAGTAAAGTGGTTTCACGTGAAACTAACGGAAGTATTATTAGCGTTGACGTGCCCTATACTCGGCTGCACGCTATGACTCACTCCTTTGTTTTATTTGTGACTGGTGAGGATTTTTTTAATTCGATATGTATGTGGTGTCTCGTGTGGTTCGATGAATACCCAGATAGTCCACAACTGCAGAAATATAAAGTAGAGTAAGTAGAGCAAAAAGTTTATTGACATAAAATATGAACAAATTAGGCATTTAACCCGGTGGTATAATACTTACTGGTTCAAAACAGAAAGCTGTCATAATGCCCTGTATACAATTTTTTTTAACCAAACAGTGCATGTTGCCAGCACTGAAAAGCTTTCATAGGAATGGGCTCCGATCCGACTCAGCTTATTTGGTACAATTTGTGAAATTAAAGTTTTTTCAATACCTACTTACCTTCTTTGGATTTTGACTATAATCCGTGCGGGATCAGAATGGGATAATACCTTTTGGAACTGAACCGAAAATGACAGTTCCTCGAGTAGCGTCAGTAGTAGGGATAGTACAGTTCTGGCGCACCTAGGGGTTGCGGCGGAACTGGAGGGGTGAAAAAGCTGAAGTTGAAGGGAACGGCTCCTAAAAAAAAAAAAAAAAGTTTGGTGTCTATTCCCACTAAATCGGGTGCGCTGAGTCGATTGCGCTCACTCCCAGGGTGTAAAACTCAACGGTTACGAAACTAGCAAAAAGCTATTACCCAAGTAACATTTTAGGTTGTAGAAAGGTTTTGAACAGGTTCTAGAACCTTTGTATGGAAATCTGCTCGTAAGTCTTATAACTCTCAATAAAGTTATATTAACCTTGTAATTACCTTCTGAGTGCCAAAAGGGCCCCGGTTTTAGAACCTTTCTGAGAGCTACAGCACAACCTATAGCTCAAATCCAGAACCTTTCGAACTACTTGCATATAACCTAAATATAACCTACACAACCTTAATTTAACGTTATTATAACCTTGCAAGACAACTTATAAGTTGTAAATTAGTCTTGGATGTAACTCTATGACAACTTAGAACCTTTTTGATGGATATGAATAAATACCTTTCCAGGACTTACAAGTTTTAAATAGCTTCTGTTTAAGATTTTTTACACAGATTCAAATACTTATTTACAATGGCGTCATTCCTTTTTCGTTCGGCCATCTTTCAAAATGGCTAGATAAGCAAAGTGTTTATAAAAATAATAAGTAGCTTGGTAAAGTCAGGAAATAATCAAAATATAGTGCGATTGGCACTTCATCGTGAAACTTTACGATAATAGTGCTGTATACAAGACGGGCCTTTCATAAGTTAAACATTTCGGATATTTTTTAATAAAATAAAATAAAAAAAATTGGTGATCGGTGGTAAGTCACATCAGAAATCAAACTACTATTTATATGAAAAATATATATTATAAATCGTGTAGCGCATGGTATTTGATTACGCTTTATTTAATTAAAATATTGGTTTTGTTTCGTTTTTTTTTCATTTTTTAATATTAAATATGGCTGACGTTAGGAAATTACTTGAAAGCATTATTTTTTTCCTTTTCAGAACTGTAACAGCTAAGAGCTCTTTAGGTTTTCCAAAATAAGAGCTGAAGGTAATCTCGCGGAGCTACCTCAAACGACAAGGCTGTTTTCAACGCTTCAAGGTTATTACCAGGAGTTGTCCAAGACTTACCAGTTGCGAAAACCACCACTGAGTTAAATTTGTTGCTTTTAAGTTTTGGTTGTAGGGGGACATGCGTTTGACCTTCGTTCAACAAACAGCTACAGGCTGCTCTAACTTAGTATAAAGTGAGATCAATTTTGAACTAACTTTAAACTGAGTTCAAAATTGATCTCTGTTTATATTTAGTTTAGTGAGATCAATTTTGAAGTTACTTTAACCAACTGGTATTACTGAGTTCAAAATTGATATTATTATTATTCGAATCGAATCGAATCGAATCAAATCGAATCGAATCGAATCAAATCGAATCGAAACGAAACGAAACGAAACAAAACGAGTCGAATCGAATCGAATCGAATCGAATCGAAACGAAACGAATCGAATCGAATCGGCTATTGCTAGATTCATGGAACACACGACAGCACGTCAGTTGTTGTAAAATCGCCCGTAACGTAACCGAGCAAAGTGCTAGCGTGTAAGGTTCGACGTGCTGTCGTGTGTACTGATTCAAGTATCAAAACTTTAACTGCCTATATCTCCTAAACGGCTAATGCTAGACCCATGTTTATGGTACTAAAAAAAAGGGTTCAACGAGCTCTACCTGATGAAAGAAACAAAAATAACTAGTAGTTCGCCCCGAACTGTGAACTCGCGACCCCATATGGACAGTGTTCTGCATTAGTATGTCAACCCACAAAATGACACTTTCGAGAAAATGGCCTTTGAAGTTTTTTTGCGATTATTGGCTGTTATTTTGTTCTCAAATTAGCTAGGTTTGAGGTAATGGTATCAAAATGAGCGTTTTAACTTGTAGCAAATGATGAGTATACTTTGAATTGCGTACAATAAGTGTAAATTTAGTAATTTAAGAAAAATGGTTTATGCAGAATACCGCAACCACGTTTCTAATAGCAAATATGTGTCAAGTGCAGATAATCTGTTTTTGCGTAATGCGATATAGGTGTACACAATATGAAAAAACCTATAGTTTTGGTACAAACTGACTGGAAATTTAAATTAATTTAATATAATTTTACCATTTGTTCAGAATTCTAGGTTTAGGATAAGATTTTTCAAATATTTGTTTTGTGCAGTCATGAAAAAAATACAATTAAAAAAAAGTTAATGTAAAGTAGCCGTAGCTGTACAATGAAGTTAAGTAGTATATGTAGTTTTAGTTTAATGATAGGATTTGGGTGTTGGTAATAGAAATAAAAAAATACTGGTGAGGACGCCGCATCGAAAATCACCGCCTTTATCTTGTATTCAGTGGGTGGGTCTGTTCTTCGATGTCCTCCAGCAGAGACTCAGGCTATTCTTATCTGCCACGGTGGCAATAGGTAACTGCCGGAACCTCAGTAATACCCCGAAGAGTGAGTGGAGCAGATCCAGTCCCAGCAGTAAGGCGTCGTTAAAGCTCATTCGTCCTATCTTGGTGGCAGCATCAAAACAATCCGAATTTTTATCTTTACTGGATGAGTCACTGCAAAATGAGACTGGTACCAAATGTACAGCTATGAGGCTTCTGTGGAAACCTCTGCCACCTGATCGCTGTAGAGAAGTATTCCTTCTTAAATTTATCGGTCTTGTCGATTCGGTTTTCAGCTTACTCGAAACTTACTGCCAGAACTTTTTCAAATTGCAAAGCTTGCATGTCGATATCGGTGCTAAGTCTCTTCAGTTGTATCCCTAGCGCTTTCACCAAAAAAATGTGTCTCAGTGGCGCATCCAAGTTATAGCAAAGACTGCTTAACGCGCGCTGTGCTCGGGTCACACCCACCCGAATTTAGTGAGTGAGGCGACTGGCTGATCCTTTCTTCCTTTTCTGATCACCGATGAAACGATGAGGTGCCAATTATCTTGGCCAATGAGAAGTCTTGGGGACTCTTCTTCATAAAACTGCTGTTCAATTATTTTCGTAAGGTCGCTTTGCATTTTCATTGTATGTTGAGGAGATAGCTTCATATCTTCCAATCCGCAGTTTTATTTCGTAGTTACCTGTGCAGTGTGCAGGCCTAGTACATTCAGCTGCAGTTTGCTGTTTGGAGACAGCGTTCCAGGGTCCTGTTTTGTTTCAATTTCCTTAGCGACAGCATATTGCAGTATTGTAATAACCTGACCAAGTTACAACATCAAAAAAATACAAACCGCTGAACATAGAACCTCCTCCTTTTTGAAGTCGGTTAAAAACAATATAATGATAACCATCAACGTCTAGAGGAAACTCCTTTGACTTAGCCATCGCCTCCTCATAGCGGTGTGGCTTGCCTTCAGTTTTGCGTAAACAAATCAACCAGCCACTTGATTTGTTTTTCTACTGCTTTTTTTATTGCAAAAGATCGAAACAAGTTTAGCAATAATGCGTTATCCCACTGTAACGACATGCATAAAATACGTTAACCCACCGGGATAAATCGCATAAATGCGTCAAGCCATACTAGACCTATTTCGCTATAATAGTTCAACCCCATAACTCATTTTTGCTAAATACGATTACTGGGATTCGGTGATTCATAAAAACATTTTTTGCTTATAACAATTAGCACGATTTTTTTCTTTTAACTTTGATAGAATTAGATGCCTTATGCTCTGAAGAATAAGACTGCATTCATAACTCAATTCATGATTTTTTGTGGGTTGACATACTAATGCAGATCACTGTCCATATAAACTTAACAACCCTCGGCAACCCCTCGACCGATTTGGCTCATGTTCGAACTTAAAAATTCTTTTAATTTCATTTACCCGCCTACCAAATTTCATAATGATCCGACCGAATTTACTCAAGTTATCGTCGAACGAACATACATACAAACATACATACATACATACAAACATGCAAACGCCGGATTGTTCCAGTAGACTCGGAGAACTTCGCTAGCTTCGCTCGCTCGTTCAATAAAAAAGAAGTATCAAAACTTTAACTGCCCATATTTGAACGAGCGAGCGAAGTTCTCCGAGTCTACTGGAACAATCCGGCGTTTGTATGTCGGTCATTCCTGAGAAAAGCGTTCTTCGCTGAGATCGGTGGCTTTTATTTTTTTTCAAAATAGGTGAAAAGTAAAAATACACCGTAAAAGATGGCTTAAAAACTAGTCAATATGTCGATGAGGCACACCTGTAGGCTTTATAGATTAATGAAAAAAAAATCTTCTTTTTTGACAAGCCACCGATCTCAGCAAAAAGGCCACCGATCTCAGATAGTGTCTAAAATTATTATAAACAGTAATTACAGTGAATAATAAACGTTTTTTCTAAATTTAAACGTCACTTATGAACTGACACAGATAAAAGGGGGCTAAATTAAGCAAAACATTTCTATTAAACATCATAAAAATTATCAAAAAAATCATATCTTTATTTTCATAAAATCATTGTAAAAGATCAATTACTAAGCTAAACATGCAAAATTATAGTCAACAAGCCTTCGCATCTATTTATACAGCGTCCAGCGGCACCTTCACTTACACTAGATGGGTGAAGAGACCAGTCGGCGCTGCAGTATCTGGGACATTGTTTTAGATGGAGTAGGCTTGCCCAGCACCTATACCATCCTGACAGCTTGGTCGGCCTAGCCCACAAGAGAAGTCATTACGTGTGGAGCCAACTAAGTTGCGGGTTTCATCACGATGTTTTTCCTCACATTAGGGAGGGGTTTAGCTACTTCAAATTTAGAAATTTATGTAACTTTGAAAAGAAACAAAGTCATGTTACATGCCTGCGCTGGGAATCGAACCTGGTTCTCCCGCATCGGCGATCAATGCTCTATTATATGTGTGACTGTAATAATTATACACTAAAATTGTCTGTATATACGGATTTTGCTTTTTATTTGCGTGAAATTACATTTCCTTGCAAAAAACAGTACCTTAATAGCTTAAATGAAGTCTAAACTTTAGTCCATAGAAACAAACTGATACATTTTGAATTAGTCATAGCATCTCGTTCGGTGTGGTATCTAAAGAATCTGTGAAATTGATACAATATGTTGAAAACTTCTTTGATATCCTTGGCTAATAACTGAGATCGGTGGCTTAAATCCACCGATCTCAGTGCCACCGATCTCAGAAACAACTAAAATGTAGCTATTTCTCTTAAACTATAGAAGCAATCGTATTTATTTTTACGACAATACCTACTCAGGGATATACGCATTCATATACTTAGGACAATTTAGTGTAGTCTTGTTTACTATACTAGCAAAACGTGCCACCACTTTCAGCTACCTTACCGAACCAAAGTTTAAAAAAAGTCAAGAACTTACGTAAAAGTTTAGGCATGAAAGATAGCGACACATACGAACCATAATAGTTGACAAGGACCATTTGACGATAGTTTGCACCAGTAACTAGAAACTTGCCGCGTATTTAAGCTTGTATAAAAACATACTTTCGTTGCACGATTTAAACTTTGCTCGACGCGTGACATTTCTAGGAATGTCTACAGACACAAGAGTTTTCATTCTAATAGAATGCTGGATATACGATTGGATAGAGGCACTCATTGGGAATTTAGAAAGGTATAAATTAGCATAGTAGTGGGCACATGAGTAAAACCACAAACAAAAACATACCAGGCCCACACGCGTGTGACATGCAAAATACTCGCAAAATCACCCATTTTTTGACCTTCAAAGGGATATTTAGGCAATTTCCTCTATAAAATATTGATTTTATTTGATATGCCTCAATGGACCGTTAGTTAAGTAGACGATTAAGTGCTAATTTAGTACTGTGTGATGTATAGTTTAGTAGATACTAGGGTGTGACCAAAAAAATCGACCTCTCAAAGAATGACCCATGTATGTATGAATGTTCGTTCGACGATAACTTGAGTAATACAGTCGGATCGTCATGAAATTTGGTAGGCGGGTAAATGAGGCAAATCGGTCGAGGGGTTACTGAGATAGAGGGTCGCGAGTTCAAAGTTCGGGGCGAACCACTAGTATCTCCTAAACGGCCAATGCTAGACCCAAATTAGTAATTTAATTTAAATTGATTCGATTCGATTCGAATCGCATAGAATCGAATCAAATAAATATCAAATCAAATCAAATCCAATTCAATCGATGTATGTATGTATGTATGAATGTTCGTTCGACGATAACTTGAGTAAATTTAGTCGGATCGTCAGGTGGGCAGGTAAATAAGGTAAAGAGAATTTTTAAGTTCAAACATGAGCCAAATCGGTCGAGGGGTTGCTGAGATATGGGGTCGCGAGTTTAAAGTTCGGGGTGAACCACTAGTTAATAACATTTTATTATTTTTGTTGCTTTCATCAGGTAGAGCTCGTCGAACCCTTTTTTTGAGTACCATAAAAATGGGTCTAGCATTAGCCGTTTAGGAGATATGGGTAGTTAAAGTTTTGATACTCCTTTTTTATTTCAATTTTTTTCTTATATCAGGTAGAGCTCGTCATGCCCTTTTTTCAGAGTACCATAAACATGGGTCTAGCATTAGCCGTTTAGGAGTTATGGGCAGTTAAAGTTTTGATACTTATTTTTTATAAATTTTTAATAACTTTTTATTATTTTTGTTGCTTTCATCAAATAAAGCTCGTCAAGTCCTTTTTTTAGAGTACCATAAACATGGGTCTAGCATTAGCCGTTTCGGAGATATGAGCAGTTAAAATTTTGATACTTGAATCAGTATGAATCTAGCAATAGCTGATTCGATTCGATTCTATCCGTTTCGGTTCGATTCGATTCGATTCGATTACATTCGATTCGATTCGATTCAATTAGATTCCGTTGGATTCGATTCGATTCGAATAATAATAATATCAATTTAGAACTCAGTTTAAAGTAAGTTCAAAATTGATCTCACTAAACTAAGTTTAAACATAGATCAATTTTGAACTCAGTTTAAAGTAAGTTTAAAATTGAGCTCACTTTAAACTAAGTTTAAACTGAGTTCAATTTGGATCTCAGTTTAAGTATCGTTCATGAATACCACCCTAAGGCCCGGTTTCTGAATTCAGAATTTCACTAACCAAATGCTTATGTATCGTTCTGTCACATTCTCTTGTGTGACATCTGCAGTGACAGAACGATACTTCAGCATTTGGTTAGTGAAATTCTCAATTCAGAAACCGGGCCTAAGGGTGGTATTCTAAAAGTATAAAAACACGTTTGTGGTATATGGTCCTCCCTTATTTTTCATTATTATTGGTTGTCGTATCCTCCATTATTACACATACATTCTGTAAAAATTGGTATTTGTATTTTTTTTAGTGTGAAAAATGTTTTAATACTTTCCAAAAAAACCTTCACCAAAACATCTATTTCATAAAAAAAAACATATTAATTTAATGTGTACTTATTATCTTGAATACCCAGCTTTCCATTAGTGTCACTAAATGAAAAAAAAAATGGCTTCATCGATTTAAAGGAACAGCTGAAAATTACAAAAAAATAAATAGCTAAATCGAACTGATACGAAGTTTACAGAGAACAGAAGTTTACAACTAGTAAATAATAAAAATAATAAAACTTACCGTTGTATTAATCATTCATAACATTTTTACGCACTTTACGCTTAAAATTTCCACTCCTTTTTTTGTATCACCCTGTGTCGGTTCATTTTTCAAGACGCGTAATGCTTACAATGTATACCTATTCTTTGAAGTCGCGGAGACAAATGTCGGGTTTTGAGGATGCCTCTCAAGCTTTAAAATATTCCTGTAGGAATTGAATCATGCCTTCAGCTCAAAACAACAGCTTATTGGTTTTGTTTTTCACCACACAGTCCTAATTTGTTTGCCTAGACAACTCTGATCTAACCTCAAAGTTGTAGGTAGGTTTTAGAAACTACTTATAAGCAATTTCAACTTTTCAAAACCTTATGGTAATATCAAGGTTAAAAATTTAACCTTTAGATCACACATAAGTTAAATGACAGCCTTTCCAGAACCTTATCAGTAGCTTACGACAACTATAAGATCCTGAGGCTGTAAGCTCTTGAAACACAAGTCATAATAACGTTAACGTTAACTCTTGTCAGCAACTTCAAGGTTTTAACAATAAACTATTAGTTTTAGGACTTAGTAATCATTCTCAAATACTAAATTTAACCAACTAGCAAATTATTAACCTTTGTACAACCCTTCTAAAACCTAGAGGCAATTTTTACAACCTAGGCCCAAATGAAATGTTACTTGGGTACTGCGTCCTAGATGATTAAGTAATCGCCTAATGGTCACCTCATTATCAATTAACAGACTTCGACTCCGGAACCAGGTAGGTCATTAATGGGTGTTTTAATCACCTCATGGAGGGATCAATAACAAGAATGTTTGTGCAGTAAGCTCTATATTTCATGTAGGTATTTTAATATGAGAGTTTATAAAAAACATTCATTGAACCACTCTTTCACTATAAAATCATTGCATAATGTATTTTCAGTGAATATGTTTGTGAACTCGTCCAAAGTTCCGCAACTGTACCTACTTATATGCTAAGTACATCACTCAGTATTTGCCGCAAACAGAAGTAAAATCATTCTGGATTTTACAATGTTTGTTCGCCATTTCTTTGTATTTCTCAGTATAAACCTATGATAGAATCCTCTCGGCTGACGACCATATGAATCAAAGTATTCTCCTGTTCGATTAGCATTCTATGTGAATAGCAACCCAGTGAGAACCGGGCTGTGTATCAGGGTCTAAATTTCCTATTAGATACATACGTGTCTCTACAAACAAAGGAATACGTTGTATGTCATTTGAGGATTAATTTTATGTAGACAATTTTGTATCTCGATAGTATCCATCTCTAAACTAAGAAAGTACTCGTAATACCAATTGCAATCATTAATTTCTTGTTTTCATAAACTCCATTTTCGATATGGTTTAAAAAAAACATATAACTATCTTCTTGTTTCAACATCATTGCTAAATAAGCGATGATTTATTTGAAGCACCGCTAAAAAGAAGTTATCGAGTTTGATCGGCCGGCCCCACCGAGAAGACGGAGTATCTTACATCTCCATTAATGGGGATGATGGAAAAACCGCGACTCATCTAGGGAAGATGGAGATCTTTGATCTCTAAAATTAAAAAGAATATCTCCGGCTGAACACTGGAAGCATGCTGATTTTAGGGTGAAATAATAGGCTAGTGATGAAAAAAAAATTACTAGCTACCAAAGGGGTCATACATTGCTACTTTAGAGATGCGAGAGAAATATGTGTGAAAAAAGACTGTACAAAATATTAATGTCTTCAGGGTGTGTTGAATATGATTCAGAGATGATGAAATAAAAAACATTTAATAATTATATTTCACTTTTTATTTATTCCCATCCACACAATATAATGGCTCAAGTCGACAGTAACATTACGATTTTGGTCTATTTCATAAACTTGAAAAAATCTGTAAATTGATTCTTGTCACAAAACACCCATAGCGGATTTTCTACCTGACTTCTTTGGAAACCAATTTCAGCGCAAACTAGAAAAGTTTTTACAAATTTTAATGAAATCATAAGTTTGCTCCGTCCATCTTGAATATTTTTTTTTTCTGTAATATAGATGAATGTTGTGTAGATAGTTGTTTACTTTTCATGTGAAAAAGACTTTTCAGATATCTGTAAATTGATTCTCGTCACAAAACACCCGTGGCGGATTTTCTACCTGACTTCTTTGGAAACCAATTTCAGCGCAAACTAGAAAAGTTTTTACAAATTTTAATGAAATCATAAGTTTGCTCCGTCCATCTTGAATATTTTTTTTTTCTGTAATATAGATGAATGTTGTGTAGATAGTTGTTTACTTTTCATGTGAAAAAGACTTTTCAGATATCTGTAAATTGATTCTCGTCACAAAACACCCGTAGCGGATTTTCTACCTGACTTCTTTGGAAACCAATTTCAGCGCAAACTAGAAAAGTTTTTACAAATTTTAATGAAATCATAAGTTTGCTCCGTCCATCTCAAAACTTTTGCTCCGTCCATCTTGAATATTTTTTTTTTCTGTAATATAGATGAATGTTGTGTAGATAGTTGTTTACTTTTCATGTGAAAAAGAGTTTTCAGATATCTGTAAATTGATTCTCGTCACAAAACACCCGTAGCGGATTTTCTACCTGACTTCTTTGGAAACCAATTTCAGCGCAAACTATAAAAGTTTTTACTAATTTTAATGAACTCATAAGTTTGCTCCGTCCATCTTGAATAATTTTTTTTTTTCGGTAATATAGATGAATGTTGTGTAGATAGTTGTTTACTTTTCATGTGAAAAAGACTTTTCAGCTGATTATGTCGAAAAGAAAAAAGAGAAAAAACTGTTACGGGAAAAAAATATGATTATTTTATACGATCCGCAAGAAAATTCGTAAAACACATTTAAAAAGATCATAACTTGTAAACCTCAAAAAACGCATACATGGGATATTTTGGAAAGCAGTGGATGGATGAAAATTAAATGTAAAAACGTTTTGTTACGTCTTCTTTAGACCACGCGGTATAAAACTCAAAAGATTTGTTTTTGTTAGGGATTTTTGTAACGAGAAACAATTTACGGATTTTTTTTCAAGTTTATGGGTAAAAAGAAAAAAAAAATACAAACATCTTTGTATTTCTCAGTGTAAACCTATGATATAATCCTCTCGAATTCTCCTGTTCGATGAGCATCTCTATGTCAATAGCAACCCAGTGAGAACCGGGCTGTGTATCAGGGTGTAAATTTCCTATAGATACATAGGTGTCTCTAGAAACAAAGGAATACGGTTGGCAGCATATACGTTGTATGTTTGTCATCTGAGGATAAATTTTATGTAGACAATTGTATATCTCGATTTTTATCGATTTTTACGAGCGAGCGAAGCGAGCGAAGTTCTCCGAGTCTACTTGAACAATCCGGCGTTTGTATGTATGTATGTTTGTAGGTATGTATGTTTCTATGTATGTTTGTATGTATGTTTGTACGTATGTTAGTATGTATGTATGTTTGTATGTATGTGTAGCGACCCCCGTCGGGCGCTCA